>QEPC01007499.1:9306503-9369042 GCA_003113815.1 Sphenodon punctatus | reverse complement strand
GTCTGTGCCAAGGGTTCTGTACCCCAGGTTGCTGCCAAGCTCAAAGCCTGCCTCAGCCCACCTTCCTGCCTCTCATGCCAAGGTGCCTGTGTGCCCACCCAGGTTGCTGCTGAGAGAGAGAGAGAGAGAGAGAGTCTCCCCACTGCTAGAAGGAGAGACAGACACAATCCCACCCATGCTGTTACCTGCACTATATGGCCAGAGGGAGGGAGAAGGAAAGGGAAAGGGAGAGAGACTCCCCACTAGAACGAGAGTTATGGGGTGGAGGGGAGGCCAGCTCAAGCTGCCACCTGCCAGAACCAGGAAGAACTCCCATCTGTGCCTGATGCCCACATCCAGCAGCAGCAAAAGCATACCAGAATGAGATGGAATGTCACAAAATGTGGAATGTATTATGTGTCTGCCTGTGTGCATTTCTATACCTACCTATCGCACGATTGAAGTGTGCCCAATCATGCACTACTTCTAGGGACATCATTCAGCTCTGATAGGCTGTCGTTCCACTGTACCTGAAGCAGTCATGCCTGCCCATCCCAGGAACCATTAACGAGATTCTGGGGCCATCATTCCAGTCACGGGAGGGGCTGTCATTCCATTCTGGGTGCTGCCGCTGCTCGTGCCTGACTGTGGCCACCGTCACCCATCTGCAAGCCTACCTCCCTACCAGCCTACTCCTCCACACCCACCTGTGGATGCCTGCTGACAAAAGAGCCTGTTTCTCTTTCTCTCTGACACACCCAAGCAGACAGAAGCCCTGCCCCTCCTGGGGGGCTGTCTGCAAGTTGAGACCCTGTTGCTGGCACATATTGGGGCTAATACGCTAGCGCTACATCTGCTGCTGCTTTCAGGTAGGGATCTGACACGGACAAGCTGTATATACAATGAGATTCTTCCACCTGCCAGAACTTCAGCACAGAGGGATAAAAGAATGGAAAGGTCAAACAAAGTTTATAACAACAAAACAAATATAACTTTAAATAAAACTTTATAAACATTAAACAACAATGAACATTCAACAACAGTATAAAACCAAAACCAAACATATATAAAAAGAAAGGAAACAACTTTTATCCTGGGGGTCTAGTCTTTGTCGGGTCTGTCCCCCAGAACTTGGGGGAAAGGCAAAAGCTGGGGCGCAGCACAGGACCGAGGGGTGGGCACCCTGTGCTCTGGCATTTTGTACCCATGGACCGAGGCAAAGTCCATGGCCCCCGCCACGGCTGCATGCCACCTGGAAAGCGACTGGTGGTACAGTTCCAGGTTCTCCATCACGGCGGAGACATACTGGGAGTAGTACAGCTCCACCTGCTTTTTCTCGAGTTCGAGTTCCTGGAACTGTTTCACCAGGAAGTACTCCATCATGGATGCATGCAGCCGTAGGCCTGTATAAAGTGACAGGTAGACCTCTCCACTTCGGCCCGAAAGGCCTTCGCCGCTGCAGATTTCCGGGGGCCCAGAGGACTCCACATCAGAGCCGGAGGAGGGGGAAGGGCTTTGATTGTGTTGCCATGTCTTTTGGGTTGCCTTCCCCCCCCCTTCTTCTGGCGCTGATGCTCCACCATGGCCGCCAGACTCCTGCTGCTTCACCTTCTCCCCATGCAGCTTCTTGATGTGGGAGATTAGGCCAGATGCGGTCCCCTCCCTGGCCAGTCTGAATTTTTTGCTGCATATCTGAAGGACATCAAAAGATAGGAATTTAAGAAGTGCCATACTGTGTCAGACCAATAGTCTGTCAAGCCCTGCCTGCATTCTGTCTCCACAAGTGGGTGGGTGGCCATTTCGCCAATCTCTCTCTGCAGGGGACTTCCATTCCTAACAGGTCATAGGGCAATCCATTCCCTATAGTTCCAGCCCCTGTGCCTTACCGTGCACACGGCATATGTGTCACCCTTCACAAACCACCTCCAGACATCATATCTTCTCCACCAATTGTCTGGGGGTGGCACTGGTGAGTCCGAACTCCACCTTGATGACCTGCACCTGGCACTAGCAGCAACAGATTCCTCATCACACTCTCTGAAACAGAAACACATAAACAAGTAGTTAGTTAACAACACCTAAGTAATATCATGCATTTATGATGATGCCTCTAGTCCTCCCTCCTTGGGTGCTAGGGATGGCAACCAGAGATGGTGACCCTGGCTGGCTGGAATGTTCAAATCCTGCCCTTCTTTGGGTGCTAGGGAGGGATGGCAATGGGGAGACCCTGGCTGGCTGGCATGTGAAAATCCTGCCCTTCTTTGGGTGCAGGGGAGGGATGGCAATAGAGAGACCCTGGCTGGCTGGCATGTGCAAATCCTGCCTTTGTTTGGGGGTATGTGGGAATGGCAACTGGAGAGTGGAGACCCTTTCTAGACTGGCACATGTTTGGGTGGGGGTGCTCATTCTCGTGCCTGACTGCTGGAAGAGGCCCCCACACTACAGTACCCTCTCTGTGGCAGACATCCACTGCCACCCACTGATGCCCACTGTTTGTGCCTGACTGATGCCCACCACCCACGCACCCACCCACACACCAGTGAGCTCGTTCTAATGGATAGTATTCTTCTTGTCCTCAAAGTAAAAAAAAAGTTTACAAACCTGGTAACAGTGGCAGCATCTCCTGTGCCCGCCAGCTCTTGCTCCTCTTCCACCATGGAAAGTCCAGAAGCAACGTCAGGAAACTGTTCCTCTACCACTGGGCCTGCCACCTTGACCTTCCCCCAGACCCAGTGTTTAGTCACCTTCTTCATTTATTTATTTATTTTTAACAATCACCCACCAACACTCTCCAACCAGCCAAACCAACAGTCAAACCGAAACCAACACACAGTCCAACACAAACACAGCCAAAACACGCCAAACACCCAGTCAGCCACAACACACACACTCTCTTTCCACACCTCCGCATGCACTTGAATTTCCGTTTTCCAACGCAATCACAGGATCACGTGATACCTTTTCCTGACCGCCCAAACCAAACCGAACTCCACCAAACCGAACTACCGAACCCAAACTCGGCAACCAAACAGAATGACTGAACCGAACTACCGGACCAAAGCAGACTGAACTAAACGACCGAACCTGAACGCAAACCCGAACCGCAATCTGTTTGCATAACCCTAGAGCAAATGAGCTCTAAACTCAACTTACATTCCATTTCAGCTCTAAACTCAACTTACATTCCAAAAGAGCAAACCTTCCCCACATGCTATCAATGAGTATAAGTCACAAAACACATCTCATTTTTGTATTTCTTAATTCCCTCAGGAATGGGAATGGGTGAGCCCAGAAAGTTTTGGAAAGAATGTGGATACTTTCACACCTCTTGAGTTATTTTCTTTTCTTCAATTCTAGGTGCTACCATCTTCCCAAAACAACTGCATCCTAATCATTTCTCTAAATTGGTCCTTCATGAAACTCACCCTCACATTTCTCACACATCTGGCAGGAACCAGGTCCTTCCCGAGATTAGCAAGAATGAAAACGGGTCAAGAAGTGGCCAATTCTTGACCTGTTCTCTTGAGAGTCGCATGCCGCTGAAAATTGGCTATGCGCATGTACCAAATGACTTCTAGAGCCATTCTGCATATGTGCACCCCCTGGTCCACCATTTTGTGCATGTGCAGAGTGGTTTAGGGTTCTTGAGAATTTTGCGAGATTCTTCAGAAACCTCAAAAGAACGCTCTGAGCATCCACAAAATGATAATGGGGGGAGGGCGCACTTGTGCAGAATGGCCTCTGCAGCCATTTTGCACATGTCGGGAGCCTTTTTTAAGGTTTCTTGAGAATCTCGAAAGATTCTCGAGAACCCTTGCAAGAACACATGAGATCTTGCTGGGGTTCCTAGTCATGGTCAGAGACAAAATAATGAGGTAGATGGACCCTGGCCTGACTTTATAAGGCAGTGGTATGTTTCTAGGAAAGTACCAGGACAGCCCTTGCTTTGAGCAAACATAAATCATGCTGACACCTGAAATCCAGGGAGCCGTAATTTATCTCTGTATGTGGGTCTACACCTCCTTTGTCACCTCAGTTCGGCATCAAAGCCATGTTAAAACTTGTCATAAAATAAAATAATCCTTGATTAAGTGGGTACCAATCTTTCACATGCAGAATAGTATAGCCTCCCTTTTCTTCTCCTTCTCCTTCTCCTTTCCCTCTTCTTCTCATTCTTTGAGTGAAGGGACAAAATCCATAGTAAATGAAATCTAGAATCAATTTTATGATTTGATCTGTTCGTGGAGATCATACCACTGTCTCTCTGATATCTCTGTTTGGAATCTCGCGGTCAACTCAAGCTTAATATGGCAAAGACCAAACTCCTTGCCCCAAGAAACATTTTTCTCCTACTTCCCTCTCAGTTTCCATTGAGGGTGTCACCATCCAGTCTGTCCCTCAGGCGTATAGCCTGGGTTTCATTATTGAGTCCTCCCTCTCCTTTATGTCTCATATCCAGGCTGTTGCCAAATCCTACCACTTTGCCCTGTATAATATTTCTAAAATCCGGCCCTACCATACCGTTTCCACCGCAAAAACTTTAATCCATGCTCTAGTAATCTCTCGCCTTGACTACTGTAACTTTCTCCTTACTGGCCTCCCCTGCTCTGATCTCTCACCCCTCATCTCCATTCAGTGCTCTGCTGCCAAGGTCATCCACCTTGCCCATCGCTTTGACCACATTCAGCCCTCATCTCCACCCTATACTGGCTCCCTCTACAGGAATGCATTCAACACAACCCCTGGTTTTCACCTTCAAGGCTCTTCATGGCCTTGCTCCCTCGTATCTCTCCACACTTCTATCCCACTCCACTCCTACCTGGGAGCTTTGCTCCTCCTCTGCCCCCACCCTTGGCTGCCTATGACTCACCTGCTCTTCTAAATGTCTTTGTCCCTTCTCTCTCACTGCCCCCCACCCCCATTCCTGGAACTCCCTCCCTGGTCACATTCACTCTGCTCCCTCCCTCCCAACTTTCAAATCCCTCCTGAAAACCTACCTCTTCTTCCAGGCTTTCCCTGATCATGAGTCAAAAGGCTCATTAGGGGTGTGCACCCAGACCCCCATGTCATTTTTGGCTTTCATTTTCATTCTTGTTATTCAAAAATGTCATTTTCGTTATCGTTATTAATGACAATGTAATTTTTGTTTTTGTTATCGTTTTAATCATTTTTGGTATGTTTTTAATATATTTTTCATTATCAATATTGGTATCATTTTTATTATTGGTATTTATATTCATTATCAATATCACTATCAATATCATTATTGATATTGGTACCATTTCAAACAAAGATTTTATTTTTGGTATCAGTATAATTGATTCCCATGCACAACTAATATTTATCTAAGTTCAAGGGAGACGGGGAAGAGAAAAGGAAAACTATCTATTATCTAATCAATTATCTATATAACTATTCTAATCTAATATATATGTCTATATCTAATCTATACTACCTATCTATATATAATGTACAGGGGGGAGAAGAGCAGGGAAAGGAAGAAGGTAAAATGTAGGATATGAGGAAGGAAAGGTATTGGTAGTAATACCTAATCAATCAATCAATCGATCAATAATACAATGAGGACTAGGAAGGATTTTTTATGTGCAAGCACCACAGTTCTGTAAATGCAAGACAGAAGAGCAAGATAAGCAGAGCTCTCACAGAACGGAGAGAAAAACTCTGCCCCTCCCATTATAAAGGGTTGCATAGCCCTCCCCCAGAGACTCCCTGATTGGTTGTGGGAGGCAGCAGGCATTGAACAATTACAGAGTGCCATGAGACTGCTGGGACCTGCTTGCGCTGCTCATTGGCCAGTGATACATCCATCAGATACTGCTGAGCTGCTAACCCCTCCCAACACAGGAACAGTTCAAAAGTTCAACCCTGTTAAGACTCTGAGATGTCTGCTCCCTCCTCCCCTTGCCACATTTTCCCTCCAAAACCCAATTGCCACAGCACTAATAATGACAATGATAATGACATTGTCATTTGTCATTTCTCATTATCATTTTTGTTATTGTTTTGTTATCATTTTTGGTATAGTTTTTGTTATAGTTTTCGGTATCAGTATTAATACCATTCCCGTTATTAGTATTCTCTGTTGTCGGTTTTGGTATTCTCGGTTGTCATTCTTGTTATCATTGTCATTATTCTTGGTTGTCGTTTTCGTTATTGCAATAACGAAAATGATAATTTTCATTATCCTTATTATAATAATGAAAACTACATGCACACCCCTATTTGTCATGAGTGAAACTCCACCCTCATACCTCACTCCAAATCTCTTCCTTGTAATTAACTATTATTAATTATTATTATTATTATTATTATTATTATTATTATTATAAGCATTTGTATAGTGCCAGCTGTGTACCTGGTGCTTTACAGCGCAATGAGATAGATGCAGTCCCTGCCTACGACTTACAATCTAATAGACTCAGAGGGGGAAGACAAGGAGAGGGCACACAGGGAGAGACAAGGGATAAGAACATTCAAGCAGATGCGAAGTCTCAGGTGCATGTGCTTGACTTGGTTGCAGTTAGGCAGGAGTCTGTGGGAAGGGCAGACAGTAAGTATTGAGAGGGAAGTTCTAACAGGTGTTGGGAAAGGTGGCGAGGAAGAAGTGGGCTTTGATGAGGGATTTGAAGTTGCGAAGGGAGGGGGTGAGGTGAATGTGGGCAGGGAGGGAGATCTAGGCATGGGGGGCAGCAAGGGAGAAGGGATGAAGGCAGTTAGGTGAGAAGGGGAGATGAGGGAGAGCAAGGGAGGGGACAGAGGAGGAGCAGAGAGTGCATGCAGGAGTGTGTAAGGAGACAAGGGCTGAGAGGTAAGGGGGAACCAGGTTGTGAAGGGTTTTGTAAGTAAATACCAGGAGTTTGTGAAGGATGCATGTGGGAAGGGGAGCCAGTGAAGTGAGGAGAGGAGAGACTGCACATGGTCGAAGCGACAGGCCAAGTGGATGATCCTACCACCAGAGTTTTGGATGGAAATAAGGGGGGACAGATGAGAGCAGAGGAGGCCAGCAAGGAGGAGGTTGCAGTAGTCAAGGCAAGAGATGACCATGCATGAACAAGGGTTTTGGCTGAGGAGACAGAGAGAAAGGGGCAAATCCATGCAATGTTACGGAGGGCAAAGCAACAGGACTTGGCAACAGAGTCTATGTAATGTTTAGAGGAAAGGTGAGTGTCAAAGACGAAGCCCAAGCTATGAGCTTGGGGGACAGGATAGATGGTCACCCCATCAATAAGAATGGAGAGGGAAGAGGGGGAGGAAGGGTAGGTATGAAAGATAAGGAGTTCAGTCTTAGCCATGTTGAGCTTGAGCTGACGTCAGGACAGCCAGGCAGCGATATCAGAGAGACAGTTGATGAGGCAAGCTTGGACAGAAGGGGAGAGAGAGGGGGTGGAGAGATAGAGTTGAATGTCATCAGCGTAAAGGTGATATTGGAAGCCGTGCGAGGCAATGAGTTTGCCCAGGGACAGGGTGTAGATAGAGAAGAGGAGAGGGCCCAGGACAGAGCCTTGGGGGACCCCAAAGAAGAGGGGGAGGGATGAGGAGGTGGAATTGGGAAGAGACACATTAAAGGAGAGGTCAGAGAGGTAGGAGGAGAACCAGTCAAGGACAGAGCCGCAGATGCCTAGGGAGCCAAGAGAATCCAGTAGGAGTGAGTGGTCGACAGTGTCAAAGGCAGCAGAGAGGTCAAGGAGGACAAGAATGGAGTAGAGGTGCTTAAATTTAGTGACCAGTAGATCACTGGTGATCTTGGCAAGGACAGTTTCAGTGGAGTGAAAGGGCAGAAGCCAGATTGGAGAGGGTCCAGGGAGGAGTTGACAGAGAGGAGATTCAGGCAGCAGGAGTAGACAACACGTTCTAGAAGCTTAGAGGCGAAGGGTAGGAGGGAGACCGACCGGTAACTAGAGGAGTCAGAAGGGTTGAGGGTGGACTTTTTGAGGATGGGAGAGACAGTGGCATGATTGAAGGCGGAGGGGAAGAAGCCAGTGGAGAGGGAGAGATTAATGACATGTAGAAGGGGGGGTACAGTGGGAGCAATGGAGGTCAGGAGGCGGGAGGGGATTGGGTCAAGAGGGCAGGTGGAGGGGTTGGAGGAAGAGAGCAGAGAGGATATTTCCTCAAGGGAGGCAGGAGGAAAAGAGGAGAGGAGAGTGGGGGGAGGGGCAGTGAGGAAGCGGGGAGAGGAGATGGGTGGGAAGCAATGTCCTGGCAGATCTTGTAAATCTTTGAGGTGAAGAATGATATGAGGTCCTGAGCAGAAAGGGAAGAGGGTGGAGGGGGGCAGTGGGGCTTGATAAGGGAGTCAAAGGTGGAGAAGAGGCCGCGAGGGTCATGAGAGTAGGATTCAACCCAGGAGGCATAGTAGTGTTGCCTCGCCAGGGAGATAGCGGAAGAGAGGGAGGAGAGGGAGAATTTATAGTGGAGCTAGTCAGGGTGGGAGTGGGATTTGCACCAGACACATTCAGCAGCCTGAGTGCAGAAGCGAAGGTAGTGGATAGTAGGGGTGAGTCAAGGACGGGGGTTTAGGGGTCCAATGGGGCGGGAGGAGAGGGGGGCAAGAGAGTCAAGGGTTGAGATGAGAGAGGCGTTAAGAGAAGAGATGGCATCATCAGGGGAGGAGGAGGAGGGGAGGAGACGAAGTCTAAAGGATTGACAACCTGCAGATCACGGAAGGGGCATGGAGCTGGGAAAGAAGATGGGGGTTGGTGGGAGAGGGAGTGATCCAGGTTTCAGTAAGTGCAAGGAGTTGAAAGTGGTGAGAAAGGAAGAGATCGTGAATGAAGGGGGATTTGCTAATGGAAGAGCGGCAGTTCCAGAGGGAGCAGGAGAAGGGGAGTTGATCAGGGAGAAGGCAGGGAATGTGGATGAGGTTGGGGGATGTGGAATGATGGGTACAAATGAATGGCCGCAATGTGAAAAAAGATCCACAAAAAAAACCCAACACTTTCCCTCCCCGAGTCCAGGCTGCACGGGTGCAAGGGGGGACACCCCCCAACTACCCTGCCCAGCCTGGATTTAAACAGCAACAAAAATTTGTGACCCCTACTGCGGGCTCTGTCCACCCTTCCACCCGTGCAGCCTGGACTCGGGGAGGGGGGAGGTTTTTGTTTTTTTCCATTGATTTCAATGGGGACAGTTCCCCATTGAAATCAATGGAAAAGATCCGGTACCGGTAAACTGGTATTAATCCGGTAAGCCGGTATTCTTAAATCCAGGAACTGGTAAAACCGGTACCCGGTATTTGCGCTGATGTCCCACCCCTAGAAAATAAGGGGCAGGGAGGTTGGAGAAAGAGTGTTGGAGGAGGGAGAGGGAGAAGCAGGGGAGACAGCAGTAGTGAGAGGGGGACCCCTCTTCGTTGGGGTCTCCCAAGACTCTGTCCTGGGCCCTCTCCTCTTCTCTATCTACACCCTGTTCCTGGAAAGGAAAGGAGAGATGGAGGGTGAGGGAGTGAGGGAGATACGGGGAGACATTCCAGCAGAGGGGATAAACAGGCCTGTGGGTGGGGCGGGAGGGTCCAAGCGATGGCTGGAAGAGGCTGTGTTGCACAGCTGCCCTCCCTGGAGCAAGGTCCTTGCGGGCCTCGCACCGGCCTCACAACGGCCACAAAACAGCCAGTGCCCTATCAGTGCTGGTGTTCCGGGGGGGCGGGGAGTGGCTGGGAGGGAACGCATCCAGGTGCTGGGGTTACCTGCAGGAAGAGATTAACAGGTCACACGGGGAGCTGGGGGTGGGCCTTGCAATGGGGTTTCCTGGGGTCTCCTGCAGGGGCAGGCAGTAGCTATCAACTTGTAACTAAGTTTAAGCATACGCACCTTCATTTTCTCAACTTCGTGAATGTAACCTTGTCTTTCCTTATGTTCACCTCTCCCTCATCGCCCCCTTCCTTGTCTCTCCTAGATTGCAAGCCCTTTGGGGTAGGGACTTTACTATAACTGCTGATTGTACAGTGCCAGGTACATTGCAGGTGCTACATAAATAAAATAATAATCAAATAATCAAATAAAATAATAATAATAATACTAAATAAATAAATAAATAATGATAACACAAGCTTCGGAAGCTTGAAAGCTTGATGTCCCTTACACTGGGCTATGTGTTAACGTTTCCCTGATTTCTCCACTTTTTTCTGTGGTGTTGAAGGCTATATTTGTATGGGAGCCCTCTGGTGGACAAAATAATACCTTCATTATATGCTCTGTTTTGACCAACTTGGAATTCCCTGCAGCTAAGATAAGCTGGAGAGACTGACATAGGTAGGAAGTAGGAAACCACTGAAGCAGGAAACCTCAGAAAGGGTTCTGATGGCATTTGTAATAATCAGTCAATCCCAAGTCGAGGTTCTGTGCTGTGCTTCACCAAAAGAAAGAGAGCCTGGGATGACCCAGTCTACTGTACCTTACTGAAGTCTTGATCCTGTAGCAATGTCTTGGGGAAGGGACCTGTCTATAACTATTGATTGTACAGTGCTAGGTACATTGCTTGTGCTAAATAAATTAAATACATTAAATGTTGAGATCTGCTCCACAACTGTAATGCATCTAGAAGACTTTTGCTCTTTCACTGTGTATTTACAATAGCAAGGGAAGTCCTGACTTTTTGACTCTTTATTACAACAGAAATTCCCAAACTGAGGATTAGGGCCTCAAGTGCGGTAACGTCATCTGAAGATGGGGCCATGATCCCAACTGATATTGGATATAGTTTGCACATCTACGTTTCTGCCTGGAGCCACAGAATCATAGTTGACAACTCCATGGATGCATTAGGGTTCACGTCCTCTACCCCACCCCACCCCAAATGATTAACGGGTGCTTAGCAACCACTTAAGACTTGCTAAGTATCAGGGATTTCAACTTGAGCAACAATGTGATTGATTAATGATCATCTTCATCCTGACTGATTTTATTTGCAAGACAATAGGATTTGGAGTGAGGAGGGGCTCTTCTCTGGAACTTCAGGATGATGGGGAGAAATATGCCCCCAAGGTGGCTACATTCCTCTGGGACTTTACCTGAATGACTGTTGACTGATAAACTTACTCTGAAGCAGGAAGAGTTATTTCCCTTCCATGTTTATTGCCCATTGTATCTGAGGCCAGTATAAAAGCAAAATGAGTAAGGCTAGGTTTTTATCTTTCTATCTTGCTGTGTCTGCCCCTCATTTCAGACTGTAGGAGTTGAGAGATGTGTGCTAGTAGCAGTGTGTGTGTGTACGTGTGCATGCACATATGTGCATAGCTGGCTTTAGAATTTGTGGGGCCCAGGGCAAAGGCCAGCCTTGCATGTGTTTCTGAAAGTGTTGCATTTGAGCATTGACTGACAAGAGCAATAATCAGCGCTACTGTGTGGGGTTAAATTTAAGTTTCAATTATGGAACTCCCTTCCCTTGGAGATTTGCCTTAGCCCAGTCATTTTCCAGAAGGGATGTAAGACCTATGTGTTTGGACAGGCATTTGCCAAGCAGGGATAGGTTGGGAGGTTTAGGGAGCTGAGGTTGAACTTTTAAGGGGATTTGTATATGATGTTATGTGTTTTTAATACATTGTAAGCTGTCCTGAGCCTTACAGGGAAGGGTGGGGTATACATTTAAATAAATAAAATAAGGTCAAACACACCAAAAGAAAATTTGAAAACCCCTTGCTTTGAAATGTGTTTATTGGGCATGGCTGCTTTTTTCTGTGCAAGATTTCTGTATACCTTCATTTTTGTTATGCATCCCAAAAGAATACTAGAGTTGGGTGCATTAGATTAGCACAAGAACATATTATCATTAGCACTGCCTTTTAAAAGCTTATTTATTTTATTTATTTATTCATTTATTTAAAACTTATATCCCGCCCCTCCTGCCCAAAGGCAGCTCGGGGGGCGAACAACACAAAAGATATCGCAATAAAACATTTTAAAACAAATCAACAAATTTTAAAAACAAATCATAAAACTCACCCTACCCCAAACCCTACCCCCACACACACCCTACCCCCCACCCTTGCAAAAAGCCTGGTGGAATAGCCAGGTCTCACACAAACATTGAAACGACAGGAGGGTGGGGGCCAACCCTTATGGCTGTTAGTTAATGACCAGACTGTGTGCAGCCTATGGGACAAAATGAATGCCTTGCAATTCAGAGGTATTAAGCACCAATCCTTTTATGGTTATACTTTTATTACAGTTTCTATGGTCTTAACTATTTTTTCATCACTGCAATTACAGAGTAATTCTTCCCAATTTTCTAAAGCAAAACCAATTATATCTGATTTTAGACTTTCATATTCTTTTTTAAAAAAGAAAGCTAAAAAAGAACAGCTCGACCATTTATTAGATCGGATCTCTCGTTCTTTTTTTTTTTTTTAAAGTTTCATTACAAAATATCCAACCCCTGGAATTGTCACATTAAATGAGTCACAATTAAGTTTGGATGTCTGCATCTTCCACTTCAGAGTTCCCAGGAAAGCAGAGGCATTTTAGAGAGGGCAAAGAGGTCAAGTTGCCCTGAGTTTCTCATATCTGGGAGCAATAATGTGGTAACTCTGCGTCCTTTAGCTGCCACCTTCAAGCCTGTGAGGAGGAAGTAGAGCCCAGTAATGGTCATCCTCTAGTCACCAATATTCCTGGCTCCACCAAGGCTCAGTCATATGTTACAGGTGACTAGGGAACATGTTTCAATGGCACTCTCCCCCTTTCTCTTGTCAAAAAAAGTCAATAAAGCACCCTGAAACCTGCTGAAATTATGATATTGGGCACTGTAAGCAGAGAGTGGCGCTCCCATAACAACTCTCAATCTCAACATACTTTATGAACATTTATTAATATTAGCAAGTTACCTGTGAAATTTCATGGGCTTAAAGGTGGTGAGAGTAGCCTGAAACATTGCTCCCCTTCCAGGCTCAGGCTCAGCCCCTCCCTCATTATGGCCCATGTCAATGGGCGCTTTCCCATGATACTTACCGAGCACAATTTGCCTCCAGGAAAGAATCTGGAAGGCAAAGCATGCGCAGGTTTTGTAACGTGGGCGTGCTCCCCTGCGCATTTTTGCCAGTGATCCTACGGAGGATTACAGAGCTAGATTTCCCTACCTTTCAATCCTCCAGAGGATCGCCGGCAAAAAAGCACAGAAGGTCATTCCCACTCCCACGTTACAAGCCCCTGCGCATGCTTTGCCTTCCAGATTATTTCCTGGAGGTGAATTGTGCATGGAAAGAATTGTGGGAAAGTGCCCAGTCCTACATCAAGCTCACCTCCTGTGCTGGCTCCAGATAGCCCTGCCAGGCCACTGTGAATTGTGTTCATTGTGACATCAGCCTTCTTGCTTCCCCAGCTTATTTGTATGCCTGGAGTCTTTTGCTTGGAATATTATTCAGAAGACTTTTGACTAATGATGAAATGAAAAAGTGGTTTTTAGTTTCAGATACTATTTGCATGTTTGGATAGCCATTCAAATGTCCAAATAATATCCTCAGCTGAAATAGATGTTCACATATCCATTTTAATGGTTACTTCTTTTCAGTTACTTTGGTATTTTAGTTATTTTATTTCAGTTCCATTATTTAGGTCACTTGGGTATTTCAGTTGCTTCGTTTTGCCTATTGCACTGTAATCAAAGCATTAAAGTATTACTGTTAATGCTAATAGCACCAAAGTGAAGTAACCAAAATTAGGCCTGAATCAAAATAGTTGTTCTGTTAAATGAAATAGCTATGTATTTTTCAAACAGAATTCCAATTGGAAATAGTGCCGACTGGAATCCCGACTGAAAAAAGCCCGAACCTAGCCCCATTGCATGTGCGCAAAATAGCTGCTGCCCATATAAAAAATGACGGCAGAAGTATCGCTGCCATTTTGGATATGGGCAGTCGATTGTGTTTCCACAAACTGTCGCCGGACTGATTTGTACGTGTGCAAAAACGGTCCAGTGGTCATTTTCGCATGCACAATGTCTTTTAAATAAATAAATAAATAAATAAAATTCATCAATTCGATCGGAATCATATGAAATATTTTCCATTCCGGTTCCTGATAAGGAAAGATAAAAAGCCCAATTCTGATCAGAAATCGGAATGGGAACAATTCTGACAAAAATAGCCAAAACAAAGTAACTGAAATAGATACCTGTCAAAGACTGAAATGGATAGAGTTTGTATATGCTTTGTTGAATGAAGTAGGGTAAACTGAATTCAATGGATATGAAATTTGCACAGGATATTCATGTCAATTCTATTTCAGCCATACATGCATGCAAACTAACGAATGCTTTAGACTTTAGACCTTGCATATCCAGACACCTCTGGAGGGATACTTTTAATTCAGCTTAGACAGGTGCTGGATAATGGAGAGTTAGGATTAGACTAGAATACGCTTTAGGTCCCTTCCAAACATAACATTATTTGATTCTATGTCCAGGCTTAAAAAAATAATTCAATTTTGGAGTTGTCTAGATAGGGGAGATTATATGATTATTTATATTGGGGCCGATCCCAAGCCCCGGAGGTTCTGTACGCAGCCACACACAAACTACACGGCTTCCTATTGAGAGCACATCGTGTGCCATGGAAGCTTGGGATCGGAGCCCATTATGATTTACAACCCCCTACTAAACAGGTCAGTGTAATTATTTTCCTTTTACAGATGGAGAAACAGAGGAACAAAGACAGCTCAGGCAACTGCCTGAAATTCAGGGGGAAAATCTTCATTGCAGCTGGAGATGAAAGTTGGAATTCCTGACTCCCAGCCTGTCTGCTGCCATTGTGGGACTGGAGGTTGCTCTCTTGAAAATTATGACAGAGGATGTGGATTGATGTATTTCGTGGTCAGGCTCATTACAGGCAACTGAATGGCAGTAGCGATTCTTTCCGTGGATGACAATATCCATAGTGATAATGATGGTGTTGATGACATTTATTTACAGTGCAAATGCACTGCATTCTTCCAGCATTTTCAAGACACTTCTCTAGTTATTTCCTTAAAAAGCCATGTTGCCCATGGTTTAAGAGAGACAGAGAGAGCAAAATGGTTGGGCTTAGTGATTCCTGCATTAGGTTGAGTGAAAACTTTCTACTGAAAATTTAATTTTGGTGAAAGCTAGCATATTCCAGGGGTGGGTAAAGTTCCCAACTTCAAAAGCCACAAAGTAAGAACTTCCTATGGCCAAGAGTCACTCGCACATGGGTGGTCTTACACAGTTACACACACACAGCCATATAAAAAAAATCAGTTGCACATGCTGCACACACATGCACGTACACAAAGAATCACTCTCTCGCATGCAACCTCAGAATCACTCTCTCTCTCTCTCTCTCACACACACACACACACACACACACACACACACACAAAATCATACACTCCTGGGGAAGCACAGCTTTCTGGACGGTGTGGGGGATGAGGGCTGCCCAACTTCCCTAGCCCCCAATGGGCTCCAACCAGCTTCCTGGCTGGGGGGAAAGAGGATGCACAGCTTCCCCCCCCCCTTCCTGGGTCCATCACATCTCTGTCCCTCCCGGGGGGGTGGTCTATGACTGTGCAACTTCAACCACATGCCTGCCTAGGTACCTAGTAAGGATGTGCAGTTATGTATCATTTTATTAATTCCGAGAACGCATGGAGCCCCATTTATTTTCATTAACTAAGGTAGCAAAAACAAATGTATAAGCATTTGAAATCCCCCTAAAACAAATGGGGTTTGGGAAACAAAAATGGATGATGTGCCACCTGCACACCCCTAATACTTGGTTGGATTCATCATGCACCTTCGCTCTCCCTAGTTGCTCCTGTTGACCCCGCCATCTTGCTACAGTCTCTTGCTTACTCTTTGCTGCTTCTGGGCTGGGGCCAGAGTCACACAGCATTCCCTGCTTCTCCTCACTCAACTTCCTGCCTGGGACCGGGGGCAGAGGCAGTGCAGTTCCCTCCCCCAGCTTTCCACAGCATCCCAGATGGGGCAGTATGGCTCCCCTACTCCCAGCTAGGCCGTATCAGGTGGAAGATGTGGATGATTCATAGCTTGGTCTGCAAGAACCACAGGTGATGTGCTCATAGGCCATGATACGCCCACTCCTGGCATATTCTAATTTTCTATATAAATAAATAAATTCATTAATTTAATTAAATAAAAACTTGTGCAAATTTCCCCCCATTTTCAAGCATTTTTGTTATTTTATATTTTTTCACTTCATTTTCAAAAATTAGGAGGAGGGCAATGGTTTTGGAAAACATAATTCTGAAATCTAGCTAAATCAGCGCCATCAGAGCGTCGCCAATGCTCCTTGAAGAATTTCCCTTTTAGATGGGTTGGGAAACAGGAGTTTTGACTATAGCCCTGTGACTGGTCCTTTGGGGATCGGGTCAGTGCGGATGCACTTCTGACCCAAGCCCCTCAGTTCCAGGTTAGGCCATGCTCTCGAGTGGCAGGAGGCCCCATGCCCTATGGAGATCCATGATGACAACAGCACTCTGTGGAGAATGTGGTCACCTTAGAAAGGGGTGGACTATGGCATTCCTCCACCCATTCTATGGTGAAGTCCAATCACCCATGGATCACCTACTGACATCACAGTACTCCATGATGGTTGTGAACATCCTCACACATCAGGCTCACATTTGCAAGACGCCGGCTGTCCTGCGGGGGTTGGGCTGAGATCAGGTTCACTGTAGTCTGACTGATTGGGCTCAGGTCCAAATTTATGGCCCAAGCAAGGTTCAAGTTTTGACCAGTCATGATCATTAAAGGACTGACCTTTGAGTGAAAGAGGATGGGTGGTCAAATTCCATCTCGTCAATTACAACTCATTACCTGTTGTTGCTCACACCATGTCAATTTGTTCCTGACACATCTCTCTTTGCTTTCCCCTGATATCTTGCCTTAAAGAAAGAAAGAAAGAAAGAAAGAAAGAAAGAAAGAAAGAAAGAAACACAGGAGCTCTTGAGCATAGGTCTGCAAAGTTGATAGACTGATTCTTGGATCTTGCTGCCACAACACTGTACTGGTCAGCTGCCATTATTGCAGCCTAATTTGAGTCTTATGGCTACCAGTACCTGAGACAAATATCCAATTGGCTGAGTATGGCCTCCCTCCTGATTGGCCCATCATCACTATATAATTTCCTGGGTAAACACTAGGCCTCTGGTTTGAGCAACTAGAAATCTATTACCTGTTGTTGCGCATACCATGTCAACTTATTTCTGACACATCTCTTTGCTTTCCTCTGCTATTTCACCTTGTCTTTCTCTATGCCCAGTAGGGATGGGCGAACAGAACGGAGTTCGGAAATTCGGTTTGGTTCAGTTCAGTTTGAAATTTGAGTTCGGAAATTCAGTTCGGTTTGAAATTCGAGTTCGGTTCGGAAGTTCGGTTCAGTTGACCAAACACACCAAGTTCGGTCAAATTCCGAACTTCCGAACCAAGTTCAGCCATTCAAAACCAGGTTTTTTGGTGTGTGTTACCACGAGGGATGGGTGAACAGAACGGAGTCCAGAAATTCGGTTTGGTTTGAAATTCGAGTTTGGTTCGGAAGTTCAGTTCAGTCGACCGAACAGACCGAGTTCGGTCCGAACTCCGAACTGTGTTCGCCCATCCCTAATGCCCAGTCTTGTCTTCACTGTGTGCCATTCTGCCTTGTCTCACCCTGCCATATGATAGGCACCACACCTCTGGATTGACTCCTGGCTCTGTGACCCTGGCAGGCTTCTGGACTGTGAGCCTTATCTAGGCCCTTTGTCTTGATGCTCCTTTTGGACTGACTCCAGACTAAATGATCCTGGCATGCTTCTGACCATGTTGGCTGGGTAGCCTCTGGCTCTAACATCTCTTCCAGACTGATACCGTGCTTCACTTGACCCCATCATGGGGCCAATGCCTGATCATGGCCACCGTCAAAACTTGCAGGGAGGGTTCTTTATTCATGGGCACCCCCGCATATTGCACCCCGGCATCTGCCCACTCCCAGCCCTGCCTGGGTCCATATCAGATGGACCCATCAGGTTCCCCCACCTGCAATCCCCACCCCCCATGCTCCCACACACACACCATAGAGTTGCAAGCTAGAGCGTCCACAATCCTATAGTGTTGCCTGGGGTAATGGCCAGCTGGAAGTGGAGAAGCAGTGTGTGTACACACATCAGATGGACAGCTGTTCTGCTTTGGGCCGGTTCCCTGGGTTTGAACAGCCCACTCCACTGGTGGCAGTCTGGCAGGGCTGAGTGCTGCACGTCAACTTCTGGCGGACCACCTTCAAATTGATGGACCACCCAGGTGTGAAGCAGGCTGGCATGGCCAGCACCAGGACAGCCTGTCCATCTGAAAATACCCAATGTGACAACCACGATGGTCCAAAAAGGGTTGTGGCTATGTTGAAAAGGAGATTGTCATCCCCTTTGCCCCACCCTTTTGGGTGTCCGTCACCAAACTTCTTTCAGAGCAATGTGATGCCACAATGCTTAAAAAAGTCTGTGGCCATACTATGAAAGGGTAGGACACTCCAATTCATCCACTCTTCCAAATGTGGTTCCACCCCTGTGGACAAGACAATGGGTAAGTCTTGAGTGGCATTTGGGGGCAGATTGGCTATCAGGAGAAGATGCCTCCCTTAGTTCCCTCCTGCTGGTTCCAATGGGCCTGTCACTCAGGCAATGGCATTCTACTGATCTAAATTTGTCCTTCCAATTTCCACTAGAAACAGTGTCCTTCCTCTGTGCAGACAGTGCCTGTGCTAGCAGTTGATATAGGTGTGAGTTCTATTGAAACAAATGAGACTTCCACCCTTGCTGATTGTGTTTGGTCACTCTCCCGATGCTGTTACAGTCCTCCTGTCTGGTTTTGTAGAATTGCTGTGTCACACACACACACACACACACACACACACACACACACACACACACACGACTGAATGCATTTCAGCAGCAAACTAAGTGGTCCCTGTCTATCTGCCATTTTGGGGGTCCCTGAGAGTGACCATTCCAATGGAAATCTAATTCCCATTAGAATGTATCTTCCTTGTGCAGACACAATTCGAGTTGCTATGACCTTGCTCCTGCTCTGTGCAGAGGGACCCCCTGCAGGAAGTCCTGCTGTGTTCAAAAACTCAGCCCATTCTCACAGGAGCCGGTAGAGAAGAAAGCATTTCAATCGCTGAAAGGGAAGAATATGGGGCATGTTTCGCTACTGATCAATGGTGCAGATGAGCTGCAGAAAGAAAAATCAAAGAAGGAAGCTGAGCACAAGGGAGCCCTTAATAATTTGAATATGGAATTATATTCAAATTGAACAGCTTTATCTCATTATTGCCCATTATTACAAGGATATTATACTGATGGCATGCAAATGGTAATGTAACTTCTTACTAGATTTAATCATTACAGAAAGAATAAATGAATCTCCCATTGAACTGGTATAACATTTGCTAAGGTATCTAAAAGGCTTTGGACCCTAAGCCCCAGTTTCAAAAGGAGCCTATTGGCTTCCAATGAAAGCAAAGCCAGAAATCACTTATTTTGGAGTAGTCTCATTGGCTTCTTCATTTAGTTTTCTAATTCGTTCTGCAGAGGATCTGTGCATTGCTGACAAATTTCTATGGGTAAATGTGGAGTCGGCGCACAGGGTACACGCTCTAGGAGGGGGGTGGTTCTGGTGGCATCAGGTCGGCCTACGGAATAAACATATGCCCAACCGGGCCAGCCAGTGAGCCCTACACTGCCCCACCTCCTTTGGGGGAAGAGGAAAAACATGTGTGCGGGTGGGCAGCATGTCCCCAACACCTAATGCCCCACCATGATGGGCAGCCAATCACCGGCAGTCATGGCTTTTTAACCATGGTGGTACCAAATCCCCAGTGAGAATTGGGGCCACAAACAGGTATACAGGTCCATATGGTACATGTTGACCCACCTGGTTGGCCCCTGGGACGCATTTGGGCCAGCCACCTACCCAGACCATGGCAGCAGTGAGCCCTTTGCAGGCTGGAAATAGACATGACGGTAAGTCTCTGGCTCAGACCGGCCATAGCGGCCCCCCATCATGTTTATTATCACCCTATGTCCCCCCCCAATAGCAGATCAAGTCATCCCTGTGTATCAGTTCACTTCAATGGGCCTGTTCCAGAACAAGTGGCTTGAGGATTGTGGCTGGGCATCATGATCCTTCAGTTGGGCATGCTCGGTGCTAATGCAAATTCCATTCACTTCAATGGGACTCATACCAGAACTGAGGGACAAGTCCGAGTTACATGCATGCAGCGTGCACAGATTGTGTGCGTTCACCAAGCAAAGAATGTGCATGCACCAAGTGCAGATCAAGCACATACCACATGCACCCCATGCACAATTCATGTATACCATGTACATGTTGTGAGCACAATGTACACATGGCGTGTGCATATTCTGTGCACTGCATGCATGCAGCATGTTCGCAGGGTGCATAACCGTATACATGGAGCATAATTGCCATTCCCATGTTGCATCCAACTGGTTCTATTCTGTTTGGCCCGGCTGCCACTAGCAATCCCATGATGATGTGGGGCTGTAAACCCTGCTAATTAACTGGCTATAAAGTGAACTGTTTGGGGGTAGAATCAGCATTGGTAACATGGGGCTGGAGTGGAGAGTGATCTGGCTGTGTTGGGAATATATCGTAGCTCATCCTTTGCTGTCTCAGAGCAGGGCTGGAAGCTCTCTCTTTCCTGTGGGCTGGAAGTGGGCACTGGGTAGTATTCCCTCCCACGTTAAAAGAAATGCACAAGAAGGAAACCTTGGTTTGCAGTGCACCCTGGCAGTTGTGGGTTATTTGCTGAAGCATCCTGCAACTTAATCTGTTCACACATTTAAAATGTGGTGGACTTTTTTGTTCCACGAGAATGCGCCATAATTCCAACGCCATTGCTCACAGCCAGAGGACCACACACAGTCTTGTTCCTAAAGAGATCAGTGAAGACGATCAAGGGGATAGAGAATTCAATCCATACGAGGAAAGGCGGAAAGGATTGGGAATATTTAGCCTAGAAAAAAGAAGGTTAAAAGTAGACATGATAGCAATGTTCAGATATCTAAAAGATTGCTCCAGAAAGATGCAGACCAGTTGTCTCCTGTCCTGTTTTCCTCACAGTGGAGACCAACAGGCTTAAATTGCAATTAGATTTTAGTTAAATACTAGGAAACTCATTTTATCGGTAAGAGCAGTTCAGCAATGGAATAGTTGCCTAGCAGCTGTCTGTGATGCTGCAAGTTTAGGACATCCTGCCTTGGAGCAGGTGGATCTACTAGATGATCTCTGTGGTCCCTTTCAGTCCCACAATTCTAAGTACATACGTTGCTTTTCCAAATCTGACTTAGGATCATAAATCCATTAGGTGCTTTTGAAAATACTACCCGCTACCTGTGTTTTCCAATAACTTCCCAGTTGCAGCCTCGTGAAAAAAAGGAAAAAATTTAAGTTCGTTTAGTTCTGTGCTTTTTTAAAAAAAATGTGGTATCAACTTTGGTAACTTCAAGAGAGTGACTGAAGCATTTAATGCGCCTGCAGGGACCTGCCTGAAAAGTGATTCCAAGTAGCAATGTTTGGTCGCCCTAGAACATTTAGACTGTGCATGAGCTGTCAGTCATTTCTGTAGAGTGCTCTGAAAGGTCATCTGCAAACAGTGTGTTCTCCTTTGGACCCATCTAGCTTCTAGAGGCTGAGGAGAGCACCATGTTTAGACTAAACCTCACTGCCACTTAAAGCAGCATTTTAGAAGGAGAGAAAGAGATTGGCAGGATTATTCTGACCTCCGCATAGTCACCAGAGAAACTAAAAGGAAACACACTGTGCTCTGGTATCTCGGAGGGGATGCAAGCGTGGCACTTACTGAGAGAGAAACTGTGTTTTAAAGGCTATGATTGTTAAGGCTTCAGTATCCTATGGAATGCTGCATTCTCTCCTTTCCTTTCTTCTGCCCATTAACGCAATGTCACCCAGACCTCTTGGACCAGTGGCTCACCGTCAGCCCACAAAATTTCTTCCAAGTAGGGTTGCCAGAAACAAAATTTCAAAAATAAAGGACACTACACCACAAAGCTGAGGGATACTCCATTAGGGATGTCCACTGAACGTCCATGAATTTTCCATGGAGCCGTGGTATTCAGAATAAAGGATAATGATTACATAAATAAAGGAGGTCCATTGGGTTTTATAAAGCTGTAGTGCTCTGATTCTTCCTTAAAATAAGGAACACTTGGCAACCTTACTTCCAAGCACCTGCCAGCAAAGAGAACAGCCTGGTGCATACTCATTGTAGGTTGGCTACAAGTGGTGTAGCAGGCAATGTGGCCATCTCCAGAGGCTGGAGAACTTATAGATGCTTGTTAGGGATGTGCAAACAGAACCAAGTTCGGAAATTCGGTTCAGTTCGAAAATCGAGTTTGGTTCAGTCGAATTCTGAACTGAGTTCGTGCATTCAAAACCGGGTTTTTTGGCCTTCTGAACCGGTTCAGATTCGACCAAACAGTTCAGTCGAATTCAAGTTCAGTTAGAAAATTCGGTTCAGTCGACTGAACTATTTGAGTTCAGTCCGAACTCTGAACTTCCGAACCGCGTTCGCACATCCCTAATGCTTGTATGTGTGTCAGGGCTCGGTCTTGAACCCCCAACCTTGGGGTTTGAATGGGGTGGTCTTTGCATCCTGCACCACTGACTGGCAGTGGTCTCTGTAGTAGTTGGCTTCCCGCCCTACTATGGTATTCCCCCCCTTCTCCCTCACCCTCTCTCTCTGTCCCACCCACACCTGCTAGAGGGCGTGGACTCACCTGCCACAGCCTGATTGGCTCTCTGCACTATTTAAGGCTGCTGAGGGCTGTGGAGCTTCTGATAGTGTGTCCATGACGTCTGCTCTGCCGAGGTCTATTGCTTTACCTCTCTAGCTTGTGTTTTGCTTGCACTTCTGCTGCGTGTCAGTGTTCTGTGTTGGTGAGTCTTAATGTTCTGTTGACCCCTTTGTTTTCCTTGTGTGAGTAGCACTTCCCCTCCTTGCTCTTGCTTGTACTTCTTGTTCCCTTTGTGTGCTGAGGCACTTCTCGTCCAGCTCTCTTGTCCCCTTAATCTTCCATCACTGTGTGTATTCTGCTTTGTATCTTCCCCATGTTGGTTTGACTTCCTCATGTCCTGAGCCCCTCACATTGTGCCTTGTTCCCTATTGGTTTATCATTCTATCACCTGTGTGTTTGTCAAGTCCTGTCTTTGCTCCTTGTTCCACCCTATAACCCTGTTGTTCCCCTGCTCCTGGTTGCTCCCCCAGCTTCTCAGTTCCCTGTCTCTGGTTCCTCAGTTCCCGGTTGCTCCCCCAGCTCCCTGTCTCTGGTTCCCCAGTTCCCTGTCCCTTGACCTCGATGATGAGCCATAAGCTTTCTTAGGCCAGCTTGTCTGGTTCTCATGCTGAGCATTCAGTCTCCCTGATATTCGAAAATGGCTGAGAGGTTTTCTTGTTTGATCTGTGGGACATGCTCTATTCCCTTCAACCCTTTCCCCTCCTACCTCTCCTTGTCTTTGCCCCCTTCCCTGGATCCTTGCCCCAGAGCCTGACAATGGGCTGTCTATAAGGAAGTCACAACCCTTGTCTTCTCTGACCCAATTCTATATTCTACACTCATGAGAACCAGAAACAAAAGAAAATGCACGTAGAAACCCAAACAAAGGAAAGATTTTGCCACCACACTCTAGAAGGAGGAAGACAGATGTCTATCTGCCCCCTTAGCACACAAGGCAACATGACTGAATGCAGGAGAGCTGCAGGCAAGATGGTATCCAGGCAAATTGCCCAACAGATGGTATAACCTATTACAGGAGAAACATTCTGAAAGATAACAAAATACATCAAGAAATGCAGCCTTTGCCATTTGCAGATGCTGGCAGTCTTCAGGAGGAACCACTTGAATATGCAATTTCAGGTTTTCTTGCCGGATGTACCTAGGATACTGCGGGGAGGGGGAACCTGTTTTTATGCTGAGGGCTTTCCAGAGACGCAGACAGCTCTCTGTGCCGGGGTGCCTAGGGTTCTGGAAGTATCTGAGGTGAGAGAGAGAGAAGTTATCACACCTGTGACATTGGTGTGATAGAGAGAGTAAAGAGTGCTGGGAGTTGTTCATCTGTTCGGGAATTTTTTTGCTGCTTTTTGCTTATAGTGAAACTCACTGGCAAGTGTAAGAATCTAAAAGGATGGCACAGAGAGATGGAATGACTTCACAAAGGTTGCAAAGCAGGATAATAGCAAAAACCCAGCGGACCTAGCTTCCAGGCTGGCTCCCTTTCCAAGAAAAGAAAAGAGAGAGCAAAATCTTAACTAGCTTACAGGAAATGTGGAATCTGTTCTTTTTTCTCTGCAAAACTATCTAGGTTATTATTGCAGCAACGCTCAAACTGAAGGCCCTCTAATTACTCCTATTCATTTTGTACAGTAAATGCAGTTACGAATAGAAAATATTAGCACTCTTGTCATTCCTCCATTCTTTCCTTTAAGCATCGTGTGCAAGACGTCCCTGGGAGCTTGAATTCATGAGGCCAGAAACCCATTATTTGTTCATAAAAACGAATATTTATATTGCGAAGAGGATGAAAGAATCTGCCAGCCATCAATACCCCAGGCAAGCCAACCCAACAATGCAGAAACAAAAAAATAGGGGCTAGTAGGCTACAGCTAATTCAGCCCAGCTAAGAATCTGGTGCTGTAGTGTAAGCAATAGTAGGCCTAGCACTAAGTGTTCCAGTGCACTTGGCAGATTCCTTTCTTTCTTTCTTTCTTTCTTTCACCAAACTTGAATCATATGGAATGATAGTTAAATAGCTTATAGTGTAGCAATAAATTCCTATGGTCAAATATTGCTTTCAGTTACAGACATGGTTGGCCTAATATGGAAACTTTTTCTTAGGAGAGTAACCTTCACCATCCTAGGTGACAATAGTGGTTAAAATGGGGTCTTGCAGAACTAAATGCATGAGAGCCTATATAACATGAGTTTGTAAACCAGGCTCTGCTGTTAGGGTATATCTTTTAGTAACTGAACGTGACAGGGAAGAGGTGAACAAGAATGAATCTACACTAGCAGGGGAGGGGTAGAGTCGTAGGGTCGGGAGGAACATGGTCTCTCCACTTTTACTTGCATTTCTTGCACAGGAGGTGATCTCTATACCCCCCTTACTCCCCAGTAATGGCAGAAGCAGTGCCTGGTCCTAATATTGCATCTCCATAGCCAGTGCTGTCAGTAGGGATGGGCAAACGTGGTTCAGAAGTTTGGACCAAACTCGGTCTGTTCGGTTGACCAAACCGAACTTCCGAACCGAACTCAAATTTCAAACCGAACCGAATTTCCGAACTCCGTTCTGTTCGCCCATCCCTAGTGGCAACACACACCAAAAAAAACTGGTTTTGAATGGCCAAACTTGGTTCGGAAGTTCAGAATTTGACCGACCTCCCGAACCGAACTCGAATTTTGAACCGAACTGAACCGAACCGAATTTCCGAACTCGAATTTCAAACTGAACCGAACCAAACCGAATTTCCGAACTCCGTTCTGTTCGCCCATACCTAGCTGTCAGCACCCAGTGGTAGAAATAACTGCTTCTGCCATATCTGCCTGGTCAGATCTAGGACTCACAGAACATGGACTGGCCACAATCCAGTTCCCATTTCGTTGGAGTCCGGATTGGGTGCTCTAGCTCTCTAATAGCAGTACAGCCCCATCTTGCCTATGTGCACTAAGTAATTAAAAATAATGTTATATTGCACTTGGCAGGTTTCTTTATACGTGCACAAGCGTATTTTGATTAGTGGGGGTAGCAGGTATAGGCTTGCCAGGGTAAGCATTGTCAGGATCCGCACCATTTACTCACAGTCACTATGGGAATTAGCATTTAAACAAGGTTTATTTGTACAACACGTCCATATGAATACAAAGTTCTCAGGCCTAGCCAGGCAGCAATCCTCTGGCTAACTCAATGTCCACTCTCACTCTCTCTCTCTCTCTGTCTTCAGGCTTCTCCTCAAACTCCTCGAGTAGGCATCTCTCCTGGGCTTCCACTCTCCCACAGAGAGAGTGTGCTCACATCAGTTTCCAAATGACTTCTAAGCTTCCGCTTCCTTCCTTTTATACCTCTGAGTGTGCGTGGCTTCTGCCTCTTTCTGTTTCTCTTAAAGGAACAGCAGCTTTATTATGCTGCTCCCTGCTACAGTGTGCATGCACAAAATGGCAGTGCCATCCTGTTAGGGAATCGGAAAAACCTTTGTAACAGATGTATGGAAATTGGACCTGGTTGCAAACCCACTTCAGTCCTCCATGAGCCATTTCAAAACTGTGGATGATTGCAAATTTAAAAGAGATGCTCCATTGTGTCCCTACTAGCAATTAACACTGCAGCTCCCACAACATAGTGCATTTCTGCTATAAATACACAGAGACACATACATAATACTTCCTAAGCACCAAGCACTGTCTCAGGAGGAAGAACTAGAAGTCCCATTTGATGTAGGAAGCTTCTGACCACATGTTTAGATTGTAAGCTCTCGGGCAGGGACTGTGTCTATCTTATTCTTTGTAAAGCGCCAGGTACATCGCTGGCACTATATAAATGCGTATAATAATAATAATAATTAATTAATAATGTTTCAATTCAGAATTTAGTTTTTGTAGCTTTTTCTCCTCCTCATTCATTTGAAAATTGACTACTTGGTGAAAAACCTTCAGATCTGTTAACTACAGGATGCCATGCAGTAACTCAGTCATAACATACATGGGCCTGATGCCTGTAGTCGTTAGAAAATATTCTATTGAGATCAACAGCCATTCATACCATCCTAAAAGAAAAATCCGTCTCCTTGGTCTTCATTCTCCAACTCTGCTTGCCATAAATAGCAAGTCAGTCTCTGGTCATCAGTCTCTGGTCCGGTAACAGTAACAGTAACAGTCTCTGGTCCGGTAACACTCTGGTCATCAGTCTCTGGTCCGGTAACAGTTTCAGGAATGTACAACTTATGCAATTGCATGGGAACAATGAGTGGTGGGTGGTTCAGTCTGTTATCTTGGCTCAGTTACTAGGTGTATGTTAACTTGCACACAGAGATGGGTGTTTGAATCCACCTGGTGACATGTTAAAGGCATCATTACATGAGACTGAGCAGATCTGAATGGTGTATCATTGGCAGGTTGTTCATTGACGGCATAGGGACACCATCCCTCCAAATGCCACATTTTACCGTAGTAAAACACAATAGTCAATGCACAGTGTAGCAGTTTCCCTCTTTGGTTGTTTACAAATGTGACACTAACCCAGTAGGGCCCGCTTTGGCCTGGCTGAGCCAGTGTCATGGTGCTACATTTGCTCCAGGCCTGCCAGATGTGAGCCCGATACAAAGTCCAGCTGGGGTAGAGACCAGGCCAGAAATGTGGGCCTGGAATGAAGCAGGCCCAAAGCCCATTCCCAGCAGCCTCCCAGCTGGGCCAGAACAGGTGGAACCGGGCAGGAATGCCTGTTCCTGTCCTGGCCCAGCATCGGGGGTTACCATGGCAGCCAGCAATGGCTGCTTGTCATGGCGGGGGGGGGACAGGGTGCCCGTTGTAGTAAAGGGCTGTGCGGTGCTTCCCGCCCCCCTCCCCAGTCGGAGCAGGCCACGGGGATGTCTGTTCTGGCCTCCGGAGCTGTCCCAGCTGGGGGTAGCCCTACCCCACCCTCAGGCAGGGAAACAGCTGACCATCATGTCTGTAAGTACCCTTTGAATGTCACAGTAATAGCATTGCAGTATTACAGAAGAGAAGACGGGGCCCAAAATGGAGTTTGCATCAGGACATTACTGGATATGGATTCACCACTGGTTTTTCCTCAGTTTACACTTCCACTGATATAGCTATCATCTCATAAACCAGAGGCAACCTCAAGTTTTCAAAACCGGTCTTTCCCCTCCAAAATTAAATGGATCATTTTTTAGTGAAGCACTTGGAAAAAAGACACAGCTCTTAGCCCTTGGTCACACACACAGACTCAGTTGAAATGTTAAATCTTTTTCTTTTCTTGTTTGTTCAGGTAACATAGCGCTCAGGTTTAAATGTGTGTTCAGATCAAAGGCTGTCTGCTGAACTTTTAAACATGGGGGTGTTTCTGTTCCTACAAAACAGCGGCAAAAGTAATTTATGTGAGCATCAGCTAGGAGCTCACTGCAAAGTAAAACAATGAGCTTAAGAGGGTTTAATGCTTACTTGAACAAAGTGCAAATTCCGACACTGTTCATTTTTTCTGTTCATAGAGACTTAGGCCGCTTTCAGATCCCCACCCCCACCCCCGGTGCATATTCTGGCTGGGGGGGATGCGCAGCGGGGGGGATGTTGGGGGGGATGCGTGGGGATCAGATGGTCTGAAACACACACACACCTGCGCACGACTTTGCCAGGAGACACGTGCAGAGATGCAGAGCTCCATTTCCTGCTCAGCATCCCTGCGTGTATCTGCCAGCAAAGCCGCGCTGGGGAGCTTTCAGACCAGCTGATCCCCACGCATATCCTGACTGTGCATTCCCACCCCGCAGCCAGAATATGCACAGGGGGAGAAGGTCTGAAAGTGGCCTTAGAGTGATGCCATGACAATACGAGACCCATTGTATATTCTCTCATTCTCCAATGTGTAATCCCAAACTTATACATGTACTATAGGGCTCTAATGAAATCCCAGCTTGGATTCCATTTTCAACAGGGGTAAGACAAGCAGCTAAATTGCTGCACATGAGAAATTTTGCCAGATCAGGAACTGGGATCAATTTTCTGACCATTTGCTAATACCAATGTGATTTCTCAATACTTGCAGTACTGTGATATACCGTTTGGATTTACTGCCTTTCTGCTTACTGCTTACCATATACCATTTACTGCGTACCATTCCTTACCACATACCACATTGCTGCACGTACCGTTTTACTTCTGGATTTGTTGTTCCTGCATTTCTGAGACAATCACTATGCGAATAGCCCAACCCTTAACATCCCCCAAGTATCAGTCTCCACTCCACTGCTTCCAATCAGAATAATTGTTTGATGTTGCTCCCTTTGCTTTGACCAATCTGCAACTAGGATGAAGATTAGTAAAGGAATCTGTGTACCAGCCAATGAGTGAGAAGGAAGTATAAGGAGAAATGTAGTGCAAGAATACAGTATTGCATTGGTATTATCTCTTCGGACTTGAAATGGACAGCAAAGCGGTAAATGGGATCCCAGTAAACAGAAAGTTGGTCAATCAAGAAACAAAATGTCAGTTGAAAACATTACCAAGTACCGAGAGGTTCTCAATTCGACCAAGATGGTATTGGGAACCAGGATTTTGATGAGATATCCTGTATTGGTGAAATCTCATTTCAGCCCTAGTTTTTAATAGTTCTGGCCATTCCAACCAATCTAGCAAAATGCAGACCAGAAAATGATTTGGTCCATGTTTTACTGGAATTATCAGATTGATTCCCCATATCTACTGTGTGTGTCCAGTATGGGCATTTCTATTTTGTGCATGCACAGTGCAAGGCACAAAATGATGGTGTCCTGTAGTTAGAAATTTAGGCAGAATTCCGCCACATCTGAAATTCACAGCAGAATTCCAACTGACATTCTGAAAATTAGGGGTGTGCATGTTGTTTTTGTTATTACAATAACGATAACAAAACTGTTATTTTCATTATTGTTATTGCAATAACGAAAATGACAAATAATAATAACAAAAATAGAAAACAAAATGACATTTTGTTTTTGAAATAAAGGGGAAACACTGAAAAACGTATTTCCAGCTATATCTTTTTTGTTTCTTTTTCAATTCTGGAGACACTTGGGAAGGTTGTGCCTGCATTCGAGGACACTATGTGTACCAAGTTTCAAAATGCTTAGATAAAGGAAACCAATTTAAGAAGCAATTGAATGTTGTGATTTTAAGAAAAGCTCCATACACATCCATGGATATGTCTTCTTTATCTTCCATCTAATTTGCATGTAACCTGTGAATATTATGTCCCTCAACAAGCTTCACACCTGCCAATTTTCAGAAAGATTGGATAAAGGGTCCTGATTGTATAAGACATTTTCTTTAAAATACATTTCCAGCTGTAACATGTTTATATTCCATCCTGTTTACAGGATATTTGGAAGGAATATATCACATACCTTCCCTGTCATCTCCGCAAAACCACAGATCAATTTGATAAAGGGACACAATTTCATAAGTAATTGAAGTTGTCCCCTTGAAGACCATTATTCAGATAAATAGCAGCACATGCAGTGCCAGTCAGAGGCAGGCACCTGGCATGACAGGGGGAGGGAGGCTGTAGGAGAGAGGATGTGGAGGAACCCAAAAGACTGAAAGACATATTAACTTATCAATTACTGCATGCTTCCAGCTTTACAGGACAAATCGGTGCTTCTGTGGGCATAGGGGGTGGCCCTGAGGCGGGCATAGAAGGGACATAACTGGGACTTTGGGGATGGCATGCCAGAAATCAGGAGACATCATTTACACATCCAGGCTGGCCAAATATCATCACAATCACATCCTGCAGCACAGTGATAGAGGACATAAGAGAATCACTATTGGCTCTTTCCTAAACAGATGCTTCTGACTTCCCAGTAAAAAGTGGGGGAGAGATGTTGGGATAGTCACAGCACATAATTAGGATATTTGGTTGACATTTCTGCTGGCCAATTGGCATCACAAACTGATCTTATACCACAGTGACACGTAAGAGAATCCCTGGCATAGGCTCCTTCTCTGCATATGCTATGCAGGCATTTAAAATTGGGACCCTTTAGCACGTATTTCTGATATTTGGCAGAGATGATCATGAAAGTGTGATATAGATCCCTGCCAAATGTCACTTACACTGGTTGTACTAGAGTCAGACTTACATTTATAAGTTTGTTGCTTATACCACCAGGATCCTTTATCCAATCCTTCTGAAAGTTGGCAGAGATATTAAATATAGGAAGGGGTGTAAACTTACCAAGATTCATCTATATTAAATTTGAGGCAAAGAAGTTACACCTAGGAATGTATATGACAATTGTTGCAAAATAATATAATTCAACTGCTTATAAAATTGGATTCCTTTATCTAATCATTTTGTAATTTGGTACACTTAATTCATTCCATTGGAGGTACAATCCCTCCAAGATCCATAGTGAAAAACAAAAATGTTACAGCCAAAAATGTGTTTTTCATTGAAACCAATGGAAAACAAAAATGAAAGCAAAAACAAAAATGACAGATTTAAATAATGAAAACAAAAAAATGACAACAAAAACTACATGGGTCCCTGGTGCACACCTCTACTGAACATGCAGAAAAAATCCACAAAGACAAGGGCAGTGGATCCAGAGCTCTGTCTCCTGCCTTAGCTGCCCCGTTTGTGAGGCTGCCAGGGCTCTTATCCCTGGTGGCTATTCCTGGCTCTGCCCCCAGGGGAAGGACTTTCCCTCAGGCTGTGGAACAGCCTGATGATGTCATTAGGCCACACCTACAAGATCGTTGCTGCAAGGATTTTCTGGGAGCGGTGGCAACAGCAGCAGCAGCTTCTGACACTGCTGTGAGTGGCTCCCAGGCTACAGGAGCGGTGTCCTCAGGTGAGTCCTCATAGTGCTATAGAATGTAGCAGGTTGCATGTTAGCACTGGCACAAAAAGGACAGGTGTGGATAATAGAGAAGGATCACGCTGCAAGCTGGTTCTAAAATGTACAGGTGCTAGCCTGATAGAATATGGCACCAGGAACCTATCAGAGTTGAAAGCACTGAAGGATCCTGGGTATTTAAGAGACAAGTCCTCCGTCTAAAGGGGGAATCCATGGAGGAAAGAGCTCTGGGTTGAGCTGTCCACAGAGGAAGGACGTAGAGTTACCAGGCAACACAGACCACTGCTGGGTCTACAAGATTAACTCCAGGCCTGCAAGCCATGAGGATAGGAGGAACTAAGGTGCAGGTATCACACAGAAAAGAAGCTGTCAACCACAAGGACCTGAAGGTAGGGGCTGTCCATGGTTAAGCCCAAAGCTGTGCCCCACAGAGCTACATAAACAAACATTGGGTACCTCTAAAGTGGGAGATGGCCCCCAAACATTCCTTGGTGGAATGGGCTGGATGGAGGGGAGGTGAAATCCCGATTTAAAGGTGCAAGACACTCATTTCATCCAATGAGACTTACCCCAGAATTGGGGCCGAATCAGAAGGACTAAAGCTGTGTGGCTTCTGTGTGGCAGGGTTTTGTGAGCTGAATTCCCCAAGCCTCTCCTGGAGCTACTCCAGTGGGAGAGGCCACCCCACCCCCTGCTACATAGAGAATGAGTGACACAGTTAGGGAGAAGATCACTAATTAGGTCCAAAAATCAAGGGGAAATTCATCATCTGAAAGACATGTACAGTAAAGCACATGGAAAGAAGATAGGCTCTTAGTAAATGCTAGTGAACAAGACATACAAAGGACATATAATCCAGTACTGTGACTGATTTTTCATGTCGTTTCTGACAGTAGCTACAACAAATTGTTAGTATACATGTTGACAGCTGAAGATGAGTAGCTATGAAAAGGAGACACCTTTTTGGAGAGCCTAAATCATTTCTGTAAGACAATCAAGACAAGCGATTGCGACGTAAATTTGTAAATTATAATCCTCGTTAATATGAAATATGCAAGAAATATAAATAATTAACTTACAACTCACAACTGCCAAATAGTTTCAGGGTCAATAGTCAACGATGAATCTTTGCCTACCGTCTGGCAAGGGGGAAAAACTCCAATTTTGTTAGATTTGTCAGTAAGATAACTGAAATGTCAAGTCAAGCCCATGTAAAAACTAAAGAACTCAGTGAAGTCAATGAGATCTTGTCCTATTTGGACTCAATCAAACAAATAAATGAAAAGAAGGCTGAGAACATGTCAGGCACCAGCCTTGAACGCCTGGTCTCAGAGTTCCAGGAGTAGTAGCCAGGCCATCAGTATCACCACCTCAGCCAACATCAAGCCCAACCACCCCCTCCCACCCAGGCCTCTCTAGTCTGCCTCTAACCACGCCCCTCTTGTCTCTCTCCCTGGCTGACTGCCAGCCAGCATATAAAGTGTGCTGGTATCAGCATGAAACTGGGTGGAACAACACACCCTTTGTGTTTGGTCCTGCCCTGTTTGTACTCTGTCTCTAATCTTGTCCTTGTCTTGTCCCCAGTTCTTGTCTTCTTTGTGCCTTGCTCCCCTTCCTCCGTGGTGTTCCTCCTCTCCTGTCTTGCCTCCCTGTTTATGAACCCCGTCAACCCAAAGCTGCCAAATCCACCTGCGTCCCAGATGCCCCACACCCTCTACTCCTGACAGAACATAAGAACTGCCATATTGGGTCAGATCAATGGTCCATCTAGCCCAGCATCCTGTCTCTGACATTTATCCTAATGCTAAACTGGATTTCATGTGGGTCACTGTGTAGAGTATCCTATGGACTCACTCTCCTTCTTCCCTCTCCTGTTTAGACGGGACCTTGTACTCTATCCATGCCCTAGATTGGACTCTCTACTAAGGGTTCAGCTAATTCTGCAAGCAGTACTCATGGGTAATACCCACATTTTTGGGCACCCCTTTGGGTACCTGACATATTACCAAGCCACATTTTGGGTGCCAGGATGCCCCTCCCCAAAAAAAACACCCAAATCCCACCTGGAAATGCACTTTGATGTCCCACGACACCAAATCCAAGCCCCACTGGCTCCTTCCCACACCTATGCTCCTCGGGCTAACTCGTTCACCCAGCTGTGCCTCCCCGCTGCTGCTCGGCTGAGCCGGGTTCTTCCTGCTTGGTTTTTTTCTGAGGGGCTGGGGAACAAGGAGGAGACCTCTTCCAGTGTGGCTCCCTGACCTGAAGGCATTGCATGCATGACCTGCACACAACCCATGCACACTCCCATTATGGGGACTGTGGTGTGTCACATGCCCATTGATTTTCCAGCCAGAAGCTGCATGGAGCTTGGCAGATGGGAAGAGGATCTGGGTGGGTGAGTCAGGCCAGGGAGTGTGGGTGTGGGCAGGATCCAAGCAGGGTTTGGGATCAGCATCCCAGAAAGTCCGGGAAAGTCCATAAAAGTCTGCAATCTTGACTGCTTTCTTATTCCCGGATCTAGCCCATAGATCCAGTCCCTACTCTCAAGCACTGAAGGAGTGTGCGAAGGGAGCAAAGATGAGGGCATACATACAAGGATAGTAAGTGGATGCATGTTGTATATCATTATCTGGAGTCTGGACCTTCCCCTTATCCTGAACACATCCCATAAGCCCCCCCCCCTAATTCCTGTCCAGCCAACAGAGCGTATGCTAATTTTAAAAGTGGCCTTCAGGAGGAAAAAGGTTCCCCACTCTTATTTAGGGCTTGAAATTTATTCATAACTAACTAAAAGTAATTTTTTTTCACAGCAAAAATTGTCTAGAAACAAGAGCTTTCTGTTCTCTGCATTGGCTGCCTGTAGAGCAATGGACTGAATCTAAGATTTCGCTGATGGTTTTTAGTAGGGAGGGGTGAGCATCTGGAAGAAGTTGTTGATTTGGATCCATTATGGATTCAGATCTGCCATTTCTGGATTCAGTTATGGATTGGTAGTACGGATCCATATTTAAATCAATTAAAAAAATCAAAAGTAATTTTAAAACTTAAAAAAATCATTGCATATGTGCAAAATGGTCATTGGAACGAACCGCGCATGCATACCCTTTTCCAAGATGGCGGCAAAATGACTTTTCCAAAACGGCCTCTGTGCATGTGCAGACTGGCTGCCCTTTTCCAAAATGGAAAAGTCGTTATGGAAAAAGGTTCGCATGCGCAGAATAGTCTGATGGCCATTTTCATATGCACAATTATTATTTGTTAATTTTTTTTATAGATTTAAAATGGAATCCTCAGTGGGTGTGTTGCCACTATTGCAGTTGTGTAAGGATTAATCTATAACAACCCATTACAAGCAGTTATGCATTACTACAAACCTGTAATGCCCACCCCTAATTTTTAGGGATCTGGCCACAATCCCAAACCTTCTGCACACAATGCGTGCACGGATTCCATGTGGATCTGCACAGCTTGTGCATGCCACAGTGTCCCCGTAATGGGTATTCACCCAGTTTGTGTATGCACACGTGTGCGTGTAACATGTGCCGCATGCAGGGCTTGAGATCGGCCCCTCCAGCTTTATAAGACCTGCTCCTAGAGCCTCACACTGATGGTTATCTGTTGTTGGGGATTCTGCTGTTTCGGGATTCTGCCATTGTGCCTTAAGTCAGTGGGTAAATGGGCCTTTGCTGTGGCGGGCCCCTCAGCGTGAAACTTGCTCTCTTCAGATTTCCATCTTAGTTCTTTGCTTTTCAGCTTTAAAAGCACCTGAAGTCTTATTGTTCTCCAGGTACTTTTGTGAAAACAGACATAATGCTAACTCCACTTTACCACCACCTTAACATTTCTTATGCATGTTGCAGGGCTGTATAGGGCACCAATACAGCCCTGCAACATGCATAAGGAATGTTAAAGTGGAGTTAGCGTTACGTCTGTTTTCACCCTAGGATCCAATGCTGGTTCTCCCTTAATGTGTTTTCTCCTTCCTCTTTACCTTCACCTTTTAAATTGCTTTTCAATGGATTTTATATTGTTTTCTCATACGTTGTGATGTGCTCTGAGTACCATTTGTTAGGGGTCACTATAGAAATAAAATGTATTTATTATTATTATTATTATTATTTTATTTACTTATTGCCTGCTGAAATATGAAGGCAGCCTAAAACCATAGCTCCAAGAGACCTAGAGTTCAGAGCTGGAAGGGTCTCATGCGTCATCTAGTTCACCCCTGCACCCAGTCAGGATTCACCATACCCTAACCATCTACAGAAGGTGTGGATAGATTCCATTCATCTCAATCAAGGCCTTGTAGACCCTGAACTTGTAGTCACAGGCTCTGTAAAGCAAAACATGCAACGTGTATGTAATGTTACAATTGAGAACTGTAAAACTCAAATTAGGGTTATGACACGTGACCAACCTCCAGGAAATGGAAAGACAGTTTTGTTGATTGCCCAGACGGAGGGGCCAGACAAGGTGGCCAGACACATTTATATGCTAATGCAGGCAGCCATTGCCTACATGCAGAGACAGAGAAAGCTGAGGAGTTTCCTCCTGAGGACATAAGGAGTTGTACCCCAGAGGGGGAAGGGGCTTTCAGTGACTTTCAGGAACTCACTCACCATCTTGCAGCAAGTCAGGCTGGAGAACATGAACTAAGAGAGACATGATTTTGCTTTTCTACCAACTAAGTCTGGAGACCCAGGGTGATTTCAGATGTTACGGGGCCCTTTGGCCCCGTACTGAAATCACCGGCTTCATTCCCCCCCGGGGTCGCCCCGTCATGCCATATCAGACGTGCTGGGGGGATCCCGGTGGGGAAACTGGGAGGGGGCGGGGCCGCGTGGCGCAATGTGCAGCCGCACGGCCCCGCCCCCTCCACGCACCCCGCCGCCCGCCCTCCGAGGAGATGGATGGGCAGCAAGGCCATTGCGGCCACCGCGTCGGGCCGTGGCGCGCGTCCAGACGTTACTTTTCGTTGGTCCCTGCCCGGGGTCCGTTTGACCATGCTTCCCAGGACATTCCCCCGGCTAGCCCGGGAAGCATGGTTCAAACTGACCCCATGTGGGGATTCACCGTGGCGAACATCTGGCAGCCACCAAACAGACGTTCGAGACACGGTGACCACAGGTGGGTATTCACCGTGGTTCACCGTGATCTCGTAACGTCTGAAGACACCCCCAGTTGCTTACACCAAAGGACTGAGAGAAACTTATGGATCTTTATAGGGTAAGATGCTGATTTAGGAACTCAACCAGTATAGATCAGGAATGCATTATATTTACCTTTAATTTCTAGTAACCACTCTGTATCAACTATCTTGCTTATGTAATCAATAAACTTACTACTTATCTTTATGAAGAAGTGTTTGTGTCTAACATTGGAACACAAGTCAGCAACAAGAGCCCTCAAGCGCTTGCGAATGCAGAGAGTAAAGAGTCTGTAAATGGGAAGGATCAGGCCCTTGAGTGGCAAAGGAGTTGTCCCTGCAGCAGACTTGAATTAACCAGAGAGAAACTAATTCAAGTGGGCTGTGCGTGAGGGAAACTGAGTCACTCAAACCCAGTAAAGTGGGGGTGTGGACCCTCCAACCCGTGACAGATGCCACAAAATGGGTCCACAGTTCACAGGTCACAACTCCCAGATAAATTATAAACAGGTGTCAAAGGGATGGCACTGACATATTTATTTATTTATATTTTATTTATTCAAATTTTTATTCTGCCCTTCCCCAAAAGCTCACGGCAGCTACCAACATATATAAAACATAAACATTCATAAAATACAAATACAAAACCTCCAGCAATCCCAGAGCTCGCCCACCAAAAAAACACCCAATACCAACTCCTATATCCAACTCCAACCCCCCTCATTACCCTACTCCAAACCACCCAGAATATCCCCCATCCCCACCCACAAAATTCCTTTATAAAGAGAAAGGTCTTACACCACCTCCAGAAGATGCTCAGGCTCGGACTCAGACGGACCTCTGGGGGAAGGGAGTTCCATATCACTGGGGCAGCAACTGAGAACACCTCCCTGAGAGCCCTCAATGTACAAACAAGACTAACTGACAATGGGTGCCACAGGGATGATCTCCCGGATGATCGCAGGGGGCACACTAGGGCGTGAAAGGGCAGGCGGTCTCAGATATGTTGAGCCCAGAATGTTGAGGCTTATGAGCAGAGAGGGAGAGGAATTGGGTAAGAGGTGAACTCTAGTCCTAGTAGGGATGGGCAAACTAGACCAGTTCAGTCAACCAAACTTGACCAGTTCGGTCGACCGAACCGAACTTCTGAACCGATCTCGATTTTCGAACCGAATTTCCGAATTCAGTTCTGTTTGCCCATCCCTATAAGAAAATATTCCATTTAGTTCAATGGGGTTTGATTTTCCGAACTCTGTTCGGAAGTTCAGAGTTTGAACCGAAGTCGAATCGTTCAGTCGATCGAACTGAACTTCCGAACCGAACTCGATTTTTGAACCGAACCGAATTTCCGAACTCAGTTCTGTTCGCCCATCCCTAAGTCCTAGTACTGAAAAGTAAGCCCTGGCATGGAAAAAGTTAAGAACCCCATAATAACATGCATTCTGCATTAATAACTTTAAAGACCACTCAGAAGATTTATTTAGTTTAGACGTGGAATGAAGTTGCCCAATTTCTGAGAGGAATTGGCTGAGCCGAGCACATTACCATAGCTTTCTGCTGACCTCCAGGAACAAATCTAGATATTAAATATTGATCTTTAAATCTCCACATAGTTTGGCCTGTAACTCCCTGAGAAACTACTTGTCTTGCTTGCGATGAAGAGGCCAACTAATGCTTTCACTCTTTTAAAATTTGGGGACGGATAGGAGAGCTTTTTCCAACAGAGAAAGTTCTGAAATTCATTTCCCCATCATTCCAAAAGAGCCCAAGTTTCATTCAGATTTTGCTCCAGGGGGTTATTTATAATCCAGTCTATTAAGGGGAAAGTCAACTTTTTTAGGACATACTTTATGTATTTTGCACATGCTCCCAGAGGAAACTGAAATGTGTGGATTGTTATAACTGTATAAATACATACATTTGAATGAAGAATCCTCTCCTCACCTGTCCTAAATTTTCTGGCTCAAACCACTGACTCTGGAGTAGTCCCATTAATTCCAGTGGAACTACTCTGTGGTGTAAGCCAGTGTGGTGTAATGGCTAAGTGGGAAGTACTTGGACCAGGAGGAGGGACCGTGGTTCTAGTTAAAAACTCCCTGGGTGACCTTGGGTTAGTCAAAGTATTAGGGATGGGCGAACAGATCGTGATTCGAGTTCGGCCATTCGGTTCGGCTGCGTTCGTTTCGTCCGTTCGGTTCGCCCGTTCGGTTTGGTTCGTCGGTTCGAATGTTCGGCCGTTCGGTGGTTCGGATCGAACGTTGAGTTCGGATTCGGGATTCGGTTCGGTCGGGATAGGTTCGGTCTTTAGTTCGGTGCAATCGGGAACTGAAAATGACATTTAGTTTTTGAAATAAAAGGAAAAAACTAAAAAACATATTTCTGGCCATAACATTTTTGTTTCTTATTACTTTTTGATGATATTTAGGGAGATTGTACCCCCCAATGGAGCGCACCAAGTAGACCAACATTCGGAACGATTAGATAAAGGAAACTGATTTCAGAAGCAATTGAATATTGTGATTTTAAGAAAAGCTCCATACACATTCATGACTACAACTTCTTTATCTTGCATCCAATGTTCATGAAACTTGTGCATATTACATCCCTCTATATGCTTAATATTTCTGCCAATTTTAGGAAAGAGTGGATAAAGGGTCCCAAGGGTATAAGACATTAACCTGAAAATACATTTCCAGCTGTTACATTTTGATATTCCATTCTGTTTACAGGATATTTGACAGGAATGTATCAAATACCGTTCCTGCTATTTCAGCAAATGTACAGGAGATTTTGATAAAGGGAACCACTTCTGTTGGCCAATTTGCATCACAAACCGATCTTATACCACAGTGACATAAGAGAATCCCAGGCATAGGCCCCTTCTCTACATTTGTTGTACAGGCATATAAAATTGAGACCCTTTATAATATCTCTCTGATATTTGGCAGAGATGATCATGAAAGTGAAATATATAGTCCTGCCAAATTTCATGTACACTGGTTGGACTACAAAGATGTTATAATCAGACATACATTTATTTGTTAATTGCTTATACCACCAAGACCTTTTGTCCAATCCTTCTGAAATTTGGCAAAGATAGTTACTATGGGAAGGGGTATAAACTTAACATGTTTCACCTACATTAGATGTGAGGCAAAGAAGTTACAGCTAAGAATGTATATGTAGAATATTGCAAAATACAATAATGCAACTGCTTCTAAAATCGGATTCCTTTATCCAATTGTTTTGATATTTGGTGCACATATTGAGTTCTATTGAAGGTAGAGGCACCCCAAATTTCAGCCACATATCTTAAAGAACAAAAAGGTTACAGCCAATAATGTGTTTTCCATTGAAACCAATGGAAATTCAATTCCGAACTCACCGAACGCATCCGAACCGAACGTTCGAATTCGAGTTCGGTTCGACCATTCGGTTCGGTTGACTGAACTTTTCAAGTTCGGTTCGAACTCCGAACGTTCGAATTCGAGTTCGGTTCGACCGTTAGGTTCGGTTGACCGAACTATTCGAGTTCGGTCCGAACTCCGAACTTCCGAACCGCGTTCGCCCATCCCTACAAAGTATTATTTCAGCCTAATCTACCTCACAGGGTTGTTGTGAGGATTAAAAGTTGTGTTATGTGTAAAGTGCTCTGAGTACTATGGCAGGGGGTGCTATATAAAGATTATTATTGTTACTCTGGAGTAAGTGGTTTGAGGATTGTGGCCTGTGTGTGGTGATGCTGTGTACTGTGAAAGGACTATTGCATTCCACTCAGGAGATGACTGGCTAGCTTATACTGGTGAGCAAAATTATATTCGATTTCAAAATTATATACAAAGTTTTTGAATTGATGAAGTCCTGTTACCATAATGAGAAGTGGGCTGATTAAAACTGCAATGGAGTAGAATGGAAACTCCAGAAATTATTTAAAAGCACATGCTTCTGGACACAAGTGTTTCATTTGAGCCTCTTGCCAAAAATGGAGTGTAGTTCAAGAGTTATCTGCAAAACACAAAGGAAAATTAAAATGAGGTGGCAAATTAATCACCTGTTTGTAGTGCCTGTATTTTAAAAAAAATATATATATATCCTTCTTACTCAGCATGTCATTAACTGACACTATTGTTTTGTTTTAACTCTGCTTCTGAAGGGGATTCATGTATTACCCGCCTACAATATCACCTAATACAAAGGACTTGTCTCCTATGATTGATACACTGCACAGAATCCAGGCTTGATCATTAACTCAAGGAAATCATGTCAGCAGCTCCCTATAGATGCATACGTTTTCCCTCAAATCCTGCTGAGCAAAGAAGAAGAAAAAAACTAAGAGACAGCTATATGTGTCTTATCACATTTGTACCTATCACGCAGCTTTTGTTTTACATTGACCTTCCATTGGCCTGGAAATGTAAAGACCCAACAGAAGAGTTAAAGAACAGTTACAGTAAAGCAGACAAGCCAACAGTCTTGTGAGAACTGGAAACAAACATATACAATTACACTAAATCAATACTGGCAATTCTTCAGTGCAGGAACAAATGTTGCTGGGTTAGATCTAGACAGGGAATCACATCACCCCATTATTCATGGGACTCTGAAAACATGAATAACTCTCATCACTGATCTTAATTATTCCCATAAGAACCGAGGGTCAGTTGCTAAGCAGAAAGTGTTGATAAAAGGAGCTTTAAGGTCTGGCAGAGTCCACCTTAGTGGGATTCAAGAAATAATGGACAACTACTTGGAGGCTGGTGGTGTTCTCGGAAGTTATAAATAGGATTAGATGTGCAATTCTAATAACGATCTTTATCATTTATGGAGCGGCTTTCAACCCAAAGGATGCCATAGTGCTTTAGAAATACTTACCAGTGGATTTACAAGCTGTAGGGTGGATTCCAATTCTATCTCCGTTTATTTTCATGAGGGCTGTCAACTGATTAAGGCCACAATCCACTTACTCCAGAGTAGGCCCACTGAAGTCCATCGGAGTAAGTGTTTTGAGGATTGTGGCCTAAACTTTTAGTTTATTGTGTTGTGTTTCGCTGATTAATGGGGTTGCTAGATCAAAATTTCAAAAATAAGGGACACTATGGAGCTGAAGAATTCCAAAATACAGTACATCCATTAAGTTCCATGGAACTCTGGTTTTCTGAATAAGCCATGTCTGTTCTGTAAATGAGGGGTGTCTGTTATGTTCTATAGAGATGTAGGACAATCCTAAATTGCAAGCTCCACAGGGCAGGGACCTTTCAATGCCAAGTACCTGAGCTATATAAATACTAATACTACTAAAAATAAAAATAAGAAAGCCCTGAATAATGAGTGTTCCCTTAAAACAAAGGGCTGTCGTTTATAAAAGGGACACCTGGCAACTCTACTCACTAACCAATCATTTAATTACATACTAAAATATTGAAGCACTCACTAAGGCATGCCCACTCATGGTGGTAAGGTGGAGGTGGTAAGGTTTTCTATGGGGGAAGTAGGAGATAAGATAGTGGCAGGTGGGACTTATCCGGTATTTGTGGGAGAGGTTATCGAGTGGGATATAGGCTAGGTGGGTATGTGATTATGTCGAGGTAGGAGTGTTAGGTGGGGTTTTGTATAGATATTTGGAATTTGGAATGTGATTCTGTTAATATGAAAAATTTTGTAGCTCCTTGGCCTATTTTGGGGCCTAAGGGGCTGTGGGGTGGGTATTATTGTTGAATGATGTAATGTTGGCTGGCCCCTCCCGGTGAGAGAGGGGGGAGCCAGCTGAGTATCCTGGTGGGAGCAGGATATATGGAAGGTTGGGGCCACCGCCTGATTGTAGGGGTGGCCAGATAGGGTATGATTGGATTTTGTGAACTTTGGTTTTTCATATTCTATTATTGTTGTATTAATGTATTTGTATTGAGATTGTGTGCTGGACCCCTGCGTGGGATTGGACCTCCAGTAAATGTATTACTTTTGTTGTACGCCGCCACGAGTCTTCGGAAATGAGGCGGGATATAAATAAATATGATGATGATGATGATGAAGTGACTGATATTTTTGGCTACCCCTACATCATTTAAAAATATTTACATTTTGAAATTGTTTTTTTAACCATTTAATTATTATTATTTTTATTATATATAAAATAAGTTATTTTAATTTTTACGGTACCTATTTTAATTTCCGATTCCTCATTAAACAATGAAACTAGCAGATTCATAGATTCATGTTTTCAGCACGGCTGGGTGATGCTGCATGCAGGAATTAATATCTGATGTGCATGCATTCTGTGGTTTAAGAACTTGCAGAAATGCTATGTTAGACCTGAGAACACTGCGTTGAAAAAACAACCCATGTCATTTTGAAATTACAAGGAGCACAATTTTTTACCACCCTCCCTCTCTAGACTAGCTTTTTAAAGGAAAACTTGATGTAATTCTACAAGTTGGAAGATAACCAAAATAAGGGACTAAAACACATGTTGTGGTGGACCTGTGGGCTGAGATTTTGAAACATAAAAACAGATTCAAATTACAAATGTAGAACAGGCATGCCAAGCTTTGTTTATTTTATTGATAGACAAATTCAAAATGTCACACTGCCATACCATTAAGAATTTTACACCATGTTCCCAAAATCTAGACCAAATAATGTCTATTTTTAATGGTCCTTACATCCTGTTCCAATGTCCAAAGTCCACCGATCATATTTCAAAGTTCTCTTCTGTGGCAGGTTAGAAAGTTTTCCTTTAATAGCCATCGCACAATCTAGTTACGTTAGAACCTGAAATGCCTGAAAATCATTACACCATGAATTGCACTGAATTTTATGCACATTAGACACGTACAAATCCGTGTTCATACCTATAGTTAAATTAGTTCTTAAATTATTTATTTTAACTGTTCTTGCTCATAAACACATTTTTAACTTTAATGACATTTAAGCTATTTGCCCTAATTGACCGTGTCATAGATCGGCTGCCCTGGCCCCTTGAAATCGCTCAGTTCAACCCCAGAGTCCACAAATACCTCTTTGGCTAGCATCCCAGCTGCCAGCTTGATGTCTTCCTCGGGTGCTCCTACAATGTTCATGTGTCCCCTCCCCGGGTTTGTTCTAGCTCCACTCTTGCTCAGAGTCATCACTGTTTTGACATCCTGGAGCTGTCTCTCCCTCTCCCTGAAGCTCCTCAGCTCTCAGAAGCTCTGTTCTGCTTGCTGGCCCCCTGGCCGGGTGAGGGAGTTTCTCTGGTGTGGATCCCACCAAACCACCCCACAGAGGTTACCTGCCACTCTACCCTGGTGCCCCTAAATCTCTCTCAGCCCCCTCTCTTTGGGCTATTCCTGTGATGCTTTTTCCTAGCTGCTGTGGGGAGAGGTCATATGTGCGCACCCGGTGCAAAGAGCTCCTAGCTCTCAGAGAACATGCACAGTCTCTGGTGGCTAGAGTGGCCGAGATGGAGGAACCAAGGCAGACAGAGAGGTATATAGAGGAGTCCTTCAGGGACATAGTAGAACAGTCCCACCTCCACTCTGGCAGCCCCTGTGCTGCTTTGGAGGGGTGAGGTCTCCAGGGAGGAGAGCACAAACCTGAAATGGCAGGAAGCAATACCGTAGCTGGGACCTGCCTTCCAGGTGATGTGTTGTCCTCTCACACCAAGGATATTTCTCCAGGGGTGTGTGCCCAGAAGGGTGGAAATAGGACAGCTATGGTATTTGGGGATTTGATTATTAGGAATGTAGATAGCTGGGTTGCTGGTGGCCGTGAGGACCATATGGTAACTTGCCTGCCTGGTGCAAAGGTAGCGGACCTTACAAGGCACATAGATAGAATCCTAGAGAGTGCTGGGGAGGAACCTGTTGTTGTGGTCCATGTTGGTGCCAATGACATAGGTAGATGTAGGATGCCAAATTCTGGAGGCCAAATTTAGGCTTCTAGGTAGTAGACTCAAGTCCAGAACCTCCAGGGTAGCATTCTCGGAAGTGTTGCCTGTTCACTGCGTAGGACCCCAGAGGCAGGCGGCACTCCAATCTCTCAATGCATGAATGAGACAATGGTGCAAGGAGCAAGGCTTTAGATTTATCAGGAACTGGGCAGCTTTCTATGGAGGGGCAGCCTATTCAGATGGGATGGGCTCCACTTTAACCAGAATGGAACCCGACTGCTGGCACTAAAAATTAAAAATGTGATAGAGCAGTTTTTAAACTAGAACCTGGGGGGAAATCCAACAGGCACTGTGGAGTGCACAGTTCAGACTGTGACATCTATGCAGGATGATGTTAACTTAGGGGATTTAGAGTTACTTAAGACTGAGGAAGGGATAAAAATTAAGGGACGTCAAGGAGGAATTCGCTGGAGAGCAGATAAATAATACCAGGGTGCCTGATACAGTCCCCTATAATGTGCACAGTACAAAAAATAAAAAGAATACAAATAAATGTATATATGCAAATGCTAGAAGCCTAAAAAGTAAGATGGGGAAATTAGAGTGTATGGCACTTAATGAAGATCTAGACATTATAGGCATCACAGAGACATGGTGGAAAAAGGATAACCAATGGGACACTGTAATAGCAGGGTACAAAATATATCGGAATGACAGAGTAGATAGAGTTGTTGGTGGGGTGGCTCTATACGTAAAAGACAACATTGAGTCAAGTACAATTACAATGTTAAAGCATGCAAACTGTTCCCTAGAATCTCGATGGATAGAAATTCCAGGTATAAAGGGGAAGAGTATCTCAGTGGGGCTATACTATCGCGTCCCACTGACCAGGATGGAGAGACTGATAAAACAATGTTAATTTGCTAAAAGAGATTAGACAGGCTACTAATGTCGGCAACATAATAATAATGGGTGACTTCAGTTACCCTAATATTGATTGGAGGAATGTTTCCTCAGAGCGGGATGTGGAGGTCAATTTTCTGGATGCCCTAAATGACTGCTTCCTAGAACAACTGGTTCTGGAACCAACAAGAGGAGGAGCTATTCTAGATCTAGTCCTGAGTGGCACGCAGGACCTGGTGCAAGGCAATAGTGATCATAATATGATCACATGTGACATAATTTCTGTAGGGAAAAAGATTTTTAAAAGTACAGCAGTAGCATTTAACTTTTAAAAGGAAGACTATGACAAAATGAGGAAACTAGTTAAAAAGAAAATAAAAAGCCCAGTTGCAAGGGCTACAAGTTTGCAAGAGGGTGGAGACTGTTTAAAAGCACCCTCCTGGAAGCCCAGATTAAATGCATCCCACAAGTTTAAAAAAGAAGCAGGAAGACCAAATGTCTTCCACTGTGGTTAAATGGGGAAGTGAAGGAGGCTATTCGAGCCAAAAAGGCATCTTTTAAGAAATGAAAGGCACTAGAAACCTTCATTAAGGACAGAATTACAGGGCATGTGAACAAACATGGCTTAATGGGGAAGAGTCAACACGGATTTAGTAAAGGTAAGTCATGCCTCACTAACATGTTGGAATTCTTTGGGGGTGTAAATAAACATGTGGACAAGGGAGACCCAGTAGATATAGTGTACCTGGATTTCCAGAAAGCATTTGATAAGGTCCCTCATGAGAGAATCTTGAGCAAATTAAAAAGTCATGGGATAGGAGGTCGTGTCTTACTATAGATCAGAAACTGGTTAAAAGATCTCAATGTAACTCCCAAATACCATGGTTCAAAGAGGTCTCGTGATAGGTCTGTAGCAGGGTGTCAGGGGCCAGCCCTGCTGCAGGTATTTTGAGAATGGTCCCTTTAACAACAGCTGGCCACACAGAGTGGAGCCTTTAAAAATACCAGCTGGAAAGTAATGAGTGGTGGGAAGGCACCTGGGAGAGTCACCTGAAGAGGTGAGAGCCATGAGAGGGTGAAGCATAAGAACATAAGAAGTGCCATACTGGGTCAGACCAATGGTCCATCTTGTCCTCCTTGATCTCTCTGCTGCCTTCAACACTGTTGATCACTCCATCCTGCTTGAATCGCTCCACTCCCTGGGATTCCGGGACTCTGTCCTCAACTGGTTCTCCTCCTACCTCTCTGACCACTCCTTCAATGTGTCTCTTCCTAACTCCTCCCCTTCCTCCTCCCTACCCCTCTCAGTCGGGGTTCCACAAGGCTCTATCCTTGGCCCTTTCCTCTTCTCTATTTACACCCAATCCCTAGGCAAACTCATTGCCTCCCACGGCTTCCAATATCACCTCTACGCTGATGACACTCAACTCTCTCTCTCCACTCCTTCCCTCTCCACCTCTGTTCAAGCTTGTCTCACCAACTGTCTGATATCACCTGGATGTCTCAACGCCAACTCAAACTAAACATGGCGAAAACTGAACTCCTGATCTTCCCTCCCAATCCTTCCTCTCCCTCTTCCCTGTCAATTGCCATTTATGGGGTCTCCATCCTCCCTGTCCCCCAAGCCCGTAGCTTGGGCTTCATCTTCAACTTGCACCTTACCTTCAAACCCTACACTGACTCAGTTGCCAAATCCTGGCACTTCTCCCTCCACAGCATTTCCAAGATCCATCCTTTTCTGTCTGTCTCCTCTGCCAAAACTCTCATCCACGCCCTAGTCATCTCATACCTCGACTATTGTAACCTCCTCCTTGCTGGCCTTCCCCAGCTTTCACTTCTCTTCCCTTATTATCTCTGTTCAAAACTCTGCTGCCAGGATCATCCACCTAGCCTGTTGCTCTGACCATGTGCAGCCTCTCCTCTCTCCACTGGTTCCCTCTTCCTGAGCGCATTCTGCACAAGCTCCTTGTATTCACCTACAAAGCCCTTCACAACCTTGCTCCCCCCCTACCTCTCTGCCCTGATCTCCCTCCAAACCCCTGCTCGAGCACTCCGCTCCTCCTCCATCCCCTCCCTCACCCTCCCACGCCTCCCTTGATCCCCCAACTGCCTTCGTCTCTTCTCCCTTACTGGCTCGCACACCTGGAACTCCCTCCCTGCCCTCATCCACCTGGCTCCCACCCTCCACACCTTCAAGTCCCTCCTCAAAACCCACCTCTTCCACTCCGCCCTTCCTAACTACTGCTAACCATTCCCACCCAGGATTATCCCCCGCCTGCTATCTGCAAACTCCTAACTTACTGCAACCTAGCCAAGAACGTGTACCCAAGCTGTCGCATCCTCATGAATGTCGCATCCCTTGTCTCTCACTCAGTTCCCCCTTCCCTGTCTCCCTTCCCCCTGTCTTTAGATTGTAAGCCCTCGGGCAGGGACCATGTCTATATTATTCTTTGTAAAGCACCAGGTACATTGCTTGTGCTATATGAATGCTAATAATAATAATAATAATATCCAAAATCCTGTTATAATGAGAATGCTGTATTGTATGCACTGACCTCTCACATTGGGAACATTCCACAAGATGCTCAGGGCGGACATGCTGCAGGAATCTCTTTGCTTTTGCAGGAAGGTACACTAGAAGATTGACAAAAGACCCCAGTGCAATAGAAAGCCCCATCAGCGTATCAAGAGGGATAATTGCTGGTTTCAGCCAGGAAATGTGGGCAGAGATAAAACAAAGAGCTGAAACGAATAGCAAGTATGCAGACAGCCCAGCAGCTATCCACATAGATACTGTCAGATTAACTAGTGTTGGCAAGTCAGGCAAAGGTGTATGGTGGCACAGTGTGGGGTGGGGGATGACTTAATATGGGAGCTGGTGGTGGTGCCTCTCCTGTGTTTGATGGGCCAGCTATGGCCTATGCCAGCATCTTCAGGGTTATTTGCAAGCTTCTGGGGGTGTCACCGGCTGCCTTTTCTGGCCCCACTGTCAGGATCACTGACCCCTCAGCTTAGTCCCTTAGGGTCCCACAAGTACCTTTCTAGGTGAGCTTCCTAGCTCTGATTCTGGCTCCACTCCATCCCTGGGTGCTTTAGCCTCACAGCTTCTCAGAAAACTCCCTCAATGCTAGGGTCCAGCTAGGGGCTCCTGACCCACAGCCATGATCCAACCCCCTTGGGTGAGCCTCTCGGATCTCCAGAGCTTGGACTTTCTTGCGCATTACTACTCTAGCAACTTCTTTCTTGCTGCACGGCCACCACCTGTCAATTTCACCCACGGCTCCACTTTACTCTCCAGCCAGGGCTGCTGCCAGTCTCCAGGGCTTCACTTAGGCCCACCAACCACCCTGAAGCCACTTCATCTCACTTGCACTGTGTCCTCAGATGCCCTCTTCTTCTGCAGCTTCTTCTTCTTAAAGGAGCCCTGCTCTCCTGGCCCCACTAACTCTCAAAGGGGGCAGGGTCCCATGCTGGGCACATGCTGCAGGGGGTTCCTGTTCATAATGTGTGCATGCTTCTAGGCAGCTCAGATCCTGCAAATACATGAGCCAATGATATCCAGATGGATAACCATTTCAATACAAGTATTGCTTGCATGAAATTTTATTTATTTTTATTTATTTATTTATTTATTCATTCATTCTTCCACGTTGCCGTACCCCTAAGGCTCAGGGTGGCTTACATAAATAACACACACACAAAATAGAATAAAACTCCCTTTAAAAACCTCATTAAAAAGAAAAACAACCCTTCCACCCTCAACCTCTAACCCTACTTGCCAAATGTTTTGCCAAAGAGAAACGTTTTATGCTGCCTCCAAAATATGCTCAGGCTCTGACAGTTGTCCAGGGGAAGGGAGTTCCATAATACTGGGAAAGCAACTGAGAATGCCTCCCTGTGGGCCCTGTTGTACAGACAAGATTGGCTGGTGGTACCCACAAGAGAGCATTCTTGGCTGACAGTATGAAAGGAAAGGAGATCTCTCAGAAATGCTCTGGTCCTGCTAAGGAGCTGACAACACTAGGACTGAAACTCGATTTCAACTTTTTCTCGGTTATTGACGAGAATTGCGATTCTCATCTTGTTTTAAATGCGGAAAAATAACTGAGGAAATTGCCATCTCAAAAATTCTCGGTTGAGAATCTTTTCTCAAATTACTGTTTACTGGATTGCCATTTACCATTGGATTGCCAATTGCCGAGTTACCGGTTACCGGGTTGTTGATTACCATTTACCAGGTGGTTGTTTACTGGGTTGCCTGTGAGCCAAATTCAGTAACCAATAAACACAGTAACCAATAAACCAATGACCAATAAACATGGTAATAAACCAATAAACATAGTAACAAACCAATAAACATCAATAACCAAGTAACAAATAACTAATAAACCAATAACTAATAACAAAAAAATAACCAATAAACATGGTAATAAACCATTAACCAATAAGTAACAACAAAAAACAAATAACCAATAAACCAATAAACATGGTAAATGGGAATTCACAGTAACTAGTAAACACAGCTTATGATAAATTGCGATACCGATACAACTGATAAACAGCAAAAAAGATACGATAACCTGTGAACATGGTAAATGATAAACAGTAAATTGTTATAACTGATCAATAGAGTTGCATTCTAGATCTCTATTGGGGTTTGAAAAAGCTGCGAAATCTCAGCAGCAATTTCGATTCCCGTGAAATTATCACAAGAATCAATTTGATTCTCATTTCAGCACTACTCAACACATGGATTGTTCTGAATGACTGAGCAGCAGCATCCAGCACAACATGGCGGAACCTCAAACTAAACTTCAGCCTGAAGCTTTAAAGCCTATTTGCTAAGGCAAAGCAGCCTTTATGTTGGAGGAAATACATAGATGGGATAAACTAATGATTATTCATTAGAACTAGCCCCCTTATAGACAACTTAGGTAAATAAGAAAAAATCATCCTTGCTGTGCAAGCACAATCTTTGTCTGGCTTCAACCTCTCGTCTTTGATGTGTGTCACTCCAACAATTTCCATTTAAAGTATTTCTCTTAATGTGATTTCATACTAACAATGTGAAGCTATTGTCCAAACTTATTCCTAGGCCTCATGCTGTATGCCAGGGATGGGCAAAGTTCCCAAGCCCAAGAGCCATGTACCAACATTTTCATATCACTGAGAACCATGAGACACTTTACAATAAACATTGGCTTCTCCCAGCCCCAGAGATGTGGCAACATGACTTCCCCCTACCCAGGTCCTTCATGTTAAAGCTCTGACTCCCAGGAGATCCAGCAGGCTTGGCTGTAGCAATAGTGGCTCAGGGCACACTGCCCCTTCTTCCACGCACCCAGAATGCTCTGGTGGCAACGATGGTGGATATGGTGGCTCAACTTCTCTTGCCTCACATGAACCTGTCCCCAGGTAGCATGTCTGGTGAGAACTGCAGTGCAGGTGCCTGAGAGCCACATATGGCTCCCAAGCCACCATTTGCCCACCTCTCCTATATGCTATATAAACCAAACAGTCTGTAGCAGGGGGTGATTTCAGATGTTACGAGATCACGGTGAACCACGGTGAATACCCACCTGTGGTCACTGTGCCTCGAACGTCTGTTTGGCGGCCGCCAGATGTTCGCCACGGTCAATACCCACATGGGGTCATTTTCCACCACGCTTCCCGGGGTTGAAAAAAATCACGTCTGGTCAGGCGCCACAGCCTGGGATCACCGGCGGGATCCTGGGCCGTGGCGATTTTGGCCAGACGCTGTGGCCGCATTGGCCCCGCCGCCTGCCCGTCTCCCCAGAGGGCGGGCGGCGGGGAGCGTGAAGGGGGCGGGGCCGTGCGGCAGCATGTTATGCCGCATGGCCCTGCCCCCTCCCAGATTCCCCGCCGGGATCCCCCGGTACATCTGTTAGGGCGTGACGGGGTCATCCCGGCGGGGGATGATTTAGTTGTTTTCGGTACGGGGCCAAGTGGCCCCGTAACGTCTGAAAACACCCAGGGTAGCCAATCCCAATAGCAACTTTCCACTAAAGTGGGCAATTAGCAGAAAAGCTGATGACTCTGTCCCTTAAAAGCAGCCTCTACATATGCAAGGCTTGTATTGAAACAAACTCCCATTCCCTGACTGAGTCCAGCAATGATCTCTTAGGCAATTCAGGACTAATGGGGTTTTCCACTGGGCTGGGATCTTTTGGCAGACTGCTAATGTGTCTCCCTGCACCACTGAAAGGCAGTCTCCTTGTATGCCTGCCCTGCTCCCCTCCGCAGGAATAGAAGTGTCACAGAGGAGGGGGTGGGGAGCTACACTTGTTATGGCAACCAGTGGCAGTGCCTCTCTTGGGACTCGAGCTGAACGGAGTGAATGAAAAGGGGCAGAGGTCAAAAATAACAAGCAACAAAGAGAGGAAAGGGGAGAAAAAGGAAAGGGGGGGGGGGAAACAAAGAAAAAGAAAGTCAGAGAAAAAGAAAACCAGACAAGAGAATTCTCCACCATTAAAGTCAATGGGAGTTTTGCCATTGATTTCAGTGGAGGAGGATTGCAGAGAGACAGAAGGAAAGAGCAAGATAAAGGGAGAAAGAAAGCGTGAAACAGGAGAGAAGGAAGGAAGAAAGATAAAGGAAATATCTGTATAAAGTGTACATATTTGTACCGAACAGAACTAATACTTTCCATTCAGTGTGCACCCAATTAAAAAATTGACCCCTTTTTGATTTCCAGATGCTGGTAAGTACAATGTAAAGGTGAAAAAATTCTTCATTTGTATCAGTCCCCTGATAAATCGAAACCCTAATAATAAATTCCTAAATGAGAAAACACATTACAAAGGCATTCAAAAGACTGACAAAGGCCAGAAGCTTTCTCCCCATTATGAATTTATTTAAATGTCTCCCCTTTATCAGAGAAGCCTTGTTCTCTCTTTATACGCATATTCTCTCCATCCAGGATTTCTCCCAAGAGTCTGCAAATTCTTATTCTCAAAAACATTTCCAGTAAACACAAAACTACTGTTAGTCTGACTTCTAGTCATCACCTCAGATGTCTAGGCAGGCATTGCAAAATCTTTTTATAGTCCGTCTAGCACAGTTTGATTCAATTCAAGATAATAATCATATCAAAGCTACCCTCATTGCTGCATTAATTGAAAGAGACATAGGATCAATGTAATGTAAAATTAGATCACTTCCCTAAGCAGAGAGCATTAGGACAGCAAATAATTATTGTCCACATTTCTATAGAATGCCCATTACCACAAAAATATTCCAGCACTGCAAGGGGGCTATGTGCAAGCACTTTTAGCATCACAGACTTAAATATTATACATTTCATTTCTTTCCAGTCTGTTCCAAACAACTTTCTTTTCTATTATTTTGAATATATTGGATGGATGCCACTGACTCCATCACTGTAATGTCATCCAGCATAGTCAAATCCAGCCAAAGAAAGTGCCCAAAATAATTAAAGCTAAAATGGGTACCGCAATAAAGGGGAAAGCCCGTCAAGTCTACACTGCCCAAACCCATGATGGGGATTCAGATAATAACCAATATGCATTTATGTTCCATCAGGAATCCATTTTGCTTATTCAATTTTTTACTTATTTATTATTTGGTTTTTCAGCTTAGTTATTTTAGTTTGGAGGTGTTTGTTTCAGCTACCCAGTTTGGGCAAGCTACGCCCTTATTTATCCCAGGCAGACCTTGCCACAGTGACCCGGTGCCCTGGTGACTATGAGGCTTGAATTCTGTAACTCCCTCTTCTGTGGGCTGCCAGCGATGCTTATCCATCATTTGTAGCTTATTCACATTGCTGCGGTGCAGTTGCTTACCCGTTAGGGCAGCTATGATCACTCCATTATGCTAGGTACTTTGCCAAAGCAACCAGGGATGGCCGCCGTTGAAGACAGGATGCTGGGTTCAACAGACCATTGGGGCAGAGCCTGGAGGCAGGGTCAGTCTTAGAATTTGCAGGACCCAGAACAAAAATAAAATGTGGGGCCCCTGGTGGCCCCTCCCCAATTAGGGACATCCTCTGTGGAGCCCTAAAAGTGGTCATGTTTGAGGCCCCTCTTGGAGGGAATGTGGCCCCCACACCCTTCCCTGAGGAAAATAGAGGCCACTGCAGGGCCCCTCAAAAGAGTGGGGTCGGGGATGGTCACCCCAGGTCACCCTGTGGTAACATCAACCCTATCAGGAAGGCATATGGAATAAATTAATTTGGGGCATCCTTCTTCCTTTCATTGTTCCACAGTGTGAAGATTGTAAGGGGGACGGTCACATGTGCTCTTCCTTCCATTTTGCACTGTCCTGCATCTTGCCATCATCATCTATTTATTACAGTGGGTCTGAGATTTCAGTTTAAATTCTGAGGACTATTGAATTTTCAAATTCAAAATTTTGATTCTGTACATTAGGCCAGCTATACTGCCACGTCAAAATTTCCTTGTGAACTCAGTTTTCAAGGAAATTTGAAATCTTGGATTTGCCTAACTTATTCCTATTGGCTGTTCAACCCATATTCTCAACCAATGGGGAAGAAATTAGAGAGGGAGTTTGCACCCTGATGTTAATAAAGGGTTGTGAAAGTTTGTGTTTCACAATCACCCCTGCCCCTGATGTTCAGAGTCAGAGAAGTCTCTATGCCCCTCTGACACCTATCAGGCTCCCTGTGGCTCAGCGCAAAAAGGAATTGGACTGAGGGTGAAAACAGACATGACGCTAACCACCCTTTAACCACCCTTGGTGGTTATTTATGCATGTTGCAGGGCTGTATTGGTACCCTATGCAGCCCTGCAACATGCATAAATAGCCACCAAGGGTGGTTAAAGGGTTGTTAGCGTCATGTCTGTTTTCACCCTGAGATGCCAGGCCTCCTTCCCACCACAACAACAGAGAGGAATGTCCTTCAGCTTCCCAATGACTCTGACTAGTAAACTTGTGCCCATGTAATTCTCCTCCACTGACTTTGACACAAGCGTGAGAAGATTAACATTCTCTGGTGACATCTATGGCATGGAATTGCACAAATAATAGCATCATTGTTCTCAGAAGTACAGACAAGTAGCTTCACCACTCACCTTCACCGACTGCAGTTGATGTTACACCAAGCTTGAATTCTGGACTGATATCTAATAGGTGTCAGCAGTGCCTTTCCATTATAAGTCCCATTTTTCAGGAGTTTACAGCTTGTCAATAAAAATCTACTCTAGGCTAAAAGTTTTAAAGCACTGGATATAGGATGTCAGCAGCGCATTTGACTTTTATGGTTGTAAAAAACATTTTAGTCTATTTTTTTTTTTCCCCCGAGGTTGTTCCTTAGTTCTGTTGAAATCGATTCCAAAATGCCATTGATTTCAATAGGAAAGGTCAAAGAAATGAAAAAAACTAGACCCCTAGACGGAATTCTAGAGAGGGCTGGAGAGGAGTCGTCTGTTGTGGTGCATGTGAGTACCAATGACATGGGAAGATGTAGGGGAGAGGTTCTGGAGGCTAAATTTAGGCTTCTAGGTGCAGAACCTGAAGGGGAGGCATTCTTAGAAATGTTCCATGTTCCACATTCAGGACCCCAAAGGCAGACTGAACTCTGTCTCAATGCACGGATGAGACGATGGTGCAGGGAGGAGTGCTTTAAATTCTTTAGGAACTGGGGATTGGAACCTTTTGCACAAGGGGGAGCTTATAACAACGAGATGGGTTCTACCTTAACCAGAACTGAACCTGGCTGCTGGCACTAAAAATTAAAGAGTTAGAGCAGCTTTTATGCTAGAATACGGAGGAAAGCTGGCAGGCACTGAGGAGTGCGTGATTCAGACCAAGGCATCTCCAAAGGATACTGTTAATTCAGGGAAATTAGAGTATCCTTATATAGAAGATAGGAAAGAATCTGAGGGAGGACAGGTGGAAATCAGTACAGAACAGACATTCAAGTATAAATGATTCCAAAATACCTGGAACACTTACTTATAATGAGTAGACTAAGAATAAAAATATAAAGAATACAGTTAAGTGTCTATACGCAAATGCTAGAAGTCTAAAAAGTCAAATGGGAGAATAATGGCACTAAACGAAGTTCTAGACATAATAGGCATCTCAGAGACTTGGTGGAATGAGAACAACCAATGGGACACTGTAATACCGGGGTACACAAAATATACTGAAACGACAGAGTAGATCAAGCTAGTGGTGGGGTTTCTTTATATGTTAAAGACAGCATTGAAACAAGTAGGATTAAAATTGTACAGGTAGGCAACTGTACTCTAGAATCTCTATGGATAGAAATGTCATGCATAACAAGGAAGTGTATAGCAGCGGGGCTATACTAACATCCCCCTGACCAGCATGGTGAGACTGACTATGAAATGCTAGCGGAGATTAGGCACGCTACGAAAGTCGGTAACATAATAATAATTGGTGATTTCAGTTATCCTTATATTAACTGGGTGAATGTGTCTTCTGGGCATGATATGGAAGTAAAGTTTCTAGGTGCCATAAATGACTGCTTCTTGGAGCAGTTGATCCTGGAACCAACGAGAGGAGGAGCTACTTTAAATCTAGTCCTAAGTGGAGTGCCGGACCTGATACAAGGGGTAACAGTGATGGAGCCACTTGGCAATAGTGATCATAATATAATCAAATAAAACATAATTACTGGAGGGGGAATTGTAAATAAAACTACTGTAGTCACATTGGGGACTGAAGATATTGATGTTTGATAGATTTGTAACTTTGATTATCACTTAATTTATTTAATTACCTTTTAATTGATGGTTAATTGGATAATCATTTTATTTTAATTGTTTTAATTGTTTTGAATTACAATTTAATCATTTTAACTGATTGTTAATTTGATAATTAATAATTTATTTTACTTTATTTTTAACTGTGGCCCCCAGAACATTTTAAAGTTGTCGATGTGGCCTCTGGACCGAAAAAGGTTCCCCACCCCTGGGATAGAGAATAAAACTGAAAATATCAAAATGGCACTATATAAATTTATGGTGCGACTGCACCTTGAATATTGTGTGCAATTCTGGTCACCCCATCTCAAAAAAGATATAGTAGAAATTGAAAGGATACAGAGAATGGCAGCAAAAATGATAAGGGGTATGGAATGGCTCCCCTATAAAGCCTCTCTTCATAGGTTGGGGCTCTTCAGCTTGGAGAAGCTATGACTGAGGGTATTTTCAGACGTGACGGGGCTGGTTGGCCCTGGCACGGAAACAACCCTTTGATTCCCCACCAGGGCCACCACATCACGGGCTAACAGACGCGGTGGCCAATCCCGGCGGGGAATCCAGGGAGGGGGCAGGGCTGCACGGCGCAATGTGCGGCCGCACAGCCCCACCCCCCCACGCTGCCCCGGCCAGCTGCCCTCCAGGAGACGGATGGGTGCTGCGGCCAATGTGGCCACAGCGCCAGGCCACCCCCACCCCCCGGCATTGACCATGGCCTGGAATCCCGCCACGGATTCTGGGCCGTGGTCAGGGGACAGACGTTACTGTCCCCGTCATCACGTGGGGAATCTCATTCACCATGCGATCAGGAATGTTCCCCAACAGACGTTACGGGACCATTCCCCACCACAGGGTATTGACTGTGGTTGAGCGTGATCTTGCAACGTCTGAAAATACCCTGAGAGGGGATATGACAGAGGTTTATAGAATCATGAGTAATGTGGAACATGTTAATCGGGAACTGTTGTTTCCCCTCTCTAATAGTACTAGAACCTGGGTACACGCCATTAAAATAACAGGTAGCAGATTTTTTAAAACAAATAAAATAAAGTAGTTTTTCACTCAATGCACAATTAATTTGTGGAATTTGTTTCCAGACAATGTGATCAAGGTCAGTAGTATAGCTGGGCTTTAGAAAGGGCTGGACAAGTTTCTTGTGGAAAGATCCATTAGCAGCTATCAGCCAAGTAGGTTTGGGGAACGTAACCTCTTACTGTTGAGGGCTGGGAGTGAACAACAGGGAATGGCTCGCCCCATTGTAACCTGTTGGCAACTTCTTCCAAGCGACCAAGATTGGCTATTGTCAGAGACAGGTGCTGAGCTTGATAGACCATTGGTCTGAGCCAGTATGGCGCTACTTATATCCTTGCATGCCCCTGTGATCAGTTAGGAGCACGTCCCTGTGGGAACCATCTGTTAGTTTTGTTCGTATGATGAGGACTTGCAGGGGGGTGTTCTTGGTTGCTGCCCTGATGCTATGGAACTCCCTTTCCCCTGGAGGTTCGTTTGAACCCAATGCTTTCCAGAAGCAGTGCAAGACCTTTCTGTTTGTAAAGGCATTTGGTAAGCAGGAATAGCAGAGGGATTGGGAGCTGAGTTTGGGGTACTGTTGTGAGGAGGGGTTTGGATGTGGGAAAAGGCGAGGTGGTATTGGGTGGTTTTTGTGGGAAACTGTAGGAAAGTTGGGGATTTGGGATTCTATATTTTATTCTTTTAATGGATTTTTAAAATATGTTTTTATCTATGTTGTGAGCCACCCTGAACCTTTTTTAGGGGAGTGCAGGATATACATTTAAATAAATAAATAAATAAATAAATAATACATATGTTCTTAACTTACAAAATATGGGGCCTGCTTTGTGCTTGCATCCAGTGACACAAAATCCGTGTTAACGTGCATTGCTTTCTAATAGAACTGTATTTGGTATTTCTTACACAGGGAAAACAGCTGAGCTAGTGAGTTTTAGGTATCAGCTACAGGCAATGAATACTGGATCTTCCTCACAATCATTTCTTTGGGATTTGCTGCATGCAGCCTAAGAAGTACTTCCCTTCTTTGTGTGAGCACGTCGCTCTCATTAATGCTAATAAGAGTTATGCACAGGCATGAGGAAAGGCTAAGCCACTAAGTACGCATGTTCAGAAGCTAAATTAACCCAACAGACGGCAGCAACAATAGGAAAGTCATTCTGGTCCATCAGATCAATAATCCATTATAAACTAAGCATATGCTGGCGACTAGATGGCTCAGAGGATTAATAATGCGATAGAGAGCCTTCTACTACTTGGTCACTGGTCAGATTCAAGCTGAAGACAGTACTAACCCCCCAAAAATCTTGCAATATGATGCCTATTTAGCAGGGGTGTGCAGCAGGCCCATCATTCATTTTCATTTTCATTTTTGTTTTCATGTCCAATTACCTGTTTGTTTTGTTTTTCTTTTATTACAAATGCATAAGGACATTTTCACACGGGTGCGCCCCCCCTCCCCTTCCCCGTGTGCAATGGGGGGCACCCGTGAAAATGCCACCCATGGTGCGGGGGGAATGGGGGAGCGCCTGTAGGAACAGTGTCCGCAGTGGGTGGGGGTACATGCTCGCTCCCGCACTCCACCCATCATCACCCATGCGCAGAGCAACAGGCTCCAATGCCCGTTGCTCCATGCGTGGAGGTGGGTGGAGATGGATGAAGGTGGGTGGAGCGCATCCACCCACCATGGGTGCACACCCATCCCATCCCACCCACCCACCGCGGACGAAGTGGAAAAGGGCCTCATTATCACTGCGTATGGACAAAATGGCTGCCAGAGCCTTTCTGAGCATGCACCATCCCTTTCCAAAATGGTACCGGCAGCATCGGTGCCATTTTGGAAAATGGTGCACAGGTGCAGAATGGCCCCAGTGGCTGTTTTGCACATACGCAGTGTGTGGGTTTTTTAAAAATATATTTTTAATAAAATAAAATAAAAATTTTAAAAAACTAAAATGAATGAAATCAAACAAAGGTTGTTGCTTATTCATTCATTTTCAGTACCTTATTTACGAAAACAAATGAGGCTCCATTCATTTTTGTAATTAATAAAATGATACGAAATTCCACACCCCTACTATTTAGTAATCCACCTTGGGAAATGAGTTGGTGGCTTCAATTTGTCAGCACAGTTATATAGCAAATGCCTTGAAAAGGTTGCATGGATAAGGCAGAAGATATATATTTTTATGTATCAAACATTGGTATAATAATAATATAGATTAATGACTGACATTTCATTGCCATGTAAAAAATATGCATCCGGGGGTCTGAAAGGTAAAAGAAATGGAAAATCAATAGGCTAGAAGAAAGGAGCTCATAAATGACTGAATCTTTTGTTTACTAATCCAGAATATATTTAATGACAGTATAAAATGGATACCGTTTATTTATCTCTACACTTAACTAGGTACATACGCATGTACATCAAGAAGACAAACAGACAGATGGATGGATGGATACGCATGCATTTTCTGACCTGCAGAAAACTAAGGGGGACATTAAATGTTGAACTTCAGAAATGTTGTTTAAAAAGGTATACTTTACAGCACTCTAGTATTAATTGATTATGTATGTGTCACATCTAGATTTGACTAGAAAAGCATGAAGCTTTTGTCCAAACTCCAAATCCTCCAGTAGGAGTTGCAAGCAAAAGTTATGGGCAGGCTTTAAGAGGTTGGCATTTGGGGTAGAGCCATACAAGCCAGGAGGGCCCGATCCCCTGCACGGCCAGTAGCAGGCATCACAGCCACCACACTGTGCGACCAGCATGGATAACAGGGCAGACAGTCCCCCCTCCCCACAGCGGGAAAGGCATTTGCCTTGTTAAACCTATTGGGTATACTGGAAAACATTAGTGCCCACCACTATTATTAATTATTATTATTATTAATATTATTATTTTATTATAAGCATTAATATAGTGCCAGCGATGTACCTGGCGCTTTACAAAGAATAAGATAGACACGGTCCCTGCCCGAGAGCTTACAATCTAAAGACCGGGGGAGGGGAAACAGGTAGGGGGGAACAGAGGGAGAGACAAGGGATGCGACAATCATGAGGATGCGAGAGCTCAGGTACACGTACTTGGCTTGGCTGCAGTAAGTTGGGAGTTTACAGATAGCAGGTGGGGAATAATCCTGAGTGGGAATGGTTAGCAGGAGTTAGACAGGGCAGAGCAGAAGAAGTGGGTTTTGAGGAGGGACTTGAAGGTGTGGAGGGTGGGGGCCAGGCGGATGAGGGCAGGGACGGAGTGCTCGAGCAGGGGTTCGGAGGGAGATCAGGGCAGAGAGGTAGGGGGGAGCAAGGTTGTGAAAGGCTTTGTAGGTGAATACAAGGAGCCTGTGCTTAGTAAACATCTGTCCATCGACCTACCCACGTAGCAGACAAGCATTATCCTCATTTTAGGGAACAAGATGCACAGGGAATGCAGTGTGACCAGCCGATATGCAAAGATAAGCCTGTTCATGTATCGAGTGGGTGGCTCTACACATTACAGTTAACCCATGGGGGAAAACATCAACCCCAAGGTAGAGCAGCCTGAACAAACATTTGTACTGTTCTGTGGTTATATCATTTATTTTATTTATTTATTTATTTATTCAAAACTTATATCCCGCCCCTCCTGTCCAAAGGCAGCTCGGGGGTGGCGAACAACATGCACACAAAAAAATTCAACAATAAAACATTTAAAAATAAATCTACAAATTTTAAAACAAGTAATAAAAACACACCCTCCCTCTCAAAACCCACCTCCCCCACTCTACCCCGCCCCCTCGCCAAAAGCCTGGCAGAACAGCCAGGTCTTACACAAACGTCGAAATGACAGGAGGGTGGGGGCCAAGCGAGCTTCCTCCGGGAGTGAATTCCACAGCACAGGGGCAGCCACCAAAAAAGATTTCACATCAGCGGCCACCCGTCTCGCCCAGGGAACCTCCAAAAAGGTCCCCACGGACGATCTCAGGGGTCGCACGGGCACATGGGGAGTGAGGCGATCCCACAGATAGGCAGGGCCCAGACCGTGAAGAGCTTTAAAGGTCAAAACCAGCACCTTGAACCTGGCCCGGTGCTTTATAGGCAGTCAGTGCAGAGCTTGGAGCACTGGTGTCATGTGCCCCCTGCGGCCCACCCCAGTAAGGAGACAGGCTTCAGCATTCTGCACCAGCTGCAGCCTCCGGACCAGCTTCTCGAGAAGCCCCACGTTGAGCGCGTTGCAGTAATCCAGCCTTGAGGTGATGAAGGCATGGATGACAGTGGCAAGGTCAGAGTCTGAGAGATACGGCCAAAGCCGCCGGACAAGATGTAAGTGCCGAAACACACTCCCCGCCACAACCTGAGATTCCAGGCTGAGCCATGAATCAAGGAGCACACCCAGACTCCATACCTGCGGTACCATGCGAGGACGAACCCCCCCAACAAGAGGAGATTCAACCACTCCCAGGCCCCCCAGGCCCTCACCCACCAACATCACCTCCGTATTGTCAGGATTCAGCTGCAGATGGCTCAACCTCATCCAAGCCCCCACAACTGACAGGCACTGGGAAAATAAAGAGACTGCATGGCCTGTGTCGATGGAAAAGGAGAGGTAGAGCACGATCTCCCCTAACAGCTGCATGTAGATGTTAAACAAGAGGAGGGACAGAATGCCACCCTGCGGGACTCCACACGTGAGGTCCTGGGGGGAAGACGTACACTCCCCCAAGACCACCCGGTGAGTTCTCCCGGCCAGGAAAGAATGAAACAAGTCCAAGACCGTCCCGCCAATCCCGGCATGGTCCTGCAGGCGAGTCACCAACACCTCATGACCAACTGTGTCGAACACAGCCGAAAGGTCTAGCAGGACCAGTAAGGTCTGACAACCCTGGTCCAACGCCAGATGGAGATTGTCAACCAAGGCCACCAAGGCCGTCTCCATACCATACCCAGGACGAAACTCAGACTGAGAGGGGTCAAGGAAACTGGTGTGGTACAGACGTTCTTGGAGCTGCCATGCCACAGTCCATTCAATAACCTCCCCTAAAAAGGGAAGGTTAGAGACCGGCCGATAACTGGCAGGAGCATCAGCGTCAAGATTATTATTATTATTATTATTAGTAGTAGTAACAAACATTTATATAGCACCAGCAGTGTACCTGGCACTTTACAAAGTAATACAATAGACACGGTCCCTGCCCCTAGGGCTTACAATCTGAGAGACAGGAGCTGGGGGAGAGACATAGGAAGGGGAACAGAGGGAGAGACAAGGGGTCTAACATTCATGAAGATGCGAGGTCTCA
>QEPC01007499.1:9287596-9306070 GCA_003113815.1 Sphenodon punctatus | reverse complement strand
ACAGGACAGGGCATCCATAGCCCCAAGATGATCCTCTGCAATAACTGTGGAACTGAAATTGTGGCGGATGCGAGCAATCTTATCTACAAAGTACTCGATGAACCGGTCACAGCGGTCACTGAATTGCTCCAGGTCCAGGCGGAGACAGGTAGGACTGACCAAACCTTTCACCACCCGGAAAAGCTCTGCTGGACGTGACTTTGCAGATGCAATAAGGGCAGCAAAGAACTGCTTCTTTGCTGCCTGCACCACCACAGCATAGGCCTTTAAACTGCTCTGGTGCTGCGAACGATCATACTCATCGCAAGTCCGGCACCACCATTGCTCCAACCGCCTGCTCTCCCACTTCAGGGACCGCAGCCCTCAGTAAACCAAGGAGACCTGCATGAGACTCGGGAGGGCAGTGGATGCCTGGGAGCCACTCTGTCAATAGTCTCGGCCAACAAGGTGTTCCAAAAGGCTACGAGATCATCAACCAAGCAGGTGTCAAAGTCCAGGGGAAACTCCCCCAGAGCATTCCTGAACTGATCTGGTTCTATAAGTCTCCAGGGGCAGACCAATCTAATAAGTTGTGCACCCCGTTGGGGGCTGACATGCGCCAGGATGCACGCCTTAAGGAGGTAATAGCCAGACCATGACAAGGGCTCCATCCCTCTGACTTCTACTAACTGACACACACACACCCCAAGGCCGGTGCAGAAAACCAAATCCAGTGTATGTCCCTCCACATGTGTGGGGACACAGATGATTTGGGACAGGCCCATGGTTGTCATGGAGGCCATGAACTCATGCCTCATTCCTCCAAGATTGGTGTCAGTGTGGATGTTGAAATCCCCTAGGACCACTAGTTTCGGGGTCCGGAGGATCACATCTGACACCAGATCAGTAAGAGCATGTACGGATGCCGCCGGGCAATTGGGTGCACGGTACACCAGCAGCACCCCTAATCTGTCCTTGGGCAAATCCAACACAAGATGGAGGCACTCAACACCTGGTGGAGCCTGCACCAGATACCTCCTAAAAGACAGTGCATCCTTGATAACAATAGCTACACCGCCCCCCCGTCCCTCCAGCCAAGGCTGATGCTGCACAGAGAACCCAGCTGGAACAAGATCAGCCAGAATAGGGCCCAGTTCATTGTCCAGCCAGGTCTCTGTAATACACACGAGGTCGGCGTCCCACTCCAGGATTAACTCCCAGATGGTAGATGACTTATTAACCACCAACCTCGCATTTAGCAGTACCAGGCCAAGGCCTGGGGTCTCCTGGACCTCGACCCACAACCTTCCCACATGGGGAGTTGAGGGGGGGAATGGGCACAAAGCACCGCTCCCTCCTCACTGATGAAATACCTCTCCCCTTTGGACCATACCTCCCTCGACCCGTAACAACCCTGATAACTGTGGAAGCCCTACCATCCTCAGAGAGCCCCGCTCGACACCCACCCTCTATGGGCTGCCCCGACAGGCCGGCGAGAGGGACTCCACTCCCAACCCCACCTCTGCGGGACTCCCTCTCTCACAGGGAGTCCCCCTTCCCGATCATATGGGAGGTGCCCCTCCGTCTCACCGGGGGACCCCACCCAGCCTTCCCAAGGGCCATCTCCCCTCCTCTCACCAGTGGAATTGGCCCTATCCTCCCTAACCCATTCCCCATAACCCCCACCCTCAGGCCCCATCTGCCTCATCCCCCCAAAAACCCCTTAAACCCACACAAAAACAAAACAAAACAGCAGGTCCAGCGGTGGCAGCAACAGGGATGAGCTGTACGTTCCTCTTCTGGAGCAGCAGTAGAAGAAAATGCAGGGGGGGGGGCGCCATGGTCCAGCTAATGGGCCGGCTAATGGCCAACACCCTTTGGGTGTCGCCCAAGGGCTGGCACTCACAGGGCCCCGCCCTGGAAGTTGTTACCTGGCGAGGGGGAGGGGAAAGCAGAGAGGCAGGCAGCTCCTCCAGTCCACACAACCCCCTATCCCCACAGCAGCAGACACAACTTGCAGCTTCCCACACGGCCCCGCCCAGGCAATTGTTACCTGGTGTCTATTCAATTACTTTGTAAAGCGTCAGGTACATTGCTGGCGCTATATAACTGCTTGCTAATAATAATAATAATAATAAAATAATAATAATAATGTTATTTATACTCATTCCTAAAGTTTTTTCTAGAGTATTGCATATTGAAAGTCAGTGTACACTACTGGATAAGATGCTGGACTTTGACCAGGGTCAAATCTTATTTTAGCCACGAAATCACATGGTGACTATGGGGAAGTCAGTATCTCTCACCCTCAGTTCCCTGTTTGTAAAATGGAAATAATAATAACCTACCCCACAGGGCTGTTGTGAGGATGAACTAGATATGGCTTGCAAAGCACTTCAAACACTATTTATTAATTTTATATTAGATTATATTATATTAATATTTATTAATTGGGGGACTTGAGAAAGTGGAAATTTAATGTTGATTTCCACTAAAATACTTCCTTTATTTCCATTATTTGCAATAATCGATCTTGTGAGATCTAGCCTTCTGCAGTGGAATCTAGACTGAACCCTGTCATTTCCACTACAGAAGAGGTGCTATAAATTTCATGCCTCTACAAACACACACTGGGAACAATCAAGAGAAAAAGAAATTAAAACTAATTCTGCTATTTATTCTCTTCATTTATTTTACCAGCCATCCAACTGTCACACTGAATAATAATCCCCAGGACTTGTTACACACACCTTGTTAAGGAGAGAATTTTTTATTTTTTCCCCCAGAAATCCGGAGAAAGGCAGTAACTAAAAATCAAATAATGGTGCTTAAGAACAGAAGGTTTAATTATGCAGCCAAACATGACTCTGTTATTAATATTTCTGTTCTGTGAAATGAAAACCTATGTGATACAAAGTTTGGAGGGTAACAGCAAGGGCTAAAGCAAGTTTATCTAAACGATCATGTCATCATAAAAGGGGAAACTTCAAAACACTTTTCTGCCATCGACAGCTGCTGGTGTGTGCCAGGTAGAGTAGACAGCAAGTCTATAGGAAAGTATAAAATTACAGCAGGAGTATTGTGACAGACTATAGATAATGATTGCTTATAACTACAATTACATGACTTTGTACCATTCCTTATTTAGTAGCTCAGTGTTGGCATGAGAGCACATGATGACTGTTTTAGTAGAACTCCATTTCAGTCTCAGTAACAGTGCAGAATTGATTCATAATGTTTAACGTGGAATTCATCATTAAAGTAGACTACGTCATTGGGTTTTCTTTTAAGGGTCTGTCATTTAGAGGAAAATAGCCCTGAAAAGATTAGTCCTAATGACTCTTAAAAGCCTCCAGAAACTTATTTTTAACAATTACAAGAGGGTGAAACTAGTAAAGGGTTACTTATGAGTGACTGTATGGAAACTTTGGGATGAGTAGTGTCTGAAAAACTGACAGGATGGCTATCTAAGCCATGATTGCAAGATGTGTGATGCATGGCTGGAGGAAAGAAATCTCAACTCTTGAATATCCTGAAGAAGATGCCTGTGCTTCGTGGTGGGGGGGGGGGGGGTTATTGTTTCAGCGTGTAGCCAAAATAATGGAAATGGCAGATGTTGGCCATCTCTTACCTCATCCAGCTTGTGGAGACATTGGGTAATTTCAGACATTACAAGACCACGGTCAACCACAGTGAATCCCCTGTGGTGGCCATTTGTCCCATAACGTCTGACATGCATTCCGCCAGAAGTTCACCCCAGTGAACCTCCAGCAGGAATCACATTGACCCGGAGGTCCAGAATTGTGGTGGGATCGGGCCCCAACTGTGTTCATGGTGGCCACGATCTGGGATCAGCTGAACGTAAAATGTATTACCTTCAGCCGGCCCAGATCGTGGTCCCAGCCACTGGACAGAACCAGGCGCAGCAGCCGAATTGGTCGCTGTGCCCGCCCATCTCCCAGAGGGTGGGTGGCCAAGGGAGCACAGGGGACGGGGCTGTGCATCTGCACACCATGCTACACAGTCCCGCTCCCTCCTCGATCCCCATCAGGAATCAGGCCGGCACATCTGATCGACAGCTAGACTGATTCCTGACTGGGATCCGAAATGGATCCCCGTCCGTTATTGAGCGTGGTGGCTCTTCAGGCCCATCACAGCTAAAATTACCCTTTGTTGTAACACACATAATCTTGAGTGAGATTCTTCTGGTTGACATTTTTTATCACCAGATATCTCAACTTATATTTTTTCGATTCCCCTTACTTATCAATATTCATTCTTTTGCGATTATCCAAAAGATGAATACATCTCTCTGTGTTTCTGTGCTGCCTTATTTTCAATGGAGCTGGCTGATCCCAGGCCCCACAGATCCCAAGTGGGAACTGTGTGTACTCCCATTGCCAGCACATTGTGCTGCGCAAAAACCATGCACTCACACGTGGGGGTGCGTGGGAGATTTGCAGGGCATGGGATCGGCCCCAATGTTTTTCCCATTGCAAGTTTATTGTTCTTGTAGGTATCTGTGAAATTAATATTGGCATTACACAAGAACAAACATAATCATGTCTCCTAAACACAGCACACACACAAACACTACAACATCTCAGCATCACAGAATCTCTAGCATGGTGGTTTCCAAGCTCTTTGGATCAATGAACCATTGATCCTACCCTCACAACTTCTCATGGACCACCAGAGATGACCATGGCCCAGTACATGCTCATTTTGGGCTTGCCACAACTGCTCAAATGGACAGTTTTAGTCTCTGCTGTTGCCACCTCCAAGGGCAATCGAAGCTAGCGATAATCCTGGGTAAGTGCATCATTGATATTACCTTTACAGTTTATAAGCATGTTTAAAGTTCCTTTAGCTGATGCATGAGAGAGAGAGGTTCTCTGGGGAAATTTTCTCTCTCTTCTTCATAATGTGCTTTTCTTCTCATGGGGAGGAAAAATTTCCCTGTCCCAAAATGGAGGGTTATGAATTCTGCTACAAGGCTAAATACAACTACCATGTAAATCGGGCAACTCTACAATGTTAAACAGATAAATGAATCATTTTCATGCCTGTCATACATTATACCAACACAAGCTTCTCCCATTTTCCTCATTCTGCCAGCCTTCTCTTGTGAGCAGTGGAGGAAAACTGAGAAAATGCCTACATAAAAATAAATTGTACTGACAAGGAGCTATAGCCTTTTCCTGTTGAACACATACAGCCATAAGCAATGGCACATCTAATCAGCATGACCCTGATGAACTATGCTATAGTCCTGTGCACTCTACTAATCCTTGATTCTTTCCTAATAATTCCCATTATTCACATCTAGGGCTGAAACAGCAATCTGCTGTGGTAGCTTTTCCCGACGGAAAAAACTCTTCCGGAATGAGCGGCACAGTGTGATAGAGATGTTCGTTCTGCTACTTTCATTCCGCTACTTCCACCGGCTGTAAAAATAGCAGGAAATGTTTGTTCCCACAGTTTCAATCTTCCGCAATTTCCGCCGGCAATGCGAAGTAGCGGAACAATGTTTGTTCTGAGAGTTTCGATCTTCCACAATTTCCACCAGCACTGCAAAGTAGTGGAACAATGTTTGTTCCAACAGTTTCCAGGATTGTTCCGACAGTTTCCAAATTAGCAGAATGCCAGCGGAAAAGTTGCGGCAAGTCGTGGGCAATTCCAAAATAGTGGAATGAAATAATGGAGTCGAAAAAGGAGTTGCCACTTCAGCCCTACTCACAACTACGTCAAACACCACTGCAGTGGTGAAATTCAGGCCTGAGGGAAGTCCAAGGCAAAACTCCCGTTGGTTTCAGTGATGTTGCGATTTTACACACTGTCCCCTATTTTTTCATGATCTGTAAATGAGTCTGAGAAAGTCCATACCCAATGAATCTCCACTGTAACTGTATCTTTTCCTTGTTTTTATCACCCACTATGGGAACCTATTACCTTATTTATCCGCACAGCTCCCAGTATTCTTATGTCCATGGTTTGCCCATTCCTTTCCTCACTCTTGAGTGCTGCAGACCTTTTTGTCCAAGAATCAACCATTCCTCCTAGTTCTGACTTGCTCTGTTGCATTGTAGTATCAGCAGCCCAGTCCAAAATTCCAAATCCTCAGTCTATTGATCAGGAAGATGACCTCTTCACCTCCAACCATCCATCTTTCCTTGGTGTATCATGATTATTTGGCCACCTGTTCATGTGCATGCCATGGCTGTAATAAATTACTTTGCACCATCTGATTGTACTGATGAGTTTTTCAATACACACACAGGGCCATATAAATGACAACAACAAGAAAGTGCTGCTATTTCTCTGTGAGAAGCAGAGCTGAAATTAATTACATCACATTTATCTATACATCTAGCTGTGTAGAATTTCCATCACTTCTCACCTATCCTAGGTGGCATCCACACATCCCTGAAACCTATGAATGCATCATCATTGCTGAGTCAAAAGAATCACAAGACAAATAAGGAGCCAGGAAAATTACTCCTGAATAAAATAGAAATAGTAGTGTGTGTGTGTGAGAGAGAGAGAGAGAGAGAAGACACTGTGCAATTTTCCTTTTAACAGTAAAATGGTCAAGTCATTGGAAATGATAGTTTCTAGTGAAAAAAAACACAGCTGTCTATAGAAAAAGAGAGAAGGGGTCTAGCTCAAGTGGTAAGAGTGCGTGCTTTGCATGTATAAGGTTCCAGGTTCAATCCTCGCCATCTTCACCTCAGGATCCCTGGTAGCATGCCTGGAGGAGGTCTCTGCTGGGGGCTTGGAGGGGTCTCAGGTAGCATGCCAGGATGGCCTCTGCCAGAGACCCTGGAAGAGCTGAATTTGGACCTGAATTTGAAACCCCTGCTGCCATGTCAGGTCTTGACAATACTGAGCTAAGATGGACCACTAGAATATTGAAAGAAGGATAGAAATCTAACCAAGAGGATTTGTGTTATATTATTCATTACACTAATTGTCTCTATATATAGTGGAGACACTGATGTCAAATAAAGATAAAACTTGTTATTATACTTTTGTAAACTTGTCATTGTTCTTTTTCTTGGAAAAGTTTCTTACCTTTGTATCCGTCATATGCTTCCTCCTGTGTCTTTGCTTGTTACACGGACTGAGAAGTCCATTGCAGGGTACTGTTCTGTGTGGGAGGTCACGTTGATTATAAATCACAAAGACATATATTTCCTACTTGGTAGAATCCACTGACCTCTGAACAAAGTTATGGTGAATTGGACAGGATTGTACTCAATAAGTTTAAAAGTCCAAGGACTCAATAAAATGCGTTCTTGGGACAAGTCTGTTCTAGTCCTGTCATTGAAAAGTAGCGAGATGCTGTGGGAAAATAGAAAATCAGAGCCAGGACAGTTTTCCTACCATGAAAAGGAAAAGAAAATCTTGGTGGAAACTGGGGATGATTGTTTTACCATACCATGTCTCTCATCAGAAAGACATGTAACCCCTGCTTAGGGCACTATCCTGGGACTTGAGAGACCTATGGTTAATTCAATGAGCTGTCACAGATTTCCTGCGTGACCTTGGGTAAGTCACTTAGGGCACAATTTCACCACTCACTGAAGTCAATAGGAAAAAAAATCAATTGACTTCAATTTTATTTATTTAATTAATGTAAACTTCTATCCCACTCTCCCTTCTAAAAGGTTCAGGAAGGCTTACAAAATAATATAAGCATATCATATAAAAACAAGGTCTGAAATGAAGTCTCTGGAAAACATAGGAATTTGCCAAATATTAAGGTATTCGGTTCGAAAAGGCCGAATTCCAAAGTTTTGAGGACTAAGGTCGTTATTGGGAAAACTTCAGAAACCACTACATGCTGGGGGGCTGGTGGACAGATGATCATCTTCTGGAAATGAAACGTAGTTCCATATTTGGTAGGAGGGGGTTTGGGAGGGGACAACTGAGTGATGATAAGTCAGATGGCAAGTTTTGATTAGCTGGCCAAGTCAGATGGTCAGCTTTTGAATTAGCTGGCAGAGAAAAATAAAAGTGTCTGCACTGCCGCCATTTTGTCCATTCTCTTTGATGAATTTGGCTGCGCTGCATGCTACAGTGCTACTGAATCTGTAAGTAATCAACTGCAGGGGGGAGGGGTGCCCGGTATGGTATGGTATGGCATGGTTTGGCCTCTCCTGTCCATAGGGCCAATGCTGGGGGATGGGTGTTACGTTACCCTCTACCATGCCATGCAGGGTTTGTTTAGGTTTTTTTTAAAAATGGGTGCCACATTGCTGCCTCCTGCTTGGCTAGCACTTGGCAGCATGAGGAGGGATCTTTCTGGCTCCACTTCCTAAGTTTGCTTGTTCTGTTCAAGTTACCATTGCCAAAATGCCATGCCAAGGAAGAGGGTGACCCTGGTGGGGGAGGGGTGTGAATGTCTGGTTTCTTAATTTTTTGACTGCTGCTGGGGCCTGTGCTTGCTGGCTTGTTTTGATGGGATTTACTTCTCCATGCAGCTGCAGACTGTTTTACGGGGGTTGTTGTATTCTTCTTGAGCGAATGTCCCTTGCTAGCCTGCATTTTTGTGCACTGCTTGGTTGGCATAATGATAAAGTGGGTGCACTCACTGGTGATGGTGGGCCATGCTGGGGGTACACACACTACTCTTGGGGGTGGGGTTGGATTTCTGCACGCCATTGAATTTCTTTGGGGTTGTCTTCTGGAGCAATTGTCCCACTCTTGCTAACCTGATTTTCTGGGTAGTGCTTTGGCTGTGGGTTCAAGAACTTTGCAACAAGTTTCTGAAGTTTTCAAAGTGTTCTGAGATCCGGAATTCTGAATTCCAATTGTGAAACTTCAGAAACAGCACTGAAGAGCCACCGAGTACTCGGGCCGACTATTCAGAACTTCAGTATTCAGCCCGAGTACTTGGAAGTACTATTTGGTACAGTCCTTATAAAAATATATAAAAGTGAAGCATTAAAATAAAAACATAATGCCACAAAACTCCCATACCCACACACAACACCCCAAAAGACCCACCCAATACCACCTCCTCATTCTCCACATTCAAACCCCCTCACTCTCCTACCCCAAAACCACTTACCAACCCGCCATATCCTATCCCCACCCACCAAATACCTTTTCGAAAAGAAAGGTCTATGGAAGATGCTCAGGCTCAGGTTCAAATGAACCTCTGGGGGAAGGGAGTTCTACAGCATTGGGGCAGCAACCGAAAATGCCTCCCAGAGAGCCCTTGACATATGAACATAACTAACGGATGGTACCCACAGAGAGGCTCTCTTGGCTGGTCGCAGGTGCCACAGTGCAGCATGGAAAGACAGGCGGTCTTTCATATTTGTGGGCCCTAGACTGTTTAGGGCTTTAAAGGTCAAAACCAGCACCTTGAATTGTGCCCGGAAAACTATAGGGAGTCAGTGCAGACTTCAAAGCACCAGTGTAATCTGCTCCTGGCACCCCGCCCCCAAAAGATGGTGAGCTGCCGCATTCTGCAGCTGCACTAGTTGCAGCTTCTGAAACAGTCATCAAAGGCAGTCCCACGTTGAGTGCATTGCAGTAATGTAGACTCAAGGTGATGAAAGCATGCATGACAGTGGCCAGAGCCGAACCCAAAAGAAAAGGCCGCAACCTCCTCACCAGATGGAGTTGGTGAAAAGTGTTCCTCCTGGCCACTGCCACAACCTGACAATCCAGGCGTAGCAAGGGGTCCAGAAGTATTTCAAGGCTGCAAACCTGACTGGCCAGTAGAGGATTGTGCCCTTAATCTCTCATCAGGTGTCCCCATCTAGGTCTGGATCAGACGGACCCAGATTGTTCCCTGACCTGTGGTCTGCCCGTGTGGCACCCCCCTTTCCCCACACACACGCCATAGTGTTGTGGACTGGTGTTATGGGCCAGAGTGGACAAACAGGGCCAGCATCCCGTGTGTCAACACTCTATGTGTACATGCACAATTCTAGTGTCTACATACGTATCTTAGATCGAGGCGCTTTTTGCAAAGTCAGAAAAGATACAGCTAAAAATATTTTGTTTCATCAACTATTTCTGATTGATTATGAAGAGGAAAAGAGCTAGTACCATTCAGGGCAGAATGCAAAAATGCTGTGAAACAAACACCCCAATTAAAAAGAGAGAGAAAAACACACACCTCCAGAAAAATCAAGTGACAGCAGCAGAAATAGGAGAAACTGTGATTCATCATTTGAGTTATTCTTGTCATGACTGAAGTAACAAATTGCAAGGCTTTCAAAGTTTTTACCACAGATGTGCAAAGCAACTAGCATTGCAGAGACTGTTTTGGCATTTAAACTGCAATTAACAAGATTTAGAACATTTCTTCTCAACTGGAGCGGACACGTCTGATAAGGGAAATAGGAAAATGTCCCCTGTAACTTTTCACAATTTTTCAAAGGTGGAAAGGATTAAATATGGCTAATTCTTACCACGAAAACAACAAGAATGCTGCATGCATTTTTAAAAATCTCTGTGTCTGGTTTGTGTGTTGATTTTAGGAAACACAGGTTGGTTTAACGGAAGTTGAATAAGGTGTCATGACAGGTGAATGACAGAATGATTTGGGTTGGATACGATTCACAACTGCTTTTCAAATGGTGGGAAAGCTTTTCGTTTTGGCCAGGAATATCTTATTCTGAAAGTGTAGTGAATTCTTCTCCTCTTCCGATATAAGGGCAGAACGGCTCAGTTCATTTTCTACTTGCTCATGCACTCATAGGCTCTTTTCAAATGGGCATGGGTGCGTGGCGGGATGGGTGGGCGTTGCGATGCATGGGCGCTGCGTAGGTGGCCCGTCACACGGACACCCACCCACCTCCACCCATCTCCACGCACGGAGGCACCTCGGTTGTCTCCGGGCATTTTCACACAAGACACTCTCCACCCCACTACCCACCAACAACCTACCCACTATGAATGCTGCAGGGCTGCAGTATTGCCCTATGGGTACCCTGTAACATGTATAGTGGGTGGGGGGTGGGCGGAGAGTGTTTTGTATAAAATGCCGTTCAATGCCTTCGTGCGTGGAGGATCGATGGAGGTGGGTGGGGTGCGGGAACGCACACGCACCCCACCCACCGGCCGCGGTGGTCAGACAGACGCACACACACACCCCGTCCCCGCAGTCGCACATGTGGGTGAGAAGGGTGTCCATGTAAAAAGGGCCACAATCTCCCACCAGGCCCCACTTGTTCCCCAGCTGCTCTCTCCCAATCCCCCCTCCCCCCCCAGTCTCATTCTCCAGCTCTGCCTGCTCTCCACCACTCTTACTGTCCTCCTATCCTGGAAGAAACAATTATGCAGTTTCAAATTTGTGAACTGAATTCAGATATTTGTTTCTGAAAAAAATATCTGATTTTGATTTTTTTTTACTGTTTTTGAAAAATTCACCCCCTTGATATTTATCAGTTGGAATCATAGAATCATGCAGTTGGAAGGGACCTCGAGGATCATTTAACCCGACTACCTTCTTAGCTACAGCTTCGTTTTCTTTGTTATTAGGTATTTGGTACTTCGCTAATTTGTGTTTTTAATTCTTCTTTCATGGGTTTACCCTTACCCAGACTCAGACTCCTGCATCATGGGACACAGATGGCCCAATCAGCACTTGCACAAATTCAAAAACAACCTTCAAATATGCAAACAACAAGTACAAAGTAGTACCAATGAAGTTGCAAAGCAATAAATACCTTAGTACAAAATACTGATGTAAGCACAATAATGGATAACAAAAAGATTAATATCAACGCGAGAAATGTGCAAAATCAAACCCTGTCCGAATTTGAAAACAAAGGGTTTTTTTAAAGTTTTCAAATTTTGTCTCCAAATTCATTTTGCAATTGTGAATTTGACTTCATTGTACTCAACACGTTTACCTTGGGTTTCAGCTTCTGTTCTGTTCAATTCCTTCTTGGAGTGTGGGTAATAAGCCCTAGGGGCAGGGACCCTGTCTATTTTATTATTTTGTAAAGTGCCAGGTACACTGCTGGCGCTATATAAATGTTTGTTAATAATAATAATAATAAGTTCATTTATGAAGGTTTTTTTGTTAATATCCTCAATTGGGAAGTTTGAATTTGCTTTTGGAATTGTCTTGAAGACCATTTTAAGTTCTTTTCAGTGGTTCTGAGCTTCAAGCTCTCCTCTTCTAAAAACGGACTAACACCACATACACTCCACACAATACCCTTTGAGGTATAAAATGGATGAACACTGCTTTGAAATTTGGGGGCAGAGTAGTGTTATTTACTTTATGCAATCCAAAGATACACACTCAAACCAACAAATGGCACAGTGGCTGATATCACCAAGTTTGAGAGGGAGATTTCTGGTGGTGTTGGTAGGTGTGGAAAGAGAATCCAGACAGATAGGCTGCCTTCACACCTTGGATGTTAACACATGGGAAGGGAGGCAGACAGAACCCGTGTTTGACCTGTGGAGTCTCCCCATGCTGCTGCCCCCTCTGTGGGCAGTGTTAGCAGCCCTTCCAACAGACAGCCCCCTGTGCGCAGTTCATGGACTTGCCTTGCAGCATCTGCAATTGTACACTCCAGTGAGCTCACTGTCCCCAGGGACCCTCCCCCCACAGCTGTCAACACACCACGCTGAGGACAGCAAGATCTCTCGCACTCCTCTCCCTTTTCTTCCCTCCCTCCCCCTTGCTGGTTTCTTCCCTGGAGGTGACCCCACCTTTTCATACCCGCTGCATTCCTTTCCTGGCCAGAAAGGAAAGGAGCAGGAGATCGAAGCCTTTTTGTGTGCGGCCCCTCCAGATGAGCTGTGTCAATCCTGCAATCCCCTCAGTTTCTTTCCTGAATGTAAAGGGGATCACAGGATCTGTGTGGCTCCTACAGAGGGGCCACACACTGGCTTTGATCTCCACTTCTCTCCTTTCTTGTCGGGAAAGGAGAGCAGCATGGAAAGGGCGGGGGTCATGGTCCAGGAAGAAGAAAATCTAACAAACGAGACCTGACCCCATGGGAACCCGCTGCCCTGGGTTGGACCGGGTTGCCCCACATGGCATGCTCACCACTCCATGCCTTGACGCCACGCAGAGCTACCTCAGGCAAGCCCTGAGGCAAACATCTGGCAGCCCCGCCTCAGATGAGCAGGTCGTTATATTTCTTTATTGTTTAGCCATAAGCTGTAACATATCACAAAGTTTATAGCAAACAACCTATACCCTCATAGTAAAATAGCTATAGATATAGCTAAACCCCATTTTATATCAATAAACATTAGAGAAAACACACTTGAAGTTTGCCTTGCCCTTTGCAGGGCTTATGGTAGCGGCGCTTAACCCCAACAAACGAGATCTATATACAAAAGGACCAAACAATAGCCAGTTGTACACTTCCACAACCCTGAATTCCAGCCTCAGAGCCTTCCCTTTGGATGAGCAGGTGGTTCTAGGGCAAATGTAGGGCAATGTCTCATCTGTTAATATCCAGCGGACCCAATCCCAAACCCGGGACATGACGCAAAGAGCATGCACAAACCTTGTCACAAGCTGTGTGTGGATCACGCATGCATCCATGACTATGGCTTGCGTTCAAGCCGCGTGCAAGCTGTGTGGTAGTCACGCACACATAAGCCATGTGTGCAGGAGTTTGGGATTCGGGCCCACTGTCACCTCAGTGGGGAAAGCCAACATGGAGCAGAGGCCATGACAGTTTTCCCCATGGGCAGGGTCGGACTTAGGATTTTAGCACCCTCAGGCAACTCAGGCTGCTGCCCCCACCCTGGAGCTCTGATGCACGTGTGGGCTGCCATCTGAGGCAGGGAGGGAGACAATAGCAGTGCCCAGCACAGAAGCAGAGTCTTTCCTCCACGCCAGCACCTCTGCAGAGCACGTTTGCCAGGGTGTGTGTGTGTTTCAGGACTTCTTCTGGTGGGGATGGGTGGGGGATTGCCCCCTACAGGCTGCAGGTGATGCAGGTGAGTCAGTGCATACGGGGGCACCATGAACAAGTGGGCACAGGCTGAGAATAGAAGCCCCCAGCCCCCACAAAAAATATGCCGCCCCACACACACACAAAAATCTGCCACCCTAGTACTAGAACAAGGGGAGAGTCCGTGAAATTAACTGGCAACAGATTTAAAATAAATAAGTGAAAGTATTTTTTTCATTCAGCACACAATTAACTTGTGGAATTTACTGTCAGAGGAAGTGGTCAAGGCTGGTAGCGTAGCTAGTTTTAAAAGTTGGTTGGATAAGTTCTTGGAGAATAGGTCCATTAATGGCTATTAGCCAAATAGGTTTGGGGGACGTATCCTCTTACTGTTGGTGGCTGGAACACCAGGGAACGGATTGTTCATTGGGACCTGTTGGATACTTCTCCCAAGAGACAGGGATTGGTCAGAGACAGGATGCTGGGCTTGATGGACCATTAGTCTGACCCAGTATGGCAATACTTGTGTACTTATGATGCGAGGTGTGTAGACTCTGCCCAGAAAATGGCAAGGAAAGGGTTAGCTATCTCACTGTGGCAGAGTAAAGACCACAGCTGCATGCCCTAAAAATGTAAGTATTGTCAAGGCAGACAGGCTGAGCCAGCTGTGGTAAATTAGGTAATTCCTTCAGCTCATTATGTTAGAGATGTGCTCTGAGGAGTTGAGACTGGCCGGTCTTGAGAGGAGCCTGACTCTCTTTAGAGGAAAATGCTAGCAGGAAGCAGCAAACCGTGGCTCTGTGAAGTTACCCTAATTTAGAAACCAGGCTCAGGGAAGCTTTTCTGAGGCTTAAAGTAAAGTCCCGCCTCCAAGCCATCTTTTTTCCCTTTGTTTTGGAGGAGTCTGAAAAAGTCCATATGCAGCCGTCTGTCAATTAGGCTTCAAGGCTTAGGGCAGCGGTTCACAAACATTTTTGGACTGAGTCCCCTCCCTCTTTGTGCAGCCTTGGGCAATTTCACACAATCCTCCACATGGGGTTTTGTGTGAGAGCCTAAACTGGATAGCTCTTTTGCTATCCACAGATAATGAAACAGTTATGTAACTAGGATGGCCAGTTATGCAAAATTTAGAGAACACATATGAGAAATACAGGTTGTAGGGTTGAATTGATGCCAATGTAGCCCTGCAACCTGTATTTCTCATGTGTCCTCTGAAATTTGCATATCTGGTCACCCTATATGCAAATAGTCCTGTCCCTATCCACAGATGGCAAAATGGGCCCTTTTTATACAGACACTCTAACACTGATAAAATGGGTGTTACATTTTATTATACATGTTGTAGGGCTGCAGGTGTGCTCTATGGGTGCCCTGAAACATGTATAATAAAATGTAACACCCATTTTTATCAGTGTTATTGTGTCTGTGTGAAATGTAGGGATGTGCGAACAGAACGGGGTTCGGATATTCGGCCTTTTGACCCCAAAACTTAGTTCGGGTTCATGGGTTCAGTCCTGCGGAGTTCAGACCCCCCCCCCCCAAATGTTCAGAACATTTGTCTGCCTAGAGGCTTGAGGCGCTCCAGGGGTGCCCGTGGGGGCATGGCAGGACATTGGAGACAAAGCAGCAGCATTGACCAGGAAGGCTTGGGGTTGGCACCCTGGGATGCTCGGGCAGGCAGGCTCAGGCTTGGCCCCTGGGGGTGCTCATGGGGGCATGGCTGGCCGTCTGAGATGCAGCAGCATCAGAGGCCGGCAAGGCTTGGGGATTATTGGCTGGCCTTGCACCCCTACTTGACCGGGCGTTGCAGGCTGCCAAACATCAGTGGAGCTATTCAGCTTGCCTCGCATGAAGCACTCTGGATTTTCAGCAAGTGCTCTGTGCGTGTCCATGAGTGGGTGCTCTGTGGTATGGCACCTGCCATCTATGCATTATGCGGTATGGCCAGTATGGCACCCCTACTCATCCAGGCATTCCAGGCTGCCAGGCATCGACGGAGCAGCGGCAGAGGCCCAGCCAGGGTTTGGTGGCTGGCATCCCTACTTGGCTGGGCGTTGCAGGCTGCCAGGCATTGGTAGCAGCCTGACACATGGTGGTGTGTGAGGGCAGCTTAAACTGGGGTGCCAGGAAGCCAATCAGGTGCCTAAACCCCATGTCCCTGACCGCCAAGACGGGCTGCCCATCCAGCATTATCATTTCCCCCAACATGCATGTGGCTTTCAGTTGAAAGCCATGCTGCCCTCCGTGTCCTGAAGCTGCCGATGGACTTGGCAGCTGCCCCCACCCCAGCTCCTCCATGGTGCACGGACACTTCTGGGCCTCAACTGGCTTCTGCTGCTTCTATTGTCCAGGGATCGGGCCCTTCCTCTATCAACCGGGGTGCGATCCACCAGCCCTGGACTGTTGGGGATCACATGAATAATGGGGGACATTGGTGGCCCATGATGAACATCCGACCCTGAAGCACCTGCATCTGCTCCTGCAGCCGCAGCAGAGACAGCTGCAGCCTCCTGGACTGCAGGCTTTCCAGTGCCCTGCGTGGCAGTGGAGGACGCTGGCAGGAGGCAACACCGAACCACACTCCTAGTGCCACCCAGGCTAGGAAGAAAGGCTGAGGCAGGGTTCAAGCTTTGCCCACAGGGCGGGCAGACAGGCACTTTTTCATGAGCATTTCACCCACTCATGGCCACATATGCCGCTGGGGTGGAGGGAGGAGCCAGGTTCAGGGTCCACACATGGGGAGCTGTTGCTGCTAAACGCGAGGTCCATTGTGAACAAGGCCCTAATCATACGGGATATAATCTCGGAGGGGGCTGTGGACCTCATGTGTATTACGAAGACCTGGCTGGATGAGATGGCCAGACCAACTTTAGTGGATCTCGTTCCATCTGGGTATGCCATGCAGCATCAGCCCTGCACGGGTGGTCAGGGAGGTGGTGTAGCCATTGTTTTTAGAGAGGACTGGCCTGTTAGGAGGTATCCAGTTCAGGAGATTATAGGTATTGAGACCCTCCATGTGGTGTTTAATTTCGCTGGGGGCAAGCTAGGGGTGCTGCTGGTATATGGGACCCCTTCCTGTCTGGCAGCATTCCTTACCGCTCTAGCAGAGCTGGCCTCGGATGTGGTGCTGGCTGGCCTTGCCGATGCCGGCCTTGTAGGAGCAGGGCAAGAATTCATGGCCGCCATGGCAACCATGGATTTGTCCCAGGTGGTTATCTGCCCGACCCACATGGGGGGGGGCATACCCTTGACCTGATCTTCGATTCTAGCCTTGAGGCGGGGGGGTCCGGTGGTGGGGGAGGTTAGGGCAGTGCCCTTGTCATGGACGGACCATTATCTCCTTCAGGCCAGTCTCTCAGTGCACCCCCTCCAGAAGGGGAATGGGCCAGTTTGGATGGTCCGCCCTCGGAGGCTGATGGAACCCCAGCGGTTCCAGCTAGCCCTGGGGGAGTTATCCCTGAACCTGGATGGTCACTCTGTCGATGAGCTGGTCCAGTTTTGGAACAGCTTGCTGGAGGAGGCCATTGACAGGGTGGCTCCCAGATGCCCTTTGCCTCTGTCTCGTCACCACAGGGCCCCTTGGTTTACTGAGAGGCTGCGGTGTATGAAACGAGTAGGCAGGAGGCTGGAGCGACACTGACATTGGACTCGATCGGACTCCGACCGACTTCTCTATAGGGCCCATTTGTGGTCCTATGTTGAGGCTGTGAGGACATGAAGGAGGGAGTTCCTTGCTGTCCTCATAGCGTCTCCAAAGTTATGCCCGGTGGAGCTGTTTCAGGTGGTGCAGGGGGCTGGTCAGTCTGGTCTCCCTCCGCCTGGACAGGGACTCGTCCCAGGCCTGCTGTGAGGAGTTTGTCAACTACTTCGCAGACAAGATCGCTCGGATTCAGAGCAACTTTGACACTGGATTAGGGGCAGTAGGTGTAAAGCATGAGGGGGTGGAGGTCCCGTCTGGTCCAACTATGTGGGGGGAGCTTCAGGAAGTGACGCCAGCCAATGCGGTGGATATCCTGGGGTCTGTGAGCCACCAGTTGTGAACTCGATTCTTGCCTGTCCTGGCTGGTTAAAGCCTCCAGGGAGACGTTGGGGACGGTGCTGGCGAGGGTGATCAATGCATCCTTGCAGCAGGGGAGGTTGTCGCCTAGTCTCAAGGAGGCTGTGGTGCACCTCCTGCTGAAGAAACCATCATTGGATGTGGACTCACTCGCCAGCTACCATCCTGTCTCTAACCTTCCCTTTTTAGGGAAGGTTATTGAGCGGGCAGTGGCGACACAGCTCCAGGCGCATCTAGATAGTATTGGTTTCCTGGACCATTTTCAATCTGGGTTCTGTCCTGGCTATGGCACCAAGACGGCGTTGGTGGCCTTGGTCAACGACCTCCACTGGGAGATGGATGCAGGATGTTCGACATTTCTCATCCTGCTAGATCTCTCGGCCGCTTTTGATACCGTGGACCATGGGCTGCTGTTGAGACGGTTGCATTATTATTATTATTATTATTATTAATAACAAACATTTATATAGCGCCAGCAGTGTACCTGGCACTTTACAAAGTAATAAAATAGACACGGTCCCTGCCCCTAGGGCTTACAATCTG
>QEPC01007499.1:9246098-9287069 GCA_003113815.1 Sphenodon punctatus | reverse complement strand
ATTGGGGGGGTTCGCCCGCCCATAGCTCAACAGGTCTGGAGTCTAGGGGTGGTGCTGGACGCGGACCGCTGCCTGGAGTGACAGGTGGAGGCAGTCGCAAAGGCTGTCTTTCGCCAGTTGCATCTGGTGTGGAGGCTGCATCTGTTCATCTCAGGCCCGGACCTGACCTCCCTCATCCATGCCTTCATCACCTCGAGGCTGGACTACTGCAATGCGCTCTATGTGGGGCTGCCCTTGTTCCTGGTTTGGAAGCTGCAGCTAGTTCAGAATGCGGCGGCCTGCCTCCTGTCGAGGACGGGCCATCAGGAGCATATAACACCTGTGCTCCAGACTCTGCACTGGCTGCCGATGGTGTGCTGAGCCAGGTTCAAGGTACTGGTGTTAATATACAAGGCCCTTCATGGTCTGGACCCCTCATACCTGAGGGACCGCCTCGCCCTTTGCGCCCCAGAGCGGCTTCTTCGGTCCACCGGGGGTGCCTTCTTGGAGGTCCCCCGTGTTAAGCGGGGGGCCACAATGGAGAGGGCATTCTCAGTGGCCAGACCTTTGGAACTCCCTCCCGGAGGAAGCTCATCTGACCCCAAGCCTTTTGACATTTCAGTGAATTTGTAAGACCTGGCTGTTCGCCCAGGTCTTTGCGGAGGGGGGTGGGGTGGATTAGGGGGTGTTTTATCTTCCCCCACTCTTATTTATTTATCATTATCATCCCAGCCCGTTTTATTGTAGTGTTTTATGAACTATTTAGTATATTTTTTTTATAAATTGTTTTTATGATGAACTTGTTAGCCACCCCAAACTGTTCGCAGGAGGGGCGAGATACAAATTGAAACAAACAAATAAATAAATAAACCTTACCACAAGTCTCATTGGCTCTGTGCAGCCTAGCCCGTGGCCAATCGCAGACTGCCAAGCCAGTGGTCTGAGGAAAAGAGGGATGGTGATTGGGCAGACCGGCTGCTAGTCCAAGCCTCTCTCCACCCCTGCTCCTCAGCTGCCCTACCCCGGGCCTGCCAGCCAGGTTTTTCCCATCCAAACTGTTTGGGGGTTTCCGCGTTTGGTTCAGGCATCCGGTTCAGGCGTCTGCACTGGCTGAGTTCGGGCCAAACTCCAAACATCTGAACCACGTTCGCACATACCTAGTGAAAGGGGCCACGGTTAAATCATGCACCTGCCCCAGCTCGGACACCCACATGCACACAGGCACCAGGAAGCCAGCTTAGGTAACTTTTTGGTGCCTGTGTCCATGTGAAAAAGCACCACAGAAGCCAGTGCATTCACCTTGGGGAAGCTGGCCTGGCCCCAATAGGCCCAGGCTGTCCTGGTATGTGTTGCTGCCACTCCCCACAGCCCATCACCCAATCATATAACAGTTTGGGGATTGTCCTCCCTCCACTCCACTCCCCCACCCTCACAAGCTGCAATGGTAATTCAGGCGGACAACATTTGGGAGGAGAGGAGGTAGTGGTTTGCAGGATATGAACTGCCGCTAGGATATAGTTATCCTCTCAGATACTTTGTGCCACTACCCACACCCAAACAGTGTTGTGTGCATGAGCCCCAAACACTAGAAATGGGCACAGTTACTCAATATACAAGGTAAGAACGACCATTTTGTGGTGACAGAGTAGACAAACCACAGCACACCGCTTAACCACACACACACATGACACCTATCTAGCCCTTTTCGTTTGTGCTGATTTTCAACATGGCCAATAGGTGGGAAAATGTTCTTCTCTCCCCCATGGCCTAACCACAAACTAATCTGGCTTCACTATTACAGTTTTGGAAACAGAAAACATTGCAGAGGAATCAACTCCTGGGTCTCTTCTGCTGTTCATTTCCTCCCGCTCTCTGCAAATGGAATCCCAATAGCCTATAACAAATTCAGTAACTTCTCCTCCCCAGCTGATTTCTGTCTTGTAGAGTAGCTAAATTCCTACTAGGGTCTCCTCAACCTACACACACACACACCCCAAAAAAAATTCTGTTTAATTTTTAATATAGAAGCATAACAAATCATTTTCAAATGTTTGGTTGTTTTTTTTTCCTCCAGCCAAGGGACTTTGGGTGTTTTTAAATGAGATGCTACCCTGCATGCCCACCCAGAACCCATCTGACTGCCCCGCTGCCCATCTGAAGGTGGTGTGGGGGATGCATGCCCCTGTGAATTACCTTTCACCCACTCATGGCCACATACGCCGCACTGTGCGGAGCAAGTCAAACTGTACATGGCAATGGGCACCCACGCATCCCCTGCCCATATGAACTGAGGCAGCCACCCACATCAGCAGACCCGTCTGCCACTCATAGGCACTGTGGGCTGGGGACATGGTCTTTGCAAGTCACAGGAACAGGGGAAGACCAAGTTCCCCCACGCTCATGCTGGGACATGTTTTAAGGCCAGCCCAGTGCACTTCCCCTCCACCATGGTCCGTGGTAGGGGGAGTGCAAGGCAGCTGCCACAGTAGCCATGCTGGGACCCACCCATTAGAATCCCTCCCTACACACTCTAACTGAGTGTGTCCGAACAGGCTGAGTTCGGCCCGAACTCAAAACATCCGAACCACGTTCACACATCCCTAGCTAGTTCCTAAAGCTGATAGGTATTTTCTTGAGGATTAAGGCATAGTAACCAAAGTCACCATGGACTCTGGGATGACTTTCTAATTGTGCTAGCAGATATTACAGGTTGTCATCAAGTGGTTTCTTTTCAGGAAATATTTTGGTATTCCCCACACCCCCATTAACCATCCAGTTCAAACAAGAATAGAAGGTGCGTGAATTGTGAATTGAAGGGAGGGTGCGTGAATTGTGGTCTCAACAGTAATATTACTGTCATTTGGCAGTACCCCCTGAGTTGGTAGAATGGATGGAACCAGATGAGCAGAAGGCTGAGGAGCCAGCCCTGCCTGCAAGTGGGGCAGAAAGAGCCCGAGCCTACCGCTTGAGGCGTCGTTGGAGGCGTGAAGACCTAACAGAGGGAATTATTACAGCTGCAGGAAGCCGTGCTGACCAGCTGCATAATTCAATGGATACACTAATGGCAGAAGAAAAATCAATGTTACTGGCTGACCAAGAGCTGCACCTGGAAATTCACAAGAGTGATAGCCACTTTCTCACGGAGACAATGGAATGTGCCGAGACCTTCTGACAGAAAGTTGGAGTGGAGGTCCAGCATGGCCAAGAAAGATTGGAGAGATTCCTGCAGAGGCAAGATGACTGTAACCGCGATTGCCTTGAAGAGTTGAGAAAGTCCTCAGAGGCAGTACGAAGACTTGCATGGAGTGTGCTACAGCCACGTTTGGAGCTTTCTTCTTCCCATAGGAATTTTGAGGAAACTTACCTGCCCTCTGTAAATTATAGGAGATCAGGAATACACCAGCCACATGGCATTTGCTACCAGAATGCCATCCCTGCACTCCTCCACGTATGTAGGGTCAGAGTCGGAGTCAGTGGCCAATATTTCTTCCTGTAGCTCATGCTGAATTGGCATGGGGAGTAGAATCGGTTCAAGATTCAATAGAAAATGAGGCTCAGAGTCTGGCAGCTGCTGTTAGGGATGGGCAAACAAAACCGAGTTCAGAAAGTCGGTTTGGTTCAGTTCGGAAATTTGGTTCGGTTCGGAAGTTCGGTTCGGTCGACCGAACTATTCAAGTTCGGTCCGATCTCCAAACAAAGTTCAGAAATTCAAACCCCATTGAACTGAATGGAATATTATCTTTTAGGGATGGGCGAACAGAGCCGAGTTCGGAAATTCGGTTCGGTTCGGTTTGAAAATTTGGTTCGGTCGACCGAACTGGTCGAGTTTGATCCGAACTCCGAACTTCCGAACCGTGTTCACCCATCCCTAGCTGCTGTAAAGGCTGCTCCAAAGCACACTGAATTCTGTATTCAACAGGAAACATGTTCACCTTCTCCAGGCCAGGCTCTTCATAATTTCCTACAACAATTTCTGGTTCAATTGCCTGGTCCTTGTGCAAAATAGCCCTTAATTCCTGTTCAAATGGTATTGAGCATTTCCCCCTACCAGAGTGCTTTTGGTGATGACACAGCTCTTTGTACCCTCTGCGCAAATCCTTTGCCCTCTGCCAGCACTGCTGCACATCTCTCTGAAATTCTTGCTTCTTCATATTTTCTGAAATCATCTTGAACACAGCCGCATTTTGGTGGCTATTATTCAGAGTATCTTGAACAGACTCGTCAACCCACAACCGTAGAAAATATCTTGTTTCACTGTTACACCATGGTTGGCACCGTGGTTTCCTACAACTTTTAGGATAGGATTGAACACCAAAGTCAGGAAGTGAAGTCTCTGCTTGTGCAGCTTGTGAGGCGTGAGAGACTTGTGAGGCTTCTATATTTCACAGCACCTGATAACAAGCTCTTGCTCTAATAAATCAAATATGGCACACTAAACAAATTGGCGGGAAAGGCACTAAAGTAATCACAGAGCATGACAGGAAGTTGATGGACTAACAAAGCCGCAACTGCCCCTCACTGTGCAGGTCTCTATGGTCACTCAACTGGAAGTGACAGCGGACATGCCACAAAACACCGGAGATGTCCTTCGACATAACAGCCAAGGAGTGTTCAACAGAAACACACAAAAATTCATCAGGACCTGTGTCCATGTTCACTTTGTGGGTACAATGGATGTTTAATGGGTATTCAGATCTGTGTTTGCAGCGTTACGGTACTAGATGTCCTGATTAAACACTCTATGAATCAACTTAACAGCTGACCAACGTTACGTCTAAAGACGCCCAAAATTAAAATTCAGTTGAAACAAATCCCCAGATCTTATCCCCACCTGCCAAACACCTGACCAAATAAATAAATCTTACATATTAAATATTCAGATATTCACTGGTAAATCCAAATGTGTGAATAATCTCCATGAATACAGAATGGCATATTTGCATTGGCTCTAACTGTAACCCATAAAGTATCAGCTCAGTCTGCAAACAGCTCACCCAGACTTATGCTATTCTTATATATTTAGGTCCCATATATTCCTGAACCTTTCTGACATTCGCCACTAGTGTCATCTGCTGGAGACAATGCAGCAATGCTACTTTTTGGGAGGTTTGGGGATATGCATGTAGATAGAGGAAGTACAGGTTGCCCTAGCAGAGGTGGAGTCAGAAGTGCAACCAGAGGGAAGTCCAGGGGTAACGCTTCCTCACTCCAGCCATAAAGACCCTACTTCCTGATCCCCAGCACTATGAGCTTATGATTCCTCTCCTTCTCTCCACTGCTGGGTATCAGATGGCATACCCACTCAGACAGAAGGCACCACTGGATGTTTTTTACATGGATGTGGGGGTGCTCAACTCTGGGGCAAGTCCAGGGGTGCACCCTCATGTCTACCTGCTTGCAGCCGTGCCTAGCTCCATTTTAAATAGACCCAGTGGCTGCAATCCACCTGCGCAACACCCCTCTCCCCCATACCATAGAGCTGTGGGTGGATCGGTCACCACTCTAGGCTGCCACCTGAAGCTCTACAGCATTGTCTGGGGTAATCCCCGGCTTGGCACGGAGCTGCAGTGGCCAACCACCAAATAGATGGACTGCAGGTCTGCCTCTAGCCAGTGCCCCAGGTTTGGGAAGTCTGCTCTGCTGGTTGTGCTCTGGGCTGTTCTGAAGCACCGCTAGCAGGGCTGGAGCAGAGCAGGTTATGCCTGCTCTGCTTCTGCTCAATCTCCACATCTGGTGGCCTGCCTTTACATGGATGGGGTGAGACAGAGCCGAGCCATGGGTGCCGTCCATGCAAAGGCACCCATTTTCTTACTCCTCTCTTCCTTCATCTCCCTCCAACCCTGGAGAATGTGGTAGCTACAATTAGCCTGGAGAAAGGGTGGGAGAAGAAGAGTAAGAGGAGGAGCAACAGGAAAGTGAGGAAGAGGATCCCAGTGTCAGGGGAAGGAGGAAAGGAAGAAGAGAGTACATGGTTGGGGGGGGGGGGTCTGCATCCCCATCTTGCTTCCACTTCTCCTGCTCCTTCCCTAATGGGACAGGAGCCTGAAATCAGGAAAAGTGCAGGAAAGAGCCAAGAGAGAGAAACAGAATAGGGCTGAAACAAGATTTCACAGAAGTGGGAAATCTTATCAAAATCCCTGTTGCTGATACTGTCTTGGTCGAATCAAGAACCTCTCGATATTTGGTAATGTCCCAGCCAATGCACATTTCATTTCTTGATTTACCAACTTTCCACTTACTGGGTTCCCATTCACCACTTCGCCGTTTCCCCCTTTGCCGTCCATTTAAAATTCTGAGAGGTAATACTAATGCAATACCGCATTTCTTGCACTCCATTTTTTCTTGTACTTCCTTGTCACTTATTGGCTGGTATGCAGATTCCTTTACCAATCTGCTAATCAGTTGCAGATTAGTCAAAGCAAAGGAAACAACATAGAACAACAATTCTGATTGGAGGCACTGGAGTGGAGGTTACAGGGCACCCGGGGGGTGTTAAGGGGTGGGCTATTCACACAGTGAATGCAGAAACAACAAACCTGCAAATGAAAAAATACCCTCAGCAATGTGGTAACGATATGCAGTAAACGGTAAGCAAAATGTTGGTAAATCGGGATGGTATTGAGACTCGCAAAATTACATAGGTATTGGGAAATTGTTGGGAAATCAACCGCGGTTCCTGATATGGTGAAATTTCTCATGAGCAGCAATTTAGCTGCTCATTTCAGCCCTAGAACAGAACCTATCCCTGCCTATGTTTGGAGCAGAAAGGCAAATGGATTAGAACTGAAAAATTAGTAACTGCAAAAACAGGTGCTTGACCAGATCCGATAATATCGGGTATGAATCTTTACCCAATTAGTGCCCACTGGGCTACCTGAGTTACCGATTTACCATTTACAAATTGGCAACAGTAACTTAGTAACAGTAATACCTCGTATTTTGGGGTAATCAGTTACCCTGTCAGGCATCTGACTGACTACTTGAAAATGGAAGTATTTCTGGTGGGTAGCAAAGGCACTACCTGTTTCATCTCTGATGGGGGCCATAAGAGCACAACAAAATTAATTTTGGTTGGACCCTGAGCAAGTTCAGCTTGATTTAATGCTCACAGCCTCACTAATATTGTCGCACAGAATCAGGGCAGTTTAGGAAATTCGAGACAGAGCCTTTACCTGACAAGAATGCCCTTTCTGGCAAGAAGTTCCATTTTATTCAGTCAGTTCAAGATTTTCTTTGCACAGCACATCCGCACTGTATGTCTGAAAGGTAATACTCCCTTTGGATTAAAGGTGCATGTGCCCGGCATTATGGGATATGTAGTTCACCAGGAACCAGTCCAAATTACAATCTGCTTCTCAGCCAATTTTGAAAGAAGAAATAAATGATTGATTGGCAATCACAGCTTGACACCTACCATTCTTGCTTCCTCTGAACAAAATTTCCCAAAATGGTCTCTAAACTTGCTAGACTCAGATAACAAGGCTGTTCAGTGGCAGCTCTAGATGTCATAAGGCCCTGGGCAAAATTTCTAAATGAACGTTTACATTTTACCAATGTATACCAGGGGTTTGGAACCTTTTCTTTCCCCTGGAGAACACTTTGAAAATTAGTACAAGCTCCGCAGGCCACATAGACATTGGCATGAGGGGGGTTAAAGGGTGTGATGGGGAAGAAAAGGGAGAGTTCACATCATGGTTCAGTGCCAAAGATTGATCCCATCCTCTCTGTCCCTGAACATGCACATTCAGTGCTTGAGGGTAAGGGCTGGTTCCATAGGCCTAATCTGGGAATTGGAAACAGGCCAAATGAAGAAACAGCTGTGGGCAAAATTTGACTCATGGCCAGAGGTTGCTCACCCCTTCCTTTGGAAGATGGTCTGAGACAACTCTGCGGATTTGGGCCAGCATCTCTTTTTTAATCAGAGCTGCTCTGTTTACAAACAAAACTCGAGTTTATACGGCGAACGGTGCTTCAGAAAAGGAAGCTGTAGTCTTTTCTTCCCCATAAATCAGTACAGAATGATCTTGATAAGTAAGTTTAGCTTCCAATACCTAGTGCTCTTGATGTTGAACTTGTAATGCAGAGGGTTATTGTCAAGTAACAACTCTAACATGGAAATCCCTGACATGGAAGAAAAGATAGAACCCCATTAGTTTAATAGTTACAAAATCATTTTTGTAACCCTAAACGCCTACGGAAAATCTTGCGTTTAGTCTTCTCCCTAAGTTGTTGCAATGAGAAAGGGGGGCGGGGGAGAGGGAGCATTTTAGTCAACTATGGGCAAACGACCTTTAGTTCCATGTTCAAAGTAACTTCTCTTCAATAGCTGCAGTGATTAGTTTTAAGATGGACAGATACGTGTGTGTTCATACACATGTAAAAACCTTTTCAGAAAAGTTCTAGGCAGTTCTAGGATCAGATTTCTCCATTTTATAGGTTGCTGTGGAAACAGATTAGCCCTGTGGAAGTGAGAAAAAAAAATGCTTGACTCTAATGCAAAGAACAATCCATAGCATGAAAGGAAAGAACATCTGGGAGTTGGGAGCGGTGTAAGCTGCCATGTCAGACAGTAGCCAGACAAAGTGAGCCAGGCACTGTCTGGGAAAAAAAAAAAGTAACAACTGAATGCTGTCAACAAAGTCTACAAAATGGGCCAGCTGTTCGCTCTCATCATGGCTAAGAAAATGAGGAGAGAATTCTAGGACTGAGGATTAAATTTACGAAGAGAAGAAAACCTGAATAAGAGGAGTGAATAGGTTTCAGACAAAACAGAGTCCGCACAGAGGCCTTTATCGGAAATGATTTGGAAACCGCAACTCTGGGTTCCGGACAAAACACACATTCCTTTGCAGCCTTGCTTACAAAAGGCAGTTGCCTAAAGGAATCACTGCACACTCGTCAGGTTTACAGCAAAGCTGCTTGTATAATTTCATTGTTTTAGTCTAAGCGTTGCTGTCCCAGGCAGCTTAACGGACACTAAGAATCAGGGGGCTGGGAGGGGCGGGGGGGGAGGAGAGAAAATCCCAGCATCCGTGTGTGGGGGCTTGAAAGGGAACAATAAGGTTGGTTGCAAATTCCCATCCAAAATAAAACAGGAGGCAAAAGGACTTTTGAGAGTCTGAAAACAGCCAGTCAGCATTTATTGCTCAGAAATGGTTGTTACACCATTTGAAGAAGCATAAAAGTGAGTGATGGGGAGTTCCCAAGATTGTATTCTGCTAACAGAGACGTGAGAGGAGAGGTTTGGTTCATTCAGAGACATGCCGACCTTGCAAACAAAGCCATTAAGCAGAGGGAAAGCTGACTGAGAAACTCCTGAAGCAAATCAACTGTCACTCCCATAGAACAAATGCAGGGACACAAATTGGAAATAATAATCAGAGCATTTTCTCTCTTCCCCCCACCCCCTTCTTTCTTTCTTGTGGTTGTTTCTTTCTTCCTTGAGTAATGTCATCACTGTCCAGTGATTCTCCTAGGAATGAAGTGGGCTAAATACCTAGCAAGATGATAGATTAACAAGATGCTTCGTTTCCATTGTGTGAAAGATAAGTGAGAGCATTCTGCAGTCTAATCTGTTAACTCCTGCCTAAATAAGTACGTTATAAATCATGACTAAGAAATCTAAAATGCCAGGTTGAGGTAACTTCATATTCTTTAGGTGAACCCAATTAGGAGAGTGGATTTCATTAGGGATGGGACAGCTCTGAAATATTGCCCTAATAATAAATACCCAGGCCAGTTCTGGTATCCAGAGACAGCAACAAAATAGTTATTGTTAATAAAAGGTTCACCACCAGGCAGAGCCAATATCCTGAGATGGTTCACCACCAGGCAGAGCCAATATCCTGAGAAATATTTTAACTGTGTGTTCGTAAGCGTCACAAAGTTCATCACCTGGTGAACTTTTAGGATGGTGGGGAAGTAGGCTAGACTACATGGGGGCAGGGTACCTTAAAATCTGACACATTACTATAGAATGTACAATCGTTTTTTTAAAAAAAACCACGCACTTGAATACATTTCTGCCCCTCTTCTCATCAGAGACTGTGCTTCTGAGGATAGGTTGCAAGTTATCAACCTATCAAACATCTGCATTTGGACTATGCATCTAATCCACAGACTCCTGAATCCGACAAACAGATTGCCTTTTGGGTGTGAAATCATCCAGCTGTAGGGACAAGACACGCAACTAAGCAGAAAAGAATTTGTTTTGTCTTTCCTTCCGTCTGCTCACCCACACAGGGAATACAATTGTTTTAGAACTGAGGGGTGAGATGGATGGATTACCGCAGGAGAAAAAGGCAAGACACCTTACCTTGTCTTCTGCTAAGATACGTGTCTTGCTCTTGCAGCCAGACAATTTTGGTTCAAAAAGACAAAGTTGTTACTCGAATCCAGCTGCAGGAGAGTCCCTGATAAGACACAAACCAAAACCACAGCATGAATTTGCAAACTATCCATAAAACATCTCTCTCTGATAGCAATAAGATGGGTAAAAATGCAGTGACAATGGTTCTGTGAAAATTTGATGACTGAGAACAATGCTGCTACTGCCCCGTAGCCTCCTCCTCCCATTCCCAGATTCCTCATTTTGGAAAAGCATTTTGCTATTTGTCCTGATCTGACAAAGCAGCCCCTCTCCCACCTTGCTCAGTTGCTGACTGACAGAAGCCACCTGCCCAGCCACTGAACTTTCCTGAGATAGCAAGAAGGAGCCCTCAGAGAAGCACAGCCCCTGACACAGGACTACCACCTGCTGGGCCATATATTACATTTTACCCAATGGGGGGCTACAGTGAAGCCCGGTGTCCAAGTCCTGCCCTTTTCAGAAATGCAAACATGTTAACAGTAGGGATGGGTGAACGCGGTTCGGAAGTTCGAGTTCGGCCCGAACTCGGCCTGTTCGGACGACCAAACCGAACCAAACTTCCGAACACGAACTGGCCGAACCGAACTCAATTCGAACGGCGAAATGACCGAACAGTTCAGTCAGTTCGGATCGCTTTCGGGTGAGTTCAGGTGGCAAAAAAAGGTTCACTGTAAGGTCAAATGTGACAGGGAGGGGTAGTACAGTAGTCACTGAGGAGCAGACTTCCAGGCACCAGGGGTGGAGAGGCTTGCAAGAAATGAAACTATCTGCCTCCCCCCTTCCCAACACCTTCTGAGCTAGTCACTGTTCCTGAACAGCAGGCGTTGAGTAGGATTATTAGATTGCTTTAAGTTTCATTTCAGTTTTGTACTGAAATGAAACTTAAACCTTAAACTGAAACCTTGTGTTTGTGATTCCCCACCCCCCCATCCCATAGATAGATAGATAGATAGATAGATAGATAGATAGATAGGTTAGGGATAGTAGTTGTAGGAGCTAGCTTAGCGATAGAGATAGCGTTAGTGATTTAGTTTTAGTGTTTGTAGGAGTCGGCCTGTGATAATCCATTTAGTTCATAGCATTTAGAATAGTTAATAGCAGTTAGATTTAGTGTAGATATATATATATATATATATAATATTAGATTAAAAAAAACAACCCCATATAAAAATTTAAAAAAACAAATAAAAAACAAAAGAAAACCATATAAAACCCAATAAAAAACCAAAAAAAATATAAAAAACAAAAAACCACCCATAACATTTCCCGAACGGCCGAACCGAATGGCCAAACTGAATGGCCAAATGGCCGAACCCGAACCCAGCGAACTAACCGAACTGCCGAACTGAAAGGACAAACCGAACGCAGCCGAACCGAATGTAGCCGAACCAAACGGATGAACCGAATGCAGCCGAACCGAACGGCCGAACCCGAACCGCGATCTGTTCATCCATCCCTAGTTAACAGTGCAATCCTCTGGCAGGATAATGCACATACATCTAGGGCACTTAGAGCGCATTCCCACGTACAGAAAAATGCTGGTATTTCTAAATGCAGGCAATTTTAAAATGTGCTTGCATTTATTCACATCAGCATTTAATTTGTGCATTCAAGCAATTTTAAAGACTGCGCCTTTCACGTTCCCACAAGCCCCTCAGGTGGGGGGGGAGGAGGAGCAGCTGTCATAGCACCTCGCTTCCCGGGCTCACTGCTCCCGGAGAGGGGAGGGGAGAGGAGCGGAGCCGGGAAGCGGGGAGCTGTGTAAGTAACATGATATTGACTAGCCTAGTCAGTTACATGCCAGTTACACAGCGCCTCGCTTTCCTGGTTCTTGGCTCAGCTTCTCTCCCTTCTCCGGGGCCCGAGAGCCAGGGAAGCGAGGTGCTGTGTGTCAGTTACACGGCGCCTCGCTTGCCCAGCTCTCTGGTCCTGTAGAGGGGAACGGAGTGGAGACGAGAGCCAGGAAGCAAGGTGCTCTGTAACTGACATGTGGACACCGACATTCTGCCAGGAGGATTTATGCGGGTCATTTCAAACCCGCACTTGTAAAGGTAGGTTTTGGCCGCTTGTCAATGCGCTTAAAAAGCAACCGCAAGGACGGTTAAAGAAGCTCATACAGTCTTTCACACTTCGAGGAAATATGCGGGGAAAAGAAAAAAGCGCTGGTTTGCTGTATGTGGGAATGTGCTCTTAGACCAAGTTTCATTCGCACGTCAGCTGTCTCACCAGAGAACTACAGTCAAGGTGAAATGAAAGATTTTTTATACCAAAAAAACAGCAAATATATTTTTTGCAGTAGTTCTGACAATGTTACATATAAAATTAAAGGAAACAAAACTACCAAGAAATGTTTTAGACTAAAATAGTGAAGCTTAAGCTTCATTTGATGAGTACTCCCAATCAGAAAAGTCTCCCTCCATAAAAATTATCCACAACATGAAGAAACACTGCAGAATTACAGCAAAGCAGAAAGGAAGAAGTAGCAGTAAAATCCAAGAAAACCACATCCATATACAACTGATCAAGCAGAAAGCTTTCACACATAGGCAAAGGAGTTTTGCACTTTAAAACAGGAAAAGCAGATACTAGAGCCACAAAGCCTAGGGAAAATCAAAGCAACAAATGCTGACAGCACTTAACTCTGTGTTTTCTTTTCTTAAATTCATGTAAATTTCCAAATGCTTTATCTCACAGCAGCCATTTAACTGGACTTAATAAATGGAAAGAATAAAGCTTTTAATAATCACAGTGGTTTCCCCAACTAGCACTAAATATACAGGGGAGCAAAGCTCATAGTAATGTTTGCCCTTCATGAGGGACCATACACCCTAGCGGCAGGAGAGATCTTACAGCTATCAAGTCTTGGGAAATGGCCTTGCAGCCCCATTTAAAAGTCATTGATTGGACCTGGAAACTCCTTTAGTTGAAATTCAAGGAACACAATTGCACCTAGCTATGTGGCTACAACTTGACTACCCTACCTATCCCAAACATAAGCAAGGGGCAAAGCAATGTGCACATCAACACCCTCCCCCCAATCTGCTCCAGCCCCCTCGCAACACAAACACCCACCCACAAACCCATTGACTGTGGGACACTGCAGCAAAGAGACTTGTGCTATATCTCCTCAGGCGAGCTTCTCCACTAGAAAGCAAGCAAAAAAGCAGCCAACCAATCAGCCAGCAACATAATGACTCTGGTCTCAGCCTGAAATGAAAAACCTTGGCGAGTGCTGCTTCCATCATAAGCAGAGCATTCACCAAGATTCACACAACATAGAAACTTACTGGTTTCCCCACTGTTTTCACCATTTTCCGTTATTTTCTGCAAGTTGAATGGGCACCCCTGTTGGTTGTGGAGACACGAACATAACAGCCAAGCACCAAAAAAAACAGCCATAAAACCATTGTAAAAATCCCAGAATGTGACCAAAAAAAGTCTGGGAAAATGATGAAAATGATGAGGGGGGGGGGGAATGGCAGAAGCGCAGAATCACTAGAAATTGCTAATGTACTGACGGACATTCGCAAGCAGTCCTGAAAGGTCAGTATTTCACTGAGGAATGAGAACACATGCTCTCATCTCAACCATAATTCTCTGCTGCCTTTGGCTTGGGGTGATATGATTCCACCACAGGAACCCAGTATGAGAAATTCCAAGCACTCCTGTGACCCCAACCCTAAAATGAACAGAGCTTGTGCCATTTGGGCAGCCAGCATCCGTTTTGCCCCAGACATACTCATGGAAGTTCACCCCATGCTCAAGGCACACAACAGCTGCTGCTAGACTGCTCCCAGCCCCTCCCTTACAGCTTCCTGTGATGTACTGAAGCAAACGGGTGAATCTACTTATGTGAATCTGTGGACTATTTCCTTAAGCATTTGCCTAATTTGAATCTGCTGTTGTGTGTTGGTTGCTCTATTCTTCCTGGAATGCTGATGTACTACAGATTGCACTTGTAATGGATTCTCATGTGTGTGCCTGTTTCTAAGCTGGAGTCACCTATAACTAGCGATACACTTCCGTGCAGCAGCCACACATTAAGTGGGCCAGAACCAATTTGTACATATGGAGGAGCTTCCCTTGTATTGAAACAAACTTTAAGACCCAACATCTGGTCCCACAGAAATTAATGGGGTGAGGTTTCTGTCCAGGGAGAGGGAAGGGGACAAAAGATTTGCTGAACTTTCTACAATTTCCATTTTCTGTCAGCATCTGTGGTTTTTCTATTGTGATTCCCAAGTGTTTGACTACCTGACCTCGTTTTGAGGTGTAAATAATAATCCCGTGACCCCAGACAGCACCAAAGACATGAGAGTATATTAAATATCAATCAGGATCATGACTCTGGGTGAAAACAGGCATGACGCTAACCACCTTTTAACTACCCTTGGTGGTTATTTATGCATGTTTCAGGGCTGTATTGGTGCCCTATGCAGCCCTGAAACATGCATAAATAACCACCAAGGGTGGTTAAAGGGTGGTTAGCATCATGTCTGTTTTCACCCTCTGTCTGCAGATGGCATGACCCCACTTTGGGTCCAACCAATACTCTGGAAATGAAAACCGGTCTTCTATCACAATTCTGTAATTATTTGATGCTTGGCAAAAAGTGTTACCATCATTGCTTCTTTCTACACTTATTTATTTTATTTTTATTTATTTATTTGTTTATTTATTTAATCGATTGTTTTATGCTTCCCTTCCCATAGGATCAGGGTGGTTCACAAACCATAAAAACAGCAAAATACAAAAAAAACAACCCTCCAAGCCCCCAATTTCAAAGTAGCAGAGTCACAGAAAATCATGGGAAATCTCAAGTGCACATTCATTTAAAAAATGTTTTCAAATACCTCATTCCTAATGATAAGTGTGTGCATTCTACCAATCTAAGGGATAAATCCACCATGTCTATACCATTGACTCAGAGGCAAGAGATTTAGTGGTGGTATGAAAAGCTCCCACACTGAAGGCTAGTTTTGAAGTACCTTCCCAGTCTCTTTTATAAGTTTGCTCCTTCTTTATTCTGACAGAAACAAAGGAACACGGGATTCAAATAAACAAAAAACCCTCTAAGGAAAAAAGGCAAAAGAAAATAGCCAGGGATTCAGCATGTTTAAATTACAGCCCAGCATACAATGTACGGCAGAAATGGAAGTGTGAGCTCCAGGCGACACTGTGAATTTCCCCAGTGTATCTCAATTACAATAACATGTGTGCAGAACTTCACACTGAAAAGTCTTAGTGTTCCACGGCCATCTGAATATTTCAGCAATGCCTGTAGCTGGCTAAGCTGTTCATTGAGCTACTACTATGGACGTCCAATTGTGACTAGCAGTGGATCGAAGCAATATCCAGTTGCCCTAGTACAGGAGTATCTATTCCAGAGTTTTGATTCAAACTATTATAACAATAAGTGTCATTTGTAAAATCTGGATCCAAGCACAGGGGTGTTGGATTTCAAACTGTGCTGGGCTTTTGTCTCAAGCCCTTATTTGCCTAATAATTAGACTCGAGTAAGTGACACCACAGATGTTTTTACAGCATCTCCCCACCCATTACCCATCTCCCCACCCATCATGCATGTTGCAGGGCTACATTAGCTCCCTATGCAACCTTGCAGCTTGCACGATGGGTGGGTAATGGGGCAGTGCTTGTCTAACAACACCCAGCCTTGAACCTCTGGGGTTCTGAAGCAGCGGCCAGTCTATCAGCGCCACTTACCTCACTTGCCTCCAGCCCATCCACTTCCCCCATGTCTCCTCCCTGCTTTGTCCTGACCTCGCCCCATCTCCTGTCTGTCTTGCCCATGCCCCACCTTCCAGCTTCCTGGTTGGCTGCCAACAAGCACAAAGGGCATGTTGGTAGCAAGAGGATGCTGGGTGAAACACACTCTCACTTCTTCTTCTTGCCCTGCACACTCTCTCACTGCTAGGGATGGGCAAACAGAACCGAGTTTGGAAATTCGGTTCGGTTCAATTCAATTCAATTCACCTTTTATTTGTGTCCTGCTCTCTCTCGCCTACGTCGACTCGAGGCGGCTAACAACAAAGGTAGAACATACACAATAATAATAACAACTATAGTTCAATACAAAAAACATAACCCAATAACCCCTCAATTTATCATGATATATCACAATCATAATCTTTCATCTACAGCCTATTGCTCTATCCCTGCTGCCACCAAGGAAGAACCAAACCAATTTCAGCCCAGACCAGGAGAAGGGGTCCATCCTTAGTACAATTTACAATATACAGTATTCGTTATGCAATATATAACAATAATTCACATATCTATTAAGTACTAAATAACCCAATCCCACCACAATAATAATCCCTCCCCCATCCCTTCCCCTGCTGCCACCAGAGGAAGGTACCAGGGGAAAACCCCACCCTCCCTTATAACTACCCCCCTAATACATATCCTATTATACTATACCCTGCTCCCCCCAAAAACAGACAGCACTCACCGGGAATACTGCCCCCCTCCCCCCAGATCTCCTATGGTCCCCGAAGGGCCACAAAGGGCCACACCCTTTGGCTCGCGGCCTGCGGCAGGGACGCTGGCAGCTCTTCTTTATGCCCCCCCAGCCACTTCCAGGTCAGGGGACAAGCCGGCCCAAGTGCATGGCTCCTTTGCTTCCCCCGACCCCCTCACACACTAACTGTCCATGTTGTTGTTGTTGCCCCGCCGATCTTCAGCGGGGACTGAGAGAAATGGCAGCAGCAGCGCATCCCAGCAGTGGCAGCGGCAGCAACTACGGCACAACGAGCGCCCTTGAAAGTCCGGCAGATGGAAAGTTCCAGTCAGTCTGTTCCCCCAAAAGCCACTGGCAGCATGGTGTCTGATATGGTGTCTGTCCAGCAGACAGACCCCCGGGCACCCCGGCCCAGCGATCAGCCCCAGCCAAAGGTCGACACCCTCTAGGTGTCACCCTTTGGGCTGATGCCCACAGGGCCCCACCCTGGGAGTTCTTACCTGGGGAAGGGGAGGGAAAAGTAGAGTGACAGCAGGCTCCTCCAGTCAAGACAGCCCCAGTCCCCCCAGCACCAAATACAGCTTGCAGATGGCCACAGGGCCCCACCCTGGTTCAGTTCAAAAATTCGGTTCGGTTTGGAAGTTCGGTTCGGTCGACCAAACTATTTGAGTTCGGTCCGAACTCCGAACTTCCAAACAAAGTTCGTAAATTCAAACCCCATTGAACTAAATAGAATATTATCTTTTAGGGATGGGCAAACAGAGCCGAGTTCAGAAATTTGGTTTGGTTCCGTCCGAAAATCGAGTTCAGTTCGGACGTTCAGTTCAGTTGACCGAACTGGTCGAGTCCGGTCCAAATTTCAGACTTCTGAACCGCGTTCGCCCTTCCCTACTAATGCTCTGAACCTGCCTGGCCCCCAACTTGTGCTTTCAGTCCTTGGCTTCTCCTGCTGCTCTTGTTCCTGCCCCATGCCCTTCCTGCTCTCAGTCCTTAATGGATAAGGTGCTGGACTTGGACCTGAGAAGCCAGGATTCAAATCTTGCCCCAGTCATAAACTCACTAGGTGAGTTTAGTCAAGTCACAACCTCTCAGCCTCAAATTCCCTATCTATAAAATGTGAATGTGTGTGTGTGTGTGTGTGTGTCCACATGTTCCCCTCACCTATGTCTGGCCTAGATTGTAAGCCCACTGGGCAGGGATCTATTTTCAAAATCCGTGGTTGTAAAGTGCTACATACAACTAGTAGCACTATAGAAATTATGAGTAGTAGTAGTCCTGCTCTTAGCCCTTGCTCCCTTGTCCCCCTCCTGGTCTTGCCCTCAGCCTTGCCTCCTGTTGTGTCTTCCAACTCTGACCCTGAATCCCAAGCCCCATGTCTGCCCACAGCTTGGACATCTCTCGCCCTGGGAAACTGACGCAAAGTTTGAAGAACAAACACACAGGAGCCATTATTTAACCAGCCTAGTGGTGGTTCTTAAAAAAAAAAAAAAAAAAAATCGTACTTAAAAATGAATAATAATTTTCATTGAAGTGCCATAAAGGGGGACAGCCTAGAGGAATAGGAAACCAGGCCTCTACCCAAAGAAATGTACAAACAATTATACCATTTAATAGCTGCCCTGAGTCTTTTGGAAAGGCCAGGGTATAAGTTTAATTAACTAATTAACTTAATTAATTAATTAATTAATTAATGCAGCGGTTCACAAATCTTTTCAGAGTGTGACCCCAGTGGGTGACAAAAGAAATCCTCATGACTCCTTGGTCCTCAATGGTCAGCTATCAAGTGAGGAATAGGGAGTCCAGCCTGCATTGGGATTAGGCCTGAAACGTGTGCACATGCCTGCTGGGCAGCCCAAGTTATATAAAGACGTAGTAGGAGGAAGGCTGTTGCTATCCCACACCTCCCTAACTTTGGTCCTTTTAAAACGAGCCATGGTGTGAGGGGAGATGGGCGTGCGTGCCGGTGCGGGGACAGGGGGAGTAGCAGTGCACGGGTGCACTCCCATCTCCACCCACCTCCACGCATGGAGCAATCGCTGTTCTGACCAATTGCTCTGTGGGTGGGCTATGGGTGGAGGTGGGTGGAGATGGGTGTACCACAGGAACGTGTACGCACCCCCACCCACCTGCCGTGGCAGTCACATGGGCGGTGCCCACTGTTCTGCTTGGGCATGAGTGGGCATGACTCATGTAAAAAGGGCCATAGTGAAGGACATGTCCGCTACGTTCCCCACATTAATTATCCCCTTGAGGTCTGTAACAGTCTTCTTCATGTGGTTAAATACTTGCAGAATCCAGCTCACTAATAAAGACCCAGCTGACCCAGTTTCCCATCCCCAGTATGCTTCCTTGCTTAAATACCAGCTCAACAAACAAGACCACCTCCAGTTTAGGCTGAACAGAGCAAACAACATATCCCTTCCTGAGTACCTGTGTCTGCCACTCTGCCTACCAGAGTCCCAGGCCTGGAGATTTTCCCCTGACCCTAACAACCCCATCCTGAAGTGCCGCTCTCAGCCACAACCCCCAAGCCTTAACTGAGGCCTCATATACCAACTGCCTGAGCCCAGCAATACTCCATTAGCCAATTAGAGCTAGAGTACCTACAGCAATTTACATCCTCTTAAAGGGGATTAGTGTCCCATCTCAGCCCTACTACAAGTCTTGTGATTTGGGGTGTTTTCTGCCACAGGGTTTGTGATAAAATTGAGATTTTAGCTTTCTTTTATATATAATAAAAAAGTTTCCAGACCTCATGACTGCAGAGAAAATCTTGAAAATATTTTGACAAATCTCATGATTTTTGGGAAGGGGGTCCCTCCCTAACTTACCATTTTTGATCATTTGGGGGGACGGTCACCAACCCCATATGGAGTTACTTCCAATTGTTTGTACACTGGTTTAAGTGAACACAGATCTTGATTTAAGGGCTAAAAAATGGTATAGGCCTACAATGTGTGTCTATCTTTTGTGTCATGCTTGTGTCATGGCTTATCTGTTCTTGCTCTTCCCATCTCCCCCCTTCTTTCTCAGCCCTCCTGGCTACAACAGTCAACATGACATTCCAGCCTGCGGAATATTTAAATGTTAGCCATCATCGACTGTGCCTTCCACATTTGCATTTAACTCCACAGAGCTTGATGGAAGCCACTTGTGTGGCACAGACTCAGGAAGAATAGCTCTTTCTGTTTCCATTTTAAAAGTTACGGTCCTGGCACTTTCAATCCCATTTGTCCAGTAATGATTTCAAGGTGATTTCCCTTAATAACTTTGGGTTCCTGTTAAGAAAGATATTTACTTCCTGCAGAACAGGTGGGTTTTTTAAAAGCCCAATCCCCCCCAGGAGCCACATCCTACTTCCAGCGTAGCATTCCTGACAGTCCCCTCTTCCCCAGAGTGGTAATGTCTGTCAGCAAAGGCAGATGGAACAGGTGTACGATGAGAGCACATATTTTAATACTTCAGTTCGGATGCTTTCAGGAGGGACTTTATTTTCAGAAAAGGCCAAATCAGGCCCTCGTCAGCACTCCACACTTTATTATGAAATTCCATCCTACCTTATTGCCATGGAAGCTAGTCTCTTTGGTTATCATTTTTATTGTGGGGGGAAAAAACTAAAAGCATAAATTATCCACGCCACCCATTGTGGGGGTTTTGAGACTAAAATGACCGTTACTGCAACTGTTGCTATCAAGCATTTTCAGACCAGCTGCTGGAGCGAGATAAAATATAGCCGCCAATTCAAAACTCAAAACAAAAGGAATGAACTGAATCCTAAATAAAGCAAGAAAACTTTATAACTTTGCCTGATGCAGAGTTTCTGGCCCACTGCCAAGTAAAGCCCATGGCAAATGTCGCTGCTCAAGATTTCCGGCCCCCTGCAACTGAAACTCAATGCTAGTGCGTCCAGATGGTCTCATTGTCACAGAGGATGAGAGGAAGCCTCTCAGGATATGTTCACTAGTAACTGTAATGAGAATCCATTTGATTTTTCTCATGAGAATCGAGAAACCCTAGTGAGATCTCATGACGATCTCACTAAGGGTTTAGAGAATCTCACGAGCACCTCACTTAAATAAAACTCACTGAGTATGACCAAAATGGCTGCTGTGACTTCTCTGTGCATGCGCAGCCCTTTTCCAAGTTGGCGCGGGCCATGTCAGCACCATTTTGGAAAAGGGCAGCTGTCCTGCGCACGTGCAGACTGGCCGCCCTTTTCCAAAATGCTGCTGACAAAGCCCTAACGTTCACACAATCACGTATTCTGGAGTAATAATCCCTTAACACTAACATCACTTTTGTTCACACAGCAAAAGATATTAAAGTGAGGTAAAAGGTAAGATTGTAAATCATGAAGAAACAGGAGGTAAAGTGAGCTGCAGTTTTAAACTCAGGAACAACTGTCTCTGTGAACATGTATGAGAGAAAAATGAAAAGTGCAAACACAAAATGAGAGATGACTGGCCAGACAGCAGTGTGCCTGAAAGGCACCTGGGAGTTACAGTAGTTGACAGACTTAATATGAGTTAACAATATGATGTAGTTGCTAAAAAGGTGAAGGCCTTTGTTGGTTTGCAACGCATTAATGGAAGTATTATCTGTTACAAAACAAGGGAAGTGAATGTTCCTCTCTTCTCGACCCTGGTCAGGCCTCATCACTACATCCAACTTTGGGAACCTCACTTTAAGGAGGACACTTTGGCCGTTGTCACATGGGCGCCCCCGCCTTGCACACATGTGGGAGGGGCGCCCGTGAAAATGCTCCAGTGGGTGCAGAGGGGTTGGGAGTGCCCATGGGAACACTGTGGGTGGTGGGTAGGTGTGCGTGCGTGGACCAACGGGTGCCAATGCCAATTGCTCTGTGCGTAGAGGTGGGTGGAAGGGTGTGCACTTGTGGGAATGGCCACACACCCACCTCCACCCACCACCAGCACACACCCATCCCACCCACCCACCGCGGCCCGTGTGAAAAGGGTCTTAGAAGCTGAAAATGGAGGAGAAAGTCTGTGATGAAAGGATGGAATGAAGGAAATGGGAATATTTAGCAAAGAAAAGAAAAGAAAAAAAGGGGTGGGGAAGAGGGGACATGATTACAATTTTCAAATACATAATAGGCTGATATAAGTGTAGCCCCCCCTTTGGGGACTACCAAGGGTTTGGCCTGTACTTACAGTGAGACGGCCACTAGGGGGGGCAGTAGAGAGCAACTGAGCTACGTGCAGTGGGTTTGCAAAGTGCAGGAGAACTAGTGCAGGACACCAGGGAGGGAGTGACTGCCAGGTGGAGGGAAATCGAGAACTGTTACCAGGGCTCTGGCTATTCTGCCTGAGGGGGAGGAGGGGGAGGAAAATCTGGGAGCCAATAGGGAGAGAGAAAAAGGGAGGGAAGGAGAGAGGAGGAGGAGAAAGGGAGATGGGTTTTTGGGGAGAGAGGAGTGAGGGGAGTGAGGAGAATTCGGGAAGCGGAAGACTGACTGGAGCTGAGAGGGAAAGGACACTCGGTCAGCAAATCAGCTGATGGGGACCAGAGGGGAGGACAGAGTGGCTGAGGATTCCAAACCCCAGGTACCAGAGGGACGGCGTGGGAGGTCGGCTGGCAGGACGGCCAGCAGGGGAAGACGGCGAGGGAGGTCGGCTGGCAGGGTGGCTGGCGGAGGGAGTATCCATTCAGGTAGCCAGTCCAGCTTAAACCAGACCAGGGAGGAGGAGCCCCTCAGCCTGAGGGGTTGCCCTGCCTCAAGATCCAGCTAGATTGTACCTTGGCCAGATGTTCTTTGGTGGCCTCAACTTATACTCTGACTAGCCCAGCATAGTGTTGTAGGGGAGGGTTGGGGCCCAGAGAGTCTGTTCGGGGAGCAGTAATTGAAAGAAATAGTCACTGCCTTATTATGCTTTTCTTACGTTTGCGTATCTTGGTAACCTGCTTCATGCGTGCATGTCTCAAATGGGGGGGATTTTCTCTGAGCTGGTATTATGCATTCCCACCACTGGGCCCTGGGTTGTGAAGAGGGGGAACCAGCCCACCTCTTTTTCCTCTGCAGGGACACCATAGCCCTGTCTGCACCCCAGGTGGAGGCACTGCCATTCGGTACCAAAGAAACTCTAAGAGAAGGAGCCCTTGAACCCAGGCGCCCTATTCCTTGGACCCCTCCCCAGGAGGGTCAGAGATAGGGGATAGCCGAGGGGGCATTACATAAGCAAAATAGGGCCCAGTTGTTCTCTCTGGCCACTAAGGCAAGGCAAGAGGCTTTAATTAAAAAGAAAAGATTAATGCTAAACATTATGAAAGAATTTTCTAAACTATCAGGGCTATTAGGCAGAGTGGAGTATTTTCCCAATGGAGGTTGAGGAGGCCCCCCTCTCCACCAGTTTACTACATACTGGAATATCAGTTATTCGTCGATACGTACTGTTACCACTGTATTACTGATTTCTGTCATTTACCAAGTTGCTGCTTTGACATTTTCCCATTCATTCCACAGTTACTCCTCCCCTTCTTCTCCACAGACTCATAGAACCAACAAAGACAAAATGGAGGGCAGTATTCCAAGAAGGGAGGGATGGGGTCTGTCTGTACAAAAGCGATTGCCTGAAACAGAGTAAACAACAATTAATCAATCAAAGTTTATTGTATAGCCAATGGCTTTTACAATCAATCAAATATCAAATATAACAATTTTTTTAAAAAAACAATACACAACAATAAACAGTACAATACAAAAGTACAATAACACATTTAAAATGTAGGTGCCAGAATCATAATCATTATTCAGTTTACATAACGCACCTAGCACCTTCTTAAGACAATGACTCCAAAAAAGGCTCAAGGTCCTGACGTTAGGTATAGCATCATTGCTATTCAACCCACCCATTGTCGATCCTAAACCATAGATCATTATTTATTATTATTATTATTATTATTATTATTATAAACATTTATATAGCGCCAGTCATGTGCTTGGTGCTGTACAGAAACATACAATAGACGTGGTCCCTGCCTGTGGCTTACAATCTAAAAGACAAGGAGGGGGAGACAGGGAGAGGGGACAGTGGGAGNTTCATAGACTTTGAATCCAGAAGGCACCACTGTCATCATGTAGACTGACCTCCTCTCTCCTCTATAAACTGACCGTGGGATGTCTTATTCCTGCTGGATTAAGGCCTATCTTTCAGAAATAAATCTAACTTTGTTTAAAGAACTCAGAGCAATGGTGGTCCAGCAAGGAATTCCAGAGTTTAATTACTCTCACTCTTAGGAAAGTTCATCTTAGTTTGAGACTGAATTTGTCTAGTTTCAATGTTATTGGATCATGTTATGCCTGTAATTGTAAAGTTGAAGAATCCACTATTACCAGGTGTTTTCCCCACAAGTAAGAATTTATATATATAAAAGGGGACCAAGTAATCTTTCAATCTTTTCTCTGAAAATAGAACAAGCTTGTTTTCCAAGCTGTGGATCATTTTTGAAGTCCTGATTTGACTTCACTCCAGTATTTCCTCATCTTTCCTGACATGTAGGTATTAGGTACCAGAGCTGGACAAAGCATTCCAGCCGAGGTTTCTCCAATGCTGCATACACAAGTAAAATCACTTATCTTCTCTTGTTTGATATTCCCCTTTTTATACAACTAAGGAATTCATTATTATTAATAATAATAATAAATTTAATAATTAATAAATATTTTTACAAATTATTTATATAGCGCCTCCCTACCTTACATGGCACTTGGAGCGCTACACAAAAAGTTAAAAACCATATAAAAATTTAAAACAATATAAAAGAATTTTAAATGATTTAAGCAATTATTAAAAATTTTTTAATGGGTCAGGTAAAAAGGGAGGGCAAAGTACATTGAGGTTACCATCAGTGGATCCTAAAAACACCTACAAATAAAAATACATTTTCAGGTGCTTTTTAAAGGTAGGGAGGAAGGAACTGAGATGAACATCCAGAGGGAGCAAGTTCCACATGGAGGGGCCCATCACAGCAAAGGGCCAGTTGCCTGCTGACTTCAGACGTGATGGCAGAACCCTCAAACAGCGGTTGGTTCCTGAACGCAGATACCCATCAGTGAGGATCCTAAAGTAGGTCTCAAATATAGCCAGGGTCTAAACCATTTAGGGCCCTAAAATGGTGCAACTTTAAACGCAATCCATTGCTCCGCAGACAGCCAGTGCAGAGAACACAGGTCGGGCATAATATGCTCAAGGCTGCCCAAACCAGTAAGGTCGCCTAGCCTCCACGTTCTGAACAAGCTGCGAGTGACAGATAAGCACTGCCGGCAGCCCATAGAAGAGGGAGTTACAAAAGTCAAGACTTGTAGTCACCAGGGCATGGGTCACTGTGTCAAGGTCAGCCTGGGATAAGTAAGGGCATAACTTGCAAAAATTGCGTCGTTGAAAAAATCATTTCTGAACCACGTCCGACACCTGGGCTGCCATGGACAGAACGTGAACATTAGGTCTCCTTGCCACAGCATTGCACTGTGAGCACCTACTGAGGGCATTATCTATAATGACCCTAGAGCTGAAATGGTTATCCACACAAACATTGGTAACCATTAGTTTCGTGGTAGCTGCATCGATCCGGCAATGATCAGTTAATGTCAGGTAAGCAGCGGTTTGATTGTTTTACTACATACTGTTACCATACTTTCATTTTTATCAGCTAATGCTGACTTGGCGGTTATCAAGGAAGTAGCAGCATTTCTTGTTCAGGCCTTCTATTGCAAAGTTAACTTTTTAAACTTTAGGCCTGTCTTGGGGGATGAACCCTCCTAACTGTGGTCTTGTAAACTTCTGATGTTGACATATGTTATTAATACTGAGTATGTAACAATTGGTGTAGTAGTGGGGTTTTTTTAGATTTTATTCTTCTAAATTTGTGTGAAATTTGGGTGTGTGACCTTTTATTAATTATTGTTTTCATTATTACTTTATTAATTATTTTGTAATACATTATGTATGTTATGTTTTGTTCTATGTTGGTTTGTGTGCAATGGCCTGGAGCCACGCAATAAATGATTATCTATCTATGAAACACACACATACTGTTACCAATTAGCTAACTGTTAAGTGATTTTCACAATTACTGTGTTGCCACTTTGCCATTTTCCTGTTCATTCCATGGTTACTCCTACCCTCCCTCTCCTCAGTCTCCTACAAACCACAAAGGCAAAATGGAGGGAAGTACTCTTATATAGACAAGAAGAGAGTGATGTGCCCACTGCCTGTACAGAAAATGATGGCTGAAACAATAAATAGGCAATGAATGCAAAACCGGAAAGTAAACTGGAAACACAATAAAATGGTAAATTGGTTAAATGCTAACTGTATTAGCAGTATCATTTGGGGGGGGGGGGTTATTTGGAAAGTCAACTAATCAATAACAGGATTAAGTCACTAATCAGTTAACTCTTTGACTATCTAAAATATTCGTTAATAACTGCAGCTTCTGAATTAGGTATTAATTTGAGCTGTACTACACAGCCCACAAACATTGTTCCACTGCTTCACAGTGCCAGTGGAAATTGCGGAAGCTAGAAACTGTCAGAACAAACATTGTTCCACTATTTTCACAGCCGGTGGAAGTGGCAGAATGAAAATAGCGGGATGGCGGAAGTAGTGGAATGGAAGTAGTGGAATGAACATCTCTATCACACTGTGCAGCTCATTGCGGAAGAGCTTTTTCCGCTGGAAAAGCAACAGCAGCAGCTTGCTGTTTCAGCCCTACTACCAACCATCATGGAACTCAGAAAGCATTCCACTACAGCCCTGGGGCCTTAACTCTGCCAGTCAAATGCTGTGTAGTGTTAATGCAAGCTAATAAGAAATGCAGCGGGGTTAAGGTCCCATGGCTGTAGCAGAATGTTTCCTGAATTATGTGATGGTTGAAGACGTGTTGAGTTGTTCCCAAGTAGATGGGGTATCAGCAAGGGAGATAAGTAATTGGCTGTTTTATTTGCAGCGACTGATGAAATCTTAACTGTATTTCCATTCTTGTTTGGATTTCAGACTGTGTAGCAGCAATGACCTACTTCACAGAGCTGGGATGGTGAGCCAGATAAGGACTGTAAAACATTTTGAATCCTGATAGTGCTATATTAATAATAAGCTCAGGACAGAGGTATCATGACCTTGTTATATTGATATGAAACAAGACTATCAGTTGGAAAGCACACAAATCATCCCTGTCATCATTTTGGTAAATGGCCTGATCCCCAGGGCTGGACTTAGGGCAGGCAACCTCAGCAGTTGCCTACGGCAGCGAATTTGGAGAAGCAGCAAAAAATCCCCTCAAAGCTGCCACCGCTGCCCACTGCCACACCTGTCTGCAGAGCTGAGCCGGGATCGTCCCAGCTTTGCAAGCGGCTGCAGCATCCAGCTTCCCTGTGTGCACCTCAGGCAGGTGTACACCAGCCCCCATCACATCTTTTCTCTGAGCGTGAACAGAGAGCAAATATGGCGTCAACCAGTGTGCACATGTTTGAAGCCTGGACAGGGAAGCTGACCGCTATATTGCAGGCCACACAGCTCGCTTGCTCCCTGGCCTGCCCAACCTGCTCGCTCACCAGCCCACCCATCCACTCGCTCCCTGGCCCACCCTCAGCCCGTTGTTCTCCCAGCACACTCACTCCCCAGCCTTCCCCCCCAAACCCATTCATTTTCCCGATCGCCCCCACCCCATCGCCAGTCAGCTAGCCAGGAGTCATGTCAAGGGTGACAATCTGGGCTTCTGGGCAGAAGCTGAGGATGCCCCCCACTTTGGGCGAAGAGGATTTTTAAAAAAAATATTATGTTTTTCTTTTTATTTAATTTTGTCTTAGGGTGTGTGACTGGGGGGCATGGCTAGGGGCAGCAGTCTCAGAAGTGCCTAAGGCCGCAAAAATCCTAAGTCTGGCCCTGTTGATCCAAACAAAAACTGAAGGGGAGAGGGTTTTCCAGAAGACTAATCATAACCAGAAGGCTTTGTTATTCTGAACACAGCCAACATCACCTGCAAGACCTGGAGTATCCCAAACAATGGGCTTTTTTACACACACATTTCTCCTGCATGTTTGCTGTTACATCCTGAACGTTTTGTGTGTCTAAATAACTCACCCAGATCATAAACATCCATCTCTTTGAACTTCTGCATACAACTTCTCCCAGAACTTTTGTGTGTAAGACGTTCTGGTAAACTGCTTTGCTCCAGGCAGCTGTGGTCACTTGGTTTCCATGGCAGTCTGTCACGTCTACAGCTGCGGCTACTTTAGGTTGCCTCGGGGAAGTGTTTTTGCGAAGAATGAATCCAGGGACTGCCTCAGGGCAGTGTGTATGTGAAGAATGCATCCGGAACTTACTTGTGGACTTGTAAACCCAGAAGATATGAAAAATCCGGAACTTTAAGGTGTGTGTAAAAATGCCCGTTTGTAGAGCATTGTAGCCGGTTGGCTGAGGGTGGCCACAACTGTTACTAAAGACCGCACCTGATATGGGATAAAATTATTATTAGTAGTAATATAATGACAACAACCTTAAACCACATTGAGTGCAGTCCTAACCCATTACAATCATTGAGAGTCAAGCCACTGACTTCAATAGGTTCACAATTACAGCCATTTTACGTAGGTTATTTTATTGTGAGCTCATCCTTCCGCCTTTCTTTCTAATAACACATATTGGGAACAATTGAATGTGAAAGATCTGTAGCTGGTAAAGCAAGAGACATATTTCAGTTCTAATGTGAAACTGTAAATTTGGGCTAAGTTGCTGTTGAGGTCAAGAGGTCCTGACAACGTCACTTTGAGCTTGGAGAGAGACTGGTAACTTTGATCTATAAAGAAAAGAGGAGAATGGAAAGTATTTGAAAAGCTAGTCTGAGGGGAGGAAAGGAGAGGGTTTTTGGTGCAAATCTGATAACAAAAGCATCAGAGACAGTGGGGAAGGAGTGTGAGAAATGCATTGGCTTTTCATGCTTGTGATGGAAAAATCAAAAAGGGTTTGATTTGAAGACGAAATCGAGCCAAAGATAGTTTCTATTCAGGAGTAAGGTCAGTAACATGACCTGTACTTTACCTTGATATCTATTGATACTCTAATCCTGAAAGCCCTCCGCTAGCACTAGTTCCATTCACTCTAATGAAGCTTCATCTGGAGAGGGCCTTGAGGATCAGGCTCTTAGGCTCCAATCCAGCAAAACTCATAAGTATTACTAACCTTCAGCACATGAATTGTCTTATTGTAGCCAATCTAAATGCACATATGGTACCTGACTAAAATTAATAGAAGGACTAAGGCCTGCATTATTAGAAGTGCAGTTGTGGTGCTTGCTGGATTCAAACCTGCATCAAATTTGATTACACACTTTCACAATCTTCACAGGCAACTTCGGGCAAAATCCTTTATGGCTTTGATAAAGGATGGGAAGCCCCCTGGGCCCATGGCTTGATTTCATTAGGCATCTTTCCAATGACTGTATCCATGCACAAAGTTACAGCCCTTGACCCTCAAGTACTGAAGGAGTGAGCTTGCAGGTGAAGGGAATGGAGTAGTGCTAAAAATGATATTTTAATGACATTATTGTGAGCCGCCTGAGCTGCTTGAGGCAGGAGGAGCAGGATACAAATGTGTTAAATAAATAAATTTAATTAATTAAATGAAATGAAAAACTAATTTCCTATTAACATTTTTGGATTTCCAAATGAATAAATATTTGCAACCAAACAAATATTCCCATTTTTACTATTTTGGGAATTTCATGTTGGATTCTTGGCTTATTTTTTATGAATTCAGGACTTTGTTAGGACTGTTCAGTCATTTCGGGACTTCAGACACTCATATTGTGGATATTTAGTGCTATACCAGAACTGATTCCAAAATGACCGAAATGACTGAAATAGTCAAAATAAACAGGAATGGAGAAACTGAAATGAGTATTCATAACAGACAAATGAAGCAGAAATGAAGAGCACTGTGTTTCTGTTTCATCGAGCCAAAATAGAAGAGGGGAAATTTCTCAGATACAGTATTCACTCTGGACATTGATTTCTACTGTAGAGTGGAGATGAGGGCATGCACTCACAGATAAAGAATGGGACAGATCCATGATCTAGACCAGAGGTGGGAAAACTCCAGCCTGGGGTCCAGATGCAGTCTGCAACAAGTTTTTATGTGGCCCCTTTCCAGTTTCTGGCACTGGCCCTTGGATCTCGTTCCTGCCTCCAGCCACTGAAAAACTGAGCTATGTGGAAGAGAATAGAGGTTACACAAGGATAGGAAAGTCAACCATGGCACAAATACGTGATCGAGGCTCTCCATTTCTTATGTGCACCCCTTAAGCATACTTGCCCCCAACATTTATGTGGCCCTTGGAGCTTGTACTGGTTTTCAGGGTGGCCCCCGGAAGGGAAAAAGTTCCCCAACCCTGCTCTAGGCACTCCCCTTGTTTCCCCCATTATGAGCACAAACACACTCAGTCTTCCAACTCCCCCAGCTCAACTCCTATCTGACCCACAGAGCTAATACGGCACACTGCTGCCTGAGACATAATGGTGCTGGATGCTAGAGAAACTGAGTGCAATCCTCCGCCATTAAAGTCAATGGGAATTGAGCAGAAATTATACAAGTACCTGAAAAAATGGGTATCCTAGTCCTGAAATGGGTATCTGGTTTGGTACCCGTGAGTAATATCAGCATTTTGGGGGTACCGCTTCAGGGATCCAAAGCAATGCCCAAATACCAATCAAGTACTCAAAAACTCAAATTTCAGTTACTGTTTTTTCGAGTACCCCAAGTTACTTGAAAACACAAAATAATACCTGGAATATTTCCCAAAATCTGGGACAAGAAGTTAAAATATTGGTATGAAACCAGTATTTCGATATACCAGTTTGTTGGTATTTCAACCTTTCAGTATTTCGAGTACTCAATCGAAAACTGGTTCAGGTAGTACCAAAAAGTAGAAGTACCCAAAATTTCTGGTTTGATTAAACTACTGGAAATTATTTGTTGTTATTAATTATTATTATTATTATTATTATTATTATTATTATTAAGCATTCAACAGGTATACCCATTTTTGTGGGTACTCTTTTCAGCTCTAGGGTATATCCACTGGAACTGTGTGGTACTTGACTTGATCCAGTAACATTGGGTGCAATCCCAAAGCCCTGCACACAGCATGTGTGCAGATCTCATGTGGCTTCTGCATGGGTTCTGTGTGCCACACAGTCCCTGCAATGGGGGTTCATGTGAGATGCATGTACGCATGCATGCATGTGACACATGTGGCACCCGCAGGGCTTAGAATCGGCTCCACTGGTATTAATCAGTACCTGATTAATGCCAGGCAGTTTACCTGAGTTACTGGCTTACCATTTTTAGTCACATTTTTCCACTTCTGGGACCAATTATTTTACTTCCGGTGCCACTTTTCCAACTTCCTGTCCTGATTTTTTCCAAGTTCTGGTACCAATTGACTATTTACCAATAAGAAAATTGGTAACTCAGTAACAGTAATGCACACTATTTTCAGGTAATCGGGTGCCCAGCTTAGTACGCGGGTACTGATTGGGCACCCAACATACCACTTCAAAATGCAGGTATTACCTGCAGGTAGTAAATGTGCTACCCATTTCAGCTCTAGAGCTGAGCTTTGGCTTCAACAGAGAAAAGACTGTGCCCTTGAAATAGGTAGACAGACTTTTGCCACCAAGTTCAATAAGAGCAGAATTTGGCCCACAGCAAGTTTACAACTATGACTGAAACAAAGTCTTCAGAAAACTTCAGAATTCAGCAAATATTATGATATTCGGTTTGAAAAGTCTGAATTCTGAAGTTCTGAGGACCAAGACAGTTATTCGGAAAAGTTCAGAATTCGGCCTGAGTACTCGGAAGTACATTTCAGTACAACCCTATTTACAACACACTAAAGATGGTGCGGCTAATCCAATGACTCACAAAACCTCCACCCGTGCACGCATGCACATGGTTTCCATGTGGCACAGTGTGCTGGCAATGGAGGTGCATGAGGTTCCCATGCAGGCGTGCACACGCCCAGATCCGTGGGCCATCAAATCGGCCCCACTAACTACAAATTATAACAAACTTTGATTTTGCCTTTAACCCACTGGGGAAACACCTGAAAAGACCAACCATGTAGAAGACAAAGTGCTGGAGTGCTGGGTATCATAACAGTTTGCTTGCAAAGCAACAAGGTTTGGGTCAATAGGAAATATTTGTAGTCTGAACTGTGCTTCACAATAAAAAGAAATTATGCTGGCAGGAAGCAGGAGTGCTGTGTAATAACACAATCCCACTATGCTTGAAAGTTGTTTTTATTGAACTGTGGCCATCCATCTAATTCCCTCTCTTCAACATTCTTGACGTGAATGATTTTATGATTCTTATGGGGTGGGGAGGCGGGGGAGGAAGCTGACTGTCTTCAATATTCTAGATTTCATTTCTTGCCCGTTTTGTTCAGTGTAAGCAAGTTATGGAGAGGCCGAGCAGTGTTTATGCAACTATAGCAAAATTTCAGTAGTAAGCTGAAATTAGTAACACTGGAATTATTAGGGAGAAACCTTGTGACTAGTACTTGGTAGATGGAAGGTATTTTCCTGTAAGAGTGTACAAGACAGAATTAAAAGAACGTACCTTGTGTTCTTTGATGACAGCAGTGCTAGTGAAGGCTATACTGAAGACTATGCATGAAGACTATACAATATGTTTGATGATGAAGGTGGCACTGATTTTTATTTAATGAACTTTACAGCAATTATCCAAAAGCCACTTACTTTGGAGTAGACCATTGAAGCCAATAGGAAAGAATGGTCTATGGAATGCATCACAGTCTAGGGCTTTAACCCTTTTGACCTTTCACACACTTACAGGACTACACCATCATTCAGGCCACTTTCCATGGAGGCCATGGAAGCTCTGACATAGCAAAACTTCTTTCTAGACTGTGTGAAATTATTAAGTGTTAATAAATATCTCCCTTCTTGAACACAAACTCTCTGTTCCATCCTAAAAACCTATGTCTTCCATTTGGACGTCTTTAATTCCTCACCCTCATAGATTGATCATTTATGCTTCTTCTTGCACAGGCTCATTCTTCAGGTTCCCTCTCTCCACCACCACCCCACTTGCAATTAAGCTAAGCATGTGCACTCTCAACTTCTCAGCAATGGTACCAGGAGTCAAAAAAAAAAGGATGAGAAATGGTAACTCGTTAAGTCAGGTAGCCTTTCAGACAATAATCAGCTACCGATTAGTAGCCGGTAGGTAAATCGGTAACTCTGGAAGCCTGTCAGGCAGTAATCAGCTACTGATTAGTAGCCGGTAGGTAAATCGGTAACTCTGGTAGCCTGTCAGGCAGTAATCAGCTACTGATTAGTACCCGATAGGTAAATCGGTAACTCTGGTAGCCTGTCAGGCAGTAATCAGCTACCGATTAGTACCCGGTAGGTAAATCGGTAACTCTGGTAGCCTGTCAGGCAGTAATCAGCTACTGATAGCACCCAGTAGGGATGTGTATTTGTTTTAGTTATTATGAATAACTAAAAGTAAAAAATCATTTTAGTTTTAGTTATTCCTATAACTAAAACTAATGGGCTAATAACTAAAACAAAAATAACTAAAACTAGAGACATTTTATTCTTAGTTACAATATTGAGGGGCTAGCAGGTGCCTGGCACGCACTGGCTACAGGCAGACTGCCTTTGTTGTAAACAAGAGTTCAGAAGAGAGTCAGAAGGGAGGGGGAAAGGCCAGCACAGAATGAGTGACATCTCCTCTGTCCAATTGCCTGTGACAGTTGCCTATGGCACACAAGAGTGTCCCTCTGATAGGTCTTTCTTTGCACGGGCTGCTACCAATCAGGATGACTTGGGGAGTGGGCATGGCGAGTCTCTCGGCTAGTAAGCTCCTTGATCACTTTGTGTCTAGTTCTCTCTTATAGAGAACATTTTGCAGACTCCTGTGCTTCTTGTATGTGTACTGTTCTGAAGAGCCTTCTACTCACAGCAGTACAAAAATAGATTTATATCTGTGTGTCTCATCTCTTCCTAGTTCATTCCTTTCCCTTGTGTGTATGAGCATGTTCATTGTCTTTGTCTGTGTCCTTGTCTCTCTGTGTAATCGTTCATTGTCCGTCTGTGTAATAGTATTGTACTGTGCTACAGTACATCATAGTGTGTGTGCACAACACTACACAATACACATACCTTGATGATGAGTATGAAATGGGGAAGGGGAGTTGTGCCTGCCCATGGGGCAAGAGTAAAGGCAGGGCCCCCCTCAGTACAGGAAAGAGGGTGTGGGCAAGGAAGTCGTGTTGGCCCTGTTGGCAGCATCACCCACCACCACCACCACCACCACCAAGATTAAGCGCATGGCATTTTTCACAAGTCAGCAGCAGCACACTCTAAATCTGTAGAGGAGGCCACTGCACAAGTGCTGAGTGATAGCCCTGCACCTAGGGGTATTTTTCTAATCAGTTGATTATAGACTCACCGGAGAAGCTCTATAGGTAAAGCAGCTTGCACTCTCTGTTAAAATCATGAACATTCTACTCATTAAAAAAATTGAGATGATTTATCCTATCACTGGGAATTTTTTTAGGGAGGATTGCTTGGGTGAGGGGCAGAGGCTGAGCCCCAGCCTGACACTAGCAGCAGTAGAACTGGAGGGGGGGGGGAAGCATAGGGTGCAGTGCCCCCTTTTCAAACCTTCAGCAGCAGGGGCAGGCTTAGCAGCAGTGATGTGGGTGCTGTTGGTGAATTTGAGGTGGGTGCTTCTGGCAGAGGAAGGCCAATCCCCTCCAAGTCAAATTTTTATGAATTTTGTTGTTTTAGCTGTTTTTTGTGTGAGCCGCCCTGAGCCTTGTGAGCCACTCAACAAGGTTGATGGTTACGGGATGTGCCCTGGCCTCTCCCACCGAGAGCAGAAACATGGCAGCAGGTGGCATTCTCCAGGGTGAGGGGGGTTTGAGGTTGGAGCAGGCGTTTGCTGGGGACATCTCCCTTTTAGGGCAAGCTTCCCTCCTGGGACCAGCACGGCAGGCATTCTAGAGGAGGGGTTGGGCAGGAGGAGGATTTTGGGCACATCCATTCTTGTGCCAGCTCCCCAGGCAGTCCACTTGTTCCTCCTCCTGCTCCTGCTCCTGTTGCCACCCACCAGTACCCACCAGTCTCTCTCTGTCTCCAATGTCTGCCCCCTGGGGCACTCAGTTTTTGTCCCAAAATTTTCAGGACTAGTAATTGCACAACTTCTGTTAAAATCACAAATGCTAAATTTCTTGTAAAATTGGGACCCTTTATCCAATCTTTTTGAAATTTGGCAGAAATAATCCCTTGGGTGAGGGGATATAATCGATCTGAATCTCATCCAAATGATGGGAAGCAAAGAAGCTACAGCTTGAAATGCATGCATAAATCATGTTACTTACAAAACGGGGACCTTTTCAATTTGGCAGGGACTATCCCTTGAATGAGGGGAATAATTTTTCCAAATTTCACCCAAATTGGATGAAAAGTAAAGATGCTATAGCTGGAAATGTCGGCAAACTACAAAATGAAGTTGCTTATAAAATCAGAACCCTTTATCCAACCTTTCTGAAACTTGGTAGGGATGATCCCCAGGGCAAGGGGTACGATGATTCCAAATTTCATGAATATTGGATGACAAATGAAGACATTGCAGCTGGCAATCCATTTCCCATTGAAACCAATGGGATGGGAATAACTAAAATAATAAATAAAATGAATGGGAATAACTAAAATAAAAACTAAAAATTATGAGATTTTAATAACTAAAACTAACATAAAAACTAAAACTATTATTTTTTTCTGCACACCCCTAGTAACCAGTAGGTAAATCAGTAACTCAGGTAGCCTGTCAGACAGTAATCAGCTACCTATTAGTACCCAGTGTTACCAGGTCAAATCAACTACCGCAATTCTGATGGGGACATTTTAGCAGGTTCTAATCATGAGTAATATATACATTTAATAATAATAATAATAATAATTAATAATAAATAGGCAATATGTTCTAAGTTTATGTTGGTGTTTCACTGTTATGACATCTAATATCTAAACAAATGAACACTTTATTACAACAGGCTGGGATGTGATAGCCTAGGGACTGATCAGAGCCCTGTTAATTTCAATAGAAAGATTATCACGGACTTGAGTAGGTTTAGCATCAGGGATGGGAAAGGCAAAGAAAAAGCCATAGCAAGCAAGCTGTGCTAAATATAAAACATGTAGCAGTGACTTGTTCACAGGTTGTGGTCTTGCTAAGCAGACTGGTTGACTTTGTCCAACTATAGAGGCCTAGCAGAAAAAACACATGAGGAAGGCCTTTTGTATTCGGCCATGGGGGGCAGGGAGGGGAAAATCAAAATTCTGAAAGCAGACAATCCACATTTTCTGAGCAGACTAAATTTGGTAAATTAACAAAGTTGTAAATTTATGCAAAATTTGCAAGTGCAAATGAGTTTCCCAGCATGCTATTCCAACATTTTTGGCTATTCTATATCTTTAAAAGTCTCACAGATGTCTCAGAGAATCTGTCTAGTATTTTGTAGTGTGGAGCACAATATTCATTCTCCAGGTGTATAAAGGGGATATACATGCATGAATGTGGCCAGCTTCATTCCTGCGGGCAGGAGGGGAGGGATAGAAATCTTTTATAAAATAAAATTTTAAAAATAAGGTCTGCAGCCTGGCCTCTACCCAGTGTAACCCAACTGCAAGTGTCAGGTCCATGGCCATTTTTACACACACCTTAAAGTACTGGTCTTTCAATCTTCTGAGTTTACAAATCCACAAATAAGTTCCGGATGCATTTTTCACACACACACTGCCCTGATGCAGTTCCTGGAAGCATTCTTCACACACACACTGCCCTGAGGCAGCCTATAGTGGCCGCAGCCAGATGTTTAAGATCTGGGTGAGTGATTTAGACACACAGAAATGTCAGGATGTAACAGCAAACGTGCAGGAGAAATGTGTGTGTAAAAACACCCCATGTTAGATTGGGTATAACTTTGACCTGAACATTCATTCCAAATTTCAATGGGATTATTCTGGAGGATGAGGCTTAAGGATTGAGATCAGGGACCCGCGTTCACCTCCATTGCTGCCAATGGGGAAAACACAGTGAAGGCAGGTTCCTGATTGAGACTTTTAAAATCTAATTTTTCTACGGCTGAAACAAGACCTCACAAAATCAAGCAATTTCATTGAAATCCTGGTTCTCAGTTCGTCTCAGGACAAACTGAGAAGTGGGCTTGATTTTTTGAGTTCTCACTAAGAAGAAAAAAAATCACTGTGCACGTGCAAAACGGCCTGGTGGCTCTTTTCTGCATGCTTGGTTATTATTATTATTATTATTATTATTATTATTATTATTTTCCTTCTCGCCAAAGACTTGTACCGGGACTGAGATGTCGGGAAGATTTTGATGCCAGTATTCGAGTTTGAGTTTTACTCATAAGAAACAAATTGGGCTTCTCGTTCAGCCCTAATTTTTTCCCCTTTGCTTTTGTATCACTCTTTAATGAGCTGCCACAAAACAAAACTGTGGAAATATAACACAGATCAGAAGAAAAAGAGAAGATATATTCCATAGGATCTACATTTGGAAGCCTTTTCATTTTCCTTCCCACCCCACCTTTTTTCTTTTTTTGTTTACTTCAGTAGCACTTGGAAAGTGGATCCTCTATTTATTTTTTAATCATGCATACACACAGCTGTGTAAAGGAGATGATTGCTCACCACTGTTGCTTGCTAATGCCACAGTGCGCTCCTCCTGCTGCTTAGCAATGGGGAGAGCTTTTTAACGAACCTGACATCACCAGAAACCATGCTGTTTTTAGATCGTCCAGGAGCATTGTTTAATACCACCATGGAATTAGCTGTCTTCCAATATATATTGCTAGGTTCCTGGACTTTCCTTCATCAAAGACTGCATTGTGATAAATGTCATAATTAAAACTATGTGGCATAAGCTCATGGTGAGCTTTCAAACTCACCACGGATGAATCACTCCTTTTTGTTAATTGTACAGTACTAATTATATCTTGTGAGAGGAGGTATTTCTTCACCAGCCTGAAAGTATCCCTCTCCCTCTGCACCTTGCCTGGCTTTTTTTTTTTTAAATAAACTGTTTAGTCATATTTTTTGAGTGAGGCAGTGTTTAGCACATAACAATGCTAGGGGAGTCATGACTGTATCAAAATTGGGAGGCAAAAACTGGAAGACATGAGGCTTATACAGAAGGCTGTGACCCACAGAAGTTATTGTAGAAGTGCCTGGGTGCTCTACCATGGTCAAGGTCTCCATCGTCCTTGCAACCGTACAAACTCATAACAAAACTACTCAGTCCCTTCCTCCCCGATACCTCCTTAACATCTAGTTTAATGGTGAACCACTTGTAGCCCCCAAGCTCCCTGCAGCCAGGGCCCCCTTCATTCATAAGGTTCGCATAGAACTCAACAGCAAATGTCAAGTCCATGGACAGGTCCAAGCCAAGTACGTGCACCTGGGACCTCACATCTTCGTGAACATTAAACTCTTGTCTCTCCCTCTGTTCCCCTTCCTTTGTTTCCCCCCCTCCCCCAGGTCTCTCAGATTGTAAGTCCTAGGATAGGGACTGTGTCTATTCCATTACTTTGTAAAGCACCATGTAGATTGCTTGAGCTATATAAATGTTTCCTAATAATACTACTACTAATAATAATAATACTTCATAATTTTTAAACGGACTGCTGGTGGGGGTGTCCATGTGTGGCAGGCGGAGCGCCACTGCAGGTACCATGCATGGGGGGAGATGGGCACAGACAAGCACGCATCCATCTCCAAAAAGTCTCTGAGTCACAGCATGCTCTAGCCTCCAACACAGCCAGGATTCAGCTGCCCAACCAGGTGTAAAGCGGGCTATCATGTTTAAAAGCCCGCTTTTCCTGGTCAGGTTGGCAGGGCCGTTATGAGCAGCCACCACCATGACTGCCCATTGGGTGGGGAGGGGCAAGGGCGGTCCCTGTGCTGGCTGCAGCACAAGGGCAGGGATGGGAAGCTGTGGCCCAGCCCCCATCACATCAGTTTGGGGGCCCGGACCAGTCCCGTCTGCTGTGGCAGCCCAACTCCGGACTAGGGGAGACCATGGCAGCAGCAGAGTGCCATCACCGGTGAAAACACCCATAGCATACACAGGTTAGACATCAAGTCGTCCCTTTTCCTCTTTCTGGCTGACCCCTCAGGAACTGATTTGAGCACAGGTGTGGACATTGTTTGGTTTCTGGGAGAGAGCAGTTGTGAATGTTACAGGTACCATTGTAAAAAAGTACACACACAAAAAAATTACAAGCATTTCAGTGAAAATATGTTACTCTAAAAGTGTCAATTGATGTTTTATGTTGTCAAAAACTGATTTTGTGACCCCCAAGTACCCTTATTTAGACACCAACAACACCTTCCTGGAAATTCTGTAAGGGAAAATATGTTAAAATTACTTTTGGTGGCAGCTATCTACAATTTTTCACTTAGCAAAATTTCCTCAAATTTTTGGGAGGCTCACCCAGGCCCAATGTATTCTCCACCTTTCTAAGTTATGGAAATAGCTGGCAAACCTTAGTTTGTCCCAGTAAACTGGTCGCAGAATCCTACTATTCTGCCTTTACTACAATACATATCCAGCTTGGAGCTGGGCTACTCACTGATTCTCAGTTTAGCCTCCTTCTTAAGAAGCCTGTAGTGATCCCTCCCCACACATAGGGGCTTCCGCTTTCTCAGAATTGCAGTCTACAGCACTGCAGCCAGGCCCAGCCCAGCAGAGTCTAGCCCATCCAGGGAGAAAATGTGAGTAGGGATGGGCGAACGTGGTTCGAAGTTTGGAGTTCGACCTGAACTTGGCCTGTTCGGATGACCGAACCCGAACCGACCGAAACGAACTCTATTCCGAACGCTGAAACAACCGAACAGTTCGATCAGTTCGGATCGCGTTCAGTTGAGTTCAGGTTGCAAAAACATGTCACAGGAAGGCAAAACGTGACAGGGAGGGAGAGTCATCTGAGGAGCAGACTTCCAGGCACCATGGGTGGAGAGGCTTGGAGTAGCAGCCAGCCTGCCCAATCACTATCCCTTTTCTCCTCAGACTGCTGGCTTCGCAGTCTGTGATTGGCCACAGGCTAGGCTGCATGGAGCCAATGGGGCTTGCGGTGAGGCGGGCGCAACAAGAAACAAAACTCATTGGCCTCCCCCTTTCCTGACATCTTCTGAGCTAGACACTGTTCCTGATAGCAGGCGTTTCGGAAGGCTCCCTCTCCCAGCAGTTTTTGTTCCTTCCTATTCCTATTCCATTGCCATCCTCATCCTATTTCACCCATCCTACCCATTTACCTCTATATCATCATTTATTTAGATTATATTAGATAGATTTAGGTGTTATTTTTTGTTTTTACCCCTTCCTGTGTTCCCTGTGTTCAATCTTCCTTCCTCCCTCCCCCCTCCATTGAATCCTTTCCCTCTCCCTCTCTATATATTCCATCCCTGATTCCCTTCCCCTGTTTTTTAATTCACTTTGAGTAGCATTAGATTGATTTAGGTTTCATTTCAGTTTTGTACCCCTCTCTGTGTTCTTTGTGTTTCCCCCCCAACATAGATAGATAGATAGATAGATAGATAGATAGATAGATAGATAGATAGATAGATAGATAGATAGATAGATAGATAAAAGAGTTGTAGGAGTTATCTGAGATAGAGATAGTGCTTAGAGATTTTTTTAGTGTTTGTAGGAGTAGGCCTTTGTACTTATTAGATAGATAATCCATTTAGTTGATAGCATTTAGAATAGTTATAGCAGTTAGATTTAGTGTAGATAGATATTAGGAGTGGGACCCCGGGGTAAATACCGGATACCAGATTTACCGGTTTCCGGTTCTCAAAGAACCGGATTCCCGGATTAAATCCGGTACACCGGTACCGGTTTTATTTCATTGATTTCAATGGGGCACTGTGTCCCCATTGAAATCAATGAAATACATTAATTCCTCCCCCCTCCCCCTCCCAGGCTGCGTGGGTGGAAGGGGGGACACCCCCCACCCACCCTGCCCAGCCTGGATTTTTGTTTAAAAAAAGAGCCCACCCCCCAGCACC
>QEPC01007499.1:9214989-9238127 GCA_003113815.1 Sphenodon punctatus | reverse complement strand
GGGGGGGTGTTAAACACCCCCCCCAGGGATCGAGTCATACTTACCGGCGGCTGCGGGGACGCCGCGGCCGCTGGTGCTGGGGGGTGGGCTCGCCTTCGCCTTCGCCTCCGGGTCTGGGTCTGACTCTGTTCTTTTTTTAAACAAAAAGCCAGGCTGGGCAGGGTGGGTGGGGGGTGTCCCCCCTTCCACCCGCGCAGCCTGGACTCGGGGAGGGTTTTTCTTTTAAAAACAGTTTGGCTGGGGCTTTAAATTTTTTTACATTGCAGCCATTTTTAAATGGCTGCAATGCAAAAAAATCCGGTACCCCAGAATCCGGTACCGGGCCCGGATTACCAGGCCGAATCCGATAATGCCGGTACGCCCAATACCGGCATTATCGGATACCGGATTCTACCGGTTTCCCACCCCTACTGCTCGTGCTCATGCCTGACTGCTGGAAGAGCCCCACACACTACAGTACCCTCTGTCTCTGTGGCAGACATCCGCTGCTACCCACTGATGCCCACTGTTTGTGCCTGACTGATGCCCACCACGACCCACCTGCACACCAGTGAGCTCGCTCTAATGGATAGAACCTTTCTTGTCCTCATAGTAAAAAAAAGTTTACAAACCTGGCAGCACCTCCTGAGCCTGCTACTTGCTCCTTATCCGAGGAGCCAGCCATGGCGGTCACCACCACCAAAGGTCCAGGGGCAGTGACCGCTTCCTCCTCCAAGAGCACCATGTTGGCCCCAAGCCGTGGAATCAGCACAACAGCTTTCTTCATTTTTAAAAAAACATGCAGCCAACCAAAACACACAGTTAGTCACCCACCACACACCAACACTCACCAACCAGCCAAACAACACAGCCAAACCAAACACAAACAGCCAAAACACATGAACCGAACAACCACCCAGGCAAACACACTCTCTCGCCACACAGCTCTGCATGCACTCAAATTTCCTGTTTCCAGCGCGATCACACGCTTTCGCGATACTTTTTCCGAACGCCTGAACTGAACATGACCGAACCGAATGGCTGAACCCGAACTCGGCGAACAACCCAAGCGCTTGAATCGAATGCACGAACCGAACCGAACAGAACAGAATGGCTGAACCTGAACCACAACCTGTTCGCACATCCCTAATTGTGAGACCTTGGCAGCTTCATTCCTCATATCCCCAAGCCAGCAACACTTCCTGCAAGCCAGTGCCCTCCCCCCCGAGTCAGCCCAATGCCCCATTCCCATCTTGAGATTCTACTTTCCACAAGCCAATGACTGCCCTCTGAGCCAGATCCGTCCTCAAGTCAGAACCATGCCTCATCATTCATCTTCCCCAAGTCAGCAACCCTCTACCTGAGCCTAGTCCCATACTCCAGTCTGCCCAAGCCAGTGAACACTCCCCCAAGACAGACTCACCATCCCCCATTCCCTCATCCCAATCCAGTAATGTCCCACTCAAGGCAGTCCCATGTTCCATTCTCCCCACTCCCAAGCCAACCATATGCCTCACTCTCCCTCAAGCCAGTCATCCCCCTGAGCTAGACCCAAGCCCCATTCCACCCTTCCCAAACTAAGAACCTCTCCCTAGCCATATTCTCAACCATCCCACAAAAGAGTACTCCCCTTTTAAAATTGGTAGCAGACTTAGCAGCAATTGCTGACTGCATTTTTCTTTCCATATAGACCTGTAAAAACTGGCAGAGCCTTACTTCACTTCTGCACAAAAATAACCCATACAGAGAGATTAGTGCTGAGGGAAGAATGACTGTTCCCATACTGTTGGGAAACTTTCAGGAATGCTTATGACTGTTCGTTGATATTTCCGCACTACTAATTGAATCTGTGCTTCCACTGTTGAGACTGTTGCCTGTGATTGTCCATCATTTTTGTCAATTTCTGTTCAGTTTTGGCATTTTGTTAGTTTTCAGTATTTTCCATTCATTCATTTCCAGCATTTTCATCCATTTCCAGAACTATGTCAGTTTCTGGCATCAAAATGCAAATTTCAGAATGCCCTTCAATACACCAGTCAAAACATAATTTACAAGGAGCCACAACAAGGACCAGTAAAGGAAATCATGAAAGTAACATAATGAACTTATGATTGTATACTAGCCAAAAGTAGCAAACACAAGCAGATTGTAAAGAATGTGGCTGCTCCTACCTAGGAATAATTACCAGAAGTACCAAACAATGGCAATTACTGAATGGGAACTAGTGAAACTAGTGAACAAGTCAGTAAGTTTCCTCATCACTGTCACCTGTGGTATCCGTGGCTGTGGGTGACCTGCTGTCCGCAGCTTCCAACAAAATGCTGAGGCACCAGCCTCCAGCCAGAACTGCACCGAGCCACAGTTGGCACCAGATGCAGATGTGCAACCCACCAGTCAGAACAGCACCGCACCCTGCCTGGTGCTGACACAGCACCGAGCGAGTACTACAGTCTCAGCCAATAAGGAGTCAACCCCAGACCAAAAGAAGAGGAGCAGGAAGCTCCTAGAACTTCCTCTTCCCCTATATTAAGGGAAGGCAACCATTCCATGGTTGGCTTGCCAACTGTGCAGATTCCCTACTCTGGCATGTTATCATTCCATCTTCCAGTTCCTGCTCTCATTCCAGCTCCTGAGTTCCCACTTTATCCTCTGCCCCGTATCATGATCTACCTCCTGAGTTTCCCTTCCAGTCCTGCATCTTGCCCCAAATCCTGGATTCTGCACCACACACTTGACCCTACCATCACAAGCCTCGGTACTCTTGCCCTCTCCCTCAGACTGCCTTCTGGAATTTGACCTGGATCCACAAACTGACCACAAACTCAGACTTCTTGCCTCGGTAAGTGCCAATCCATAACCGGGGCTGCACCCAGTTTTTTCTGACACCTACCACCATCATGGCCCCAGTGCCCTTGCCCACTCCCTTGGACTGCCTCCTGGAATTTGAACTGGAGTTATAAGTTGACCATGAACTTGGATGTCCCTTCTTGCTTGGGCGAGTGCCAATCCAGAACCAGGACTGCACCCAGCCACTCCTGGAAATCTCGTGAGCTCAGGTGAATGGTCTGTTTCCAACGGAAATTCAGCTCTAGCAGAGAGCTGTGCTCACTGTGTTTTCCACATTGGTAACGATGGGGGAAATTTAGTGAACGCAGGCAAAGATACAAATACAAATAAATGTAAATATCAAAAACACAAATACAAATACTTGAGCCTATGCACAGCCCTCATTAAAATGGATATGAATATGCTGAGTACATTGAATTTGGTATTTATATCAGATATTTATTTCAGATCAATTCTTAAAACAATGGGTGAAAACAGACATGACGCTAACCACCCTTTAACCACCCTTGGTGGTTATTTATGCATGTTGCAGGGCTGCATAGGGCACCAATACAGCCCTGCAACATGCATAAATAACCGCCAAAAGTGGTTAAAGGGTGGTTAGCATCATGCCTGTTTTCACCCAACTTATTCTTATACCCCTTTGGGCAGATGGACAGAGTTACTGATGTCCTTTATCTATGGCAGTAACATGGGTCACTGTCTTAAAATTATGTCTGGCTTCAATTAGAAACTCCCTCGACTCACCCTGCCCTATTTCTCTGGCCTTAGACTCTGTCTCTGCTCACTCATTCCCTTAACCTCCTCTCCACCATCCCCTCCCTGTGATTTCAGGTTTGGTTTTTCATTTGTCCTGATCCATCTATTAGGAGCACTTTCCCTCCCTTTTGTGCCACTGGATCACTTCTTTTCAGATCTCACCTTAAAACCTTCCTGTTCACTTTAGCCTGTGATTTACACTAAGCCCCCAATCCTACCGCCTTCTGTTTTCCCATCATTTGTAGCAAGTCTGCAAGAATACTTACTGGCACCTTTGCTGCTTTTAAATATCAGCTTTCTCTTCCTTCATCATGATGTCCGTCTCTGCACATTATTTTCCCAGTCTGCTGGCAGAAGTGCCTTTTGTTACCCACTCTGCAGAGCATTTTCTCATCTTTCTCTGTTTCTTTAAAGCCATTTTGATTTTTGACGTACACCATGTATTAGAGGAGAAATTGTGTTCTTTGTGGAGGATTTTTAACCATGTGCTATGCTGCTTGCCTCAGACATATTTTTTAAACAACTCAATAATAAAAACGGTTGAAAAAGAGGTGGAAAAGATCACATCTGGAGAGAGATGCACATGTATCCTATGAAGCCACGCTCCACAAGTTATCTGCACTACCCCTACAAAAAATGTCCTTTATCCACTTAGATTACTTTAAATACGATAAAACTAGGGTAAAAGCTCAATCTTGATATTCTCTCGATTCTCATCAAGAATCTTGGTTCTTGACTCGTTTTTAGCGATAATCAAGAATAGAGAAATCCCCCTGTTCTTGACACTTTTTTGGTCAAGAATTTTTCTCAGTTTGCTGCAAATTATCATGTACTGTTTACCATCATTTGCTGTGTATCATATACCCATTTACTATGTACCCCTTACCATGTACCACATTTGTCCCAGACAAGCGCATGTACAAAATGGCTGCCCTTTTCCAAATCCAGCACCAAAATCCATCAAGTCATGGACAGTTCTGCTGCAGTGGCCATTTTCCGCATGCCATTGTGGCCATCATCTTGCATTACCGAGATGAACGTGATACATGGTAAGTCATGGTAAGAACAGTGCATGGTAAAGCACAGTAAATGGCGCACAGTAAATTTGGAAAATAGTCTCGCTAAAATCTCGAACCTTTACCGAGATTGTCCCAAGATCCTGAAAACAATTCTCAATTCTCGCAAGATTTTCACACAAAACAAATGGATTCTCATTTCAGTTCTAATTAAAACTTAGGTAACAATTAAGTTTTCAGAAGATTTTTGTAGGGGGTAACTGGGTATAAAGGGGGTGGGAAACAGGGCAGTGGGGGTTGTTGGGTAGACCTGAAACAGGTAGCAAAAAATGATCGGCAGTTATATCCAGTATTGCAGATAATGTGGTGGTTATTCAGTATCGATTTTATAACTGTGGAGGTTGACTGCCAAACCAGAATACTAATATATTACCATTTAACATTTACCATTTAGGGGCAGTAGGGGGAGAGCGCGAGGTGATGGAGGCCCCGTCCGGTCCAGTTTTGTGGGAGGAGTTTCAGGAAGTGTATCAGCGCGGCCCAGTCACCGAGAATGCCCTCTTCATTGTGGCCTCCCGCTTTATGCGGGAACCTTAAACCAGATAGCTGACTGAATATCGGATACCACGGATACAACAATATCCAGCCAGATACTGGATAGTAGAGAATAGTCTTTTTAGCTCTATTGTTGGGGAAAGGGAGCTAGGCAACAAGAGGGGGGTATTAGTGGAAGGAATTGGGGCATTTGGAGTTTTGAGGGAGGAAAGGGATGGAGCTAGGAGAAGAGAAGCTGTGCATGTGTAGCCTTCTGCGCCCCGACATGGAGACAGCTGTACGTGTGTCCTGCCCACTCTCTCCCAGTTCTGACTTTGTTGCAGCTTTGTACCACCCCTGGAATAAACTTGTGCCTCTCCAGGGCAGCACACTGCCCAGTTTGGGAAACACTTGATGAGCACAACTCAGTGGACAGAATGTGTTGACTTTAAGCCACCGCATTGTTCCTAAGTTCAGGACACCTAGTTAAACGTCTGGTGCAAATTAAGACAGCCAACTGGCCGATATGGCAATTAGGGATGACTAGGGCATGTGGAAATGTTGACATTCCCTGGCTGTAACTCCCATGCCAACATTTGGGAAAGGGATTCGATGTAGGAGACACGATGGTGGCTTTATTTGACTTTGGGTCCAACTCACGGTCTGGAAACCAGAATTACATGTGACGCTAGAGGCAAAGCACTGAAAGCAGATATGACAGAGTGAATTAACCTTTTACAAACACACGAACACACACACACAAACACACACCGCTTACCTTTCCTGAACTTATTATTTTATATGCACTATGAGAGTGAGAGTCTATGGGATATGAATGTAAAGTGAAAGGAAACCCTTTCTTATTAATTACTTATTTATTTATTTATTTATTATTATTTTATTAAGCATCCATATAGTGAAAGCAATGTACTTGGCACTTTACAATTGTAAGAAAGAGACACGGTCTCTGCCCTAGCAGGCTTACAATCTAAGAGACACAAGAGGGGGGGAGAGACAAAGGGTGGGGGAAACAGAGGAAGAGACAAAAGGTGATTTCAGACGTATGGACGGGCGCTTTCACCACGGGCCGTGGGGTGGTTCGGACCACAGCTGGGGGTGAAGGGGCATGCCAACAGACGTGCGCCCCATTGCCCCCGGCCGTGGTCCGAACCACCCCACGGCCCGTGGTGAAAGCGCCCACCCATAACATCTAAAGCAGCGCACACACACACCAAAGGGGCGGGGCTGCACGGTGCAGCATGCTGCCACATGGCCCCATCCCCTGCGTTCCCCGGTGGTCCTCCCTCCTTCCGACGGGCAGCAGCCAATCCAGCCGCTGCCGCAACCACGGGTGGGGGTGACCCCCATTGACCGTGGTGAATGGTAAGTAACCAGACGTTAAGTTCCGTTTACCACAGCCATGGTGGCCTTTCACGGTCACCACACTTCTCGACTTCCTCGCGTCCGGAGGTCCAGAAGTGTGGTGTATGCAAACACGGGCCACGTTTGACTGTGGTGCACATCTGGTGACGAGCCAACAGATGTGCACCACAGTCAAACGTGGCCCGTGTTTGCATACACCACACTTCTGGACCTCCGGGCGGGGTGAATGTCAGACGCGTATCGTCTGAAATCATCCAAGGATACATACATGAACTGGTGCACATGCTTGGCTTAGTTACAAAGGTGTCATTACTCATTTAATGTTACACAAGATATGATGATTCAGAATAGGTCAGCAAGGGGGGTGAGAGGAACGATGAGCCAGGGAAAGTTCTTTTGTTTTTCTTCTCTTTTCTTCTCTTTTCCTCCCTTATTTTAACAGTCCAACCTGAGTTGGTGGTGGTTCCTGGCAGCTGTGAGGAAGATGACTAAATGCTTTGTCTCTCAGGTGAGTCTCTTGGGAGCAGTCAATGAGAAAAAGAAGAGTAGGTTAAAAATAGAGCTTTGAAAGAGCTGAGAGTGCACCCCAGTGAATGGGGTCTTGACTGGGCTGGGCTACCTCCATTAGAGTGGGACCAAGAGGTACCTTATTTGCATTCACCCAACTCCCAAAGTATTTGGAGAGTGTTGCTGTTGTTATAACAGCAACAAATATAGCACCATCAATGTGCCTGACACTGAACAGTTGTGATATGAGACAGGTCCCTGTCTCAAGGGACTTACAATCTAGAATGGACAACAGGAGAGTTAACACAGGTGAGGGGCACCGAGAAATACATTAATGAAGTCGAAAGGTTGCAAGTGTCCACACTTCACTTAGTTACAGAGGATACAGGGGATCCTGAGGGTAGACAGTCATAAACAAGGAATTGACTGTAATAATAATAATTTTTATATAGCACCTCCACCCCTTTGCCATGGCACACATGAGGTAGGTTAGGCTGAGATAATATTGTGACTGGCCCAAGATCACCCGAGTGAGTTTCTGGCTAAGGCGAGATTTGAACTGGGCCCGCCTCCTACCTCCTGCTCCAGATATGGCACACTTAGACACTACACCACACTGGCTTGTACTAGACAGAGTTGGAATTTATTTTTTCCCTGTGGGGGGGAAAAAAAGGTTGTTTGCTTTTGACAAAGATGTTCTTCAAAAAAAATTTGGGAGTTTCATTTGAAAAAACCCATAAATATTAGCATTTAAAATATTTTTCACAAAAACTCCCATTTACATTTTTTTTAAAAGCATTTTTCCATCCAAGGAAAGTGCACTTTAAAAAAATTTCAGTCAGTCTGAAATGGTTTTCTACTAAAACTGCTGTTCTTTTAGCTGCATACTTTATAACCCTACTTATTTTGAAGTAATTTTGAATAGCAACATTTATATAAAAAATGAATGAACTTGTGAAACAAGAAGTGCATTACTTTGCCTAATGGAATTTTCTGTCTTTATATACAATTCTCAAAACCGTTAGCTGCCCACTAACCAAGTTTATCTGGAAATCACACTTCTTTGTAACACATTCCATGCCTAGGAATAGATGGTTGTTTAATTTAAGTTGATTAAACGTATGAACAGCTGTCAGAAACATTGAGACTGTTTCACATAGCTATTGAGTCAGCAAGTTGGAATGCAAAATTGTATCTGGCTCAAAGGTTTTCATCCAAATTAAAGTTGGAGACGATCATATTACCAGAGAGAAACTTCAAGGAAGTAATGAAATGGCCTTCCAGCTTATGTGTATGACAAGAATGGGGAACCTTTTCCCCTCCTATGGGCCACTTTGAAAATTAGTACAAACTCCACAGGCAGGATAGGAGTTGGGAGCAGGAGTGTTTAAGATATGTCCTCAGGAATGAAGGGAGAAGGTCCAGTTCATGGATCTACACCATCCCCTACCCTTGAGCGCATGTCCTCCTCTCTGCTCCCTTCCCCTGAGCTCACTCTTCCAGTACTTGAGGGTAGCAACAGAATCCATGGGTCAAATCCAAGACCTGGAAAGAGGCTTGACCTTGCAACAGTTATGGGGCATACATCACACAGGCCCAAGAATTTTTCTGAGGATTATGTTTTCAAAATATACTAAATTGTCGGGCTTCCTTCTGCATTATGGTTTAACATTTGCAGCCATATAACACTATTGGTAAGTTCATATTGAGCTAGACATCCATTTTTATTCACCTAGGGTAAAAATAGACGTGCGGCCACCACGACGGTGACCCGTCCTGGGCTGGGTCAGGAAGCCACAGCCGACACAGTTTGGACTGGGTCAGGGCACCAAACAGACATACCCATGGCCAAGGTGCTAGAGAGGCTGGAAAGCACACCAAACATGAGGGCGGCTGGAACCACCCTTGCACTCCACCCAGTACCCTACTCCACACCATGACAGGGAGCCATGGTGGTCAATGACAGCCAGCCATTGAGTCTGGACATGGTGGACCCAACCTAATCCGGCACACTAAACCAGAAACAGACTGTGACCCGCTTTGCCCTAGTCTGGTGGGCCTTAGTCTGAGCTGTGACTTCAGGAGTTTCCCCAGGTCAGAGCCCAGGCTAGCTGCCAACATGGCCTAGGACAATCCCTGGCAAACATCTGGAGGTACCTGCAAAGATGTGCAGGTGAGGTCTGGGCCAAAGCATGACAATGCAAGCCACAGCGGGCTGCCGTCACATCTGTTTTTCCCCTTGTTAACACTCCTGCTGACTGTAACATCTGAAGGGTCTAATGCATACATTTCTATGTATGTATTAGACATACATATTAGACATACTGTAAGGCACGTGGTCCTTAGGGGGGTCGATCGCACAGTAGACCCCTCCGGCAATGTGACACGGCACCGCCAAATGCCTCGACCCCGCCCGCAGCAGAGCTCCAACCCCGGGAATCCCCGTCACCGCCGAGAGCAGAGGCACGCTCACCGGCCACGCTCCCCACACAGGCTGACATCGGGGGAAACCCTCAGGCCTCGACAGGCCCCGCAACTCCAGGGGTTCGTGCGCCGGCCACATCCCCAGGGCTGGCGCGTGTTCTGGGAAAGCCCCCGCCCCTGCTACAGCGTTTAGAACACCTCAGGGCACGTACAGGGGCGGGGCTCACAGTACATAAGCCAGCACTGCAGAGACAGCGGTGCTGGTGATTGCTAAGAGACCGGCCCCCTGTTGATTGCTTTTGAGTGCCTTGACAAACCCGGTGATTGAGCGTGTTTGGAGAACGAGTGGACCTTCCTTCCCCGAGACCTGAGAACTGCAGAGTGTGAGAGTGCAGCAGCGCGTGAGTGTGTTTCCCTTGAGTGTTTCCTCCCCTCCCTGGGTAATCCTTCTCCCCGGTGCGAGTGCCCCTTTGGCCCCCTGCCCTTCGGGGTCCCCCCTCCCTGGCCCCGTGCACAAGACCTCACTTGCTCCCCTTCTCCCCCCTTCTTACCCCCTGGCAGATGTGAGAATCGAGTGGCAGGGTGTACCACGGTTTCCTGGTTGTCGCTCGCCCTATGATGATAGGGGTCAGTTCTCTTTAATTAGAGGTAATGACCCACACACTATCCTGACGGGCATTCTTTCTGCAGGGTGCGTGCCCCTAACCCCGGACTTGAGACCGTGGTCGCGAGTGAACTTGTGTGCGTGTATTCCATCTCCCCCTACCCCGGTCACACATACATATTAATACATACATTTCTATGTATGTATTAGAAATGTATGTCTAATACATACATTTCTATGTTTTGTGCAGCATCAGGTCACACATCTGGTGCTATATAAATGTTTATAATAATCTCATTACTCTGACTTAGAAGGGATGCTAGATATTTAAATTGCCCAACATTCTCAAAATTGAGATTTTCTACACCCTTTTGGAACTGATTTTTTCACATACACACCCCACATCCCTACTCTCATCTTCATATATGTTGTCCTTTCCTCACTAGGGATGTGCGAACAGAACGCGGTTTGGCTGTTCGGCCGTTCGGTCGTTAGGTTCAAAAAACGAGTTTGGGTTCGGTTGTTGGGTTTGGCTGAGTTTGGTTCAGCCAAACATGGTCGAACATTCAAAATAGCACTATCGGTACCAATATTGATACCAAATTTTTTTTGGTATCGGTATCATTTGGCCCTGAGACCACCCCTGGTCTCCACCCTAGTGCCAGGAAGTCTGCTCCTCAGCTGCCTCTCCCTTCCAGTCACATTTTTCCCACCTGAATGGGCCTTCCAATCATGTTTTTCCCACCTCCGAACTCATCCGAACTCACCCGAACATGACCAAACTGTTCGGTCATTTCCGAGTTTGGTTCGGACGTTTGGTTCAGTCATCCGAACAGACCGAGTTCGGTCCGAACTCCGAACATCTGAACTGTGTTCGCACATCCCTATTTCTCACTAAAATCCTTAGCCCAAACTGCCTTGCTGTCTGAGCCATGATTTACCATTTACTGTGATTTATTGTGTACTGTATAACAATTTACCATGTACCACTTACTATGCCCATGCACAAAATAGCCACCACAGCTATTCTGTGCACGTGCATCCCTATTCCAAGACACCACCGGCAGCGTCGCTGCCATTATGGAAAAGGGCAGCCATTTTTCTCATGCACATTACCGGAATAAATATGGTAAACAGTAAGCGGAATATGGTAAATCGGTATATGTTACACAGTAAATCATGGTAACTGATCATAACAGTATGCCCATCCAACCTAACTCCACTTGGTACCAAAAATACTTGATGAACCACCTTCTTAAGCTCAACTTTAAATAAAATGGGAAACACTTCACTATTATTAATATAGTGTTTGTTGTGCTTTAAAAATCTTAGCTAGCTGAACTTCCGAACTGAACTCGAGTTTCAAACCGAACCGAATTTTCGAACTCCATTCTGTTCGCCCATCCCTAGTGGCAACACACACCAAAAAACTGGTTCTGAATGGCCGAACTTGGTTCGGAAGTTCGGAATTCAACTGAACTTGGTCTGTTCAGTTGACCGAACCGAACTTCTGAACCGAACTCAAATTTCAAACCGAACCGAATTTCCGAACTCAAATTTCAAACCAAACCGAACCGAATTTCCGAACTCCATTCTGTTCGCCCATCCCTAGGGACTGAGACTGAGACAGAGCAACTTAAGCAACGCCTCCCGGTGAATTCATGGTTAAGGCAGGATATGAACCCTGGATGCCTTGATCCAAGTCCTTATCCACTTGACTACACTGTCCATAAGAGTGTAATTTCCTTCCTAAGCAACGTATCCATGGAGAACACATCTGATATTCCATTACCCACTCTTACCCATCCTTTTGCATCTTCCATACACAAGTTCAATTCATTAAATGTGCCTTCTCTGAGCTTTAGGGGAATGGTGGGATATAAGTAGGGCTGAAATTCACCCTCGCAATTCTTGCAAACCTTGGTTTTCACTGATATTTGCAAGAACAAGAACGGGTCGAGAATCGGCTGACTTTTGACTGTACTTTCACAAAACTTGCATGGCCAAAAACAGGCTCTGTGCATGCACAATGGCCATCGTACCCATTCTGCGCATGCGTAGCCATTTTGCACATCTGCAGAGTGTGTTTTGAGATTCAAGAATCATGTGAAATTCTCAAGAAACCTCAAAACATGCTCCATGCATGCACAAATGGCTGCTGGGGGTGGGAGGCGCACATGCACAGGATGACCGTGGTGGCCATTTACGCATGCACAGAGCATTTTCGAGAATCTCTCAAGATTCTCACAAAGCATAGCAATATCTCACCAGGTTTTTGAGAATCTTGCACAATTCTCACAAGAACGGATTCCATTCTCGTTTCATCCCTAGATATGTTTAAACAAACAAACAAAAAATTACTTTACCAGTTTGCCAGTGTGTTGTGCATGGGTGTAGCATTTTCAGTTTCTTGGGGAGAGGGACCGGGCCCTCGGGTGGGGGGCAGTTAAAATTTGCTTTAAAATCAAGATTCTCAGAAAACTGAAACAGAGAAGACATTTGGTGGAAGCAACTGCACATACTGAACTTCTGCAGCCAGTATTGATGTCAAATAAAAATATACCCAGCCTCCTCTGAAATTGCATTCCAGTCACAGTGAGCATTCCCAAAGAGCAGAATTCCCTTCCAGTCTGGAAGAGAGATTTCTGAGGTGCTTTGAGCTCTGTTGGACCGCTCAGTATCACAGAAATCCCATGGGGGCGCATGAAATCCCGACGTTGGATCAGGTCACCAACATGCCCCTCCACCCATAGATTATAGGGGTGGGACTACCGGATAATCTGGTATCCGATACTGCCGGTATTTTGGTGTACCAGCAGTATCGGATTAACCCGGTAATCCGGCCTGTTTTCCGGATTCCCTCCCGTACCGGATTTTTTACATTTTTTACATTGCAGCCATTCAAATGAATGGTCACAATGTAAAAAAAACAAAACAAAAACCCCCCAAACACTTTCCCTCCCCAAATCCAGGCTGCGTGGGTGGAAGGGGGGACATCCCCCACCCACCCTACCCAACCTGGATTTAAAAAACATATTTTTTTTCTTTAAGTCCCAAGTGCGGGCTCCGGGCCGCCACCGGCGACCCGGAGCCTGCACCAGCGTCCAGCAGCAGGTATTAGTACCAGTACTAGGGTGATCCCTGGGGTGGTTTAACACACACCCCACCCCAGGGATCACCCTACCTCCCCACCCAGGGATCGCCTACCTTGAGCTCCTGGTGGCAGTGGTGGTGGTCCAGCTCCAGCGGCTTCAGCACTGGCTGTGGCTGCCAGCTTCAGCACTACTAGGCCTTCCAGTGAACTTCCGGGTTTCACCGGAAGGCCTAGTAGCACTGAAGCCAGCAGCCACAGCCAGCGCTGAAGCCGCCGGAGCCAGTCCACCGCCACCGCCCATAGCACAAGGTAGGAGATCCCTGGGTGGGGAGGTAGGGTGATCCCTGGGGTGGGGGGTGTTAAACCACCCCCACCCGAGGGATCACCCTAGTACCAGTACTTATCTGCTGCTGGATGTTGGTGCAGGCTCCGGGTCACCGGTGGCGGCCCGGAGCCTGAACTTGGGACTTAAAGAAAAAATAATTGTTTTTTAAATCCAGGCTGGGCAGGGTGGGTGGAAGGGAACCCTTCCACCCGCACAGCCTGACGGGAATCCAGTTTTTTGAGAACCGGTAACCGGTATTCTGTCTGGTGTCCCACCCCTAAATTACACCCATGGTGGTGTGACTCAGCAGTTCAGGATTCACAAGGCCCTGGAGATACTTTAAAATACAAGAAAAAATAATGACCATCTTTAAGGACCTATATGATAAAGCCACATGAGCCGTCAGAGCTGGTGACAACTTCAGCCAAAGTGACTAATGGAGTAACATTGAGTGCATTATGTTCCCTTTATTCTGTGCAGTGCTCATTGACTAGATTATGAGTAAAGTACTTGCAGAAGGTAATCAAGAAAGTTCTTAGGTAAAGAATACAATGTGATCAAATGGCATGGCCTTTGCTGATGACAGAGGATGCAATCCTCAAAACATTTACTCCAGATCAGTTCTGCTAACTTTAGTAGGACTGTTCTGGTGTAAGTGATTTGAGGCTTGGGGCCATTGCGCTGCTCAATTTAGAACATATTTACTGGAAGAAAAGACCTAGTTACTAGTCTTCAATGCAGAACAAGTAGGTTTGTTTATCAGTAAAGGAAAGAAAAAAAATATGACTATTAAGGTCCCCAAAGAAACCATCAAAGTTGTCAGAGAAGAAAGTTATTGCACCTTTCTAGGGTGTGAGATATGCAGTGATGATGACATCATGCTGTATGTCAAGTAGCAACTATCAAAAGCAGTAGGTTTAGTAAACATGAAAAGAATTTGGAATGCAGTGTGATCAACCCCTAACCCTAATACAAAAATTTGAATTTTCAACACCAGTTTCATGCCTGTTCTCCTTTTTTGGAGCAAAGTCTTAGAAATATACAACAGCAAACTGTAAGATCAACGCATTCCAATATAAACAATTATGGAAGGTTCTTGGCATCCACTGGAAAGACTGTCTAACAACATCAGAAATTCTGGGGTGGAAGGAGGAGTGCCACCAGCCCAGGGGAGGTGTGAGGTTTACCTACCAGGTGGTGGGAGGAGTAGCGCCTCTTCCCCCTGCTTTCTCCCTTTAAAACTTTCTTATTGTGGCCCTTCCACCAGCACTATAAAGAAGGCAACCTAGAGAAATATTATGCAGAACAATGTAGAAAGACAAATTTATCAACATCAAAAGCCTGAACTGAACAGAACAGCACATGAGACCAGAATAAATGTTACAAATTGGTGAAAGTGCAGGAGGAGGAAGAAGGAAGATGTAGGATTAACATGGAGTACATCCCCCCTCACCCCAGCTAAACTTTTTTTGCTTTTACAAATTTTGAGGGTACATTCCATTAGGACTGAAGTGGCAACTCCTTTTACATGCCAATGTTTCATTCCATCATTTCAGAATTGCCTGCGACTTTCTGCAGCCTTTCCACCAGCATATCGCTAATTCCACGCCCTTTGCTTTGTGACATCTGACTTGTCGGAATTGTTGGAAAGTGTCAGAAATAATCTCAGAAAGTTTTGGAATAAACTTGGAAAGCATCGGAATAATCTCGGAAAGTGTTGAAAGAAACATTGTTCTGCTACTTTCGCACTGTGACCACACGTCAGAAAGTGCCAGTGGAAATGATGGAAGATCACAGACTAAAATAGCATAATGAACGTCTCTATCGCACTGTGCCGTTCATTGCAGACGAGCTCTTTCCGTCGGGACTAGCTACTGCGGTGGCTTGCCGTTTCAGCCCTACATTCTGTATCAAGAGATAAACCAATGATTCCTGAGATCTCTATTCACATTGCACACTTGAGACAGAACATGGCTTTTAACATTTAAACAGCAAGCCAAATATATGTTTGTTGGGTTCTTTTGGGGGGGGGGGGGGCTGACTTCTTGCACAGCTTCAAGCTTGCGTTATTGATAACACTTTTATCATGAATCCGGCTCATGAGCAACACAAGTTAATGGAATTCCTGTGCGTCTGGTGGGGGAATTATATGAATAATGCAACATGATATTCATTTGCTTTTTTCATCTCCCAATTCTTCCACTAAGCCAGCTGCCAGCTTTAGCTGTCATTTCCAAGGACCTAAAGATCAGGTGGGATTATATACTCAGGCTTTTCTGATTAATAACTATGTGAATCAAAAAGGGATAAGACATTTAGCATAATATACCTGGGAAATAATAGGAAGTTAGCAAGTTTATAACAGCTCAATTTTTAAGTTCCTGTTTTCTATGCAGCTTCCTACAGCTGTGATTCAGGACTTGCCTGTTAAACTTGTCTAAAATGTCAGGAATCAGAAACAGTGTTTATTGTAATACACCAGATTTCTTTTCTGTTCCTTTAGTTCTTTCCATAGGTGCTATGATGAACGGATGTTTGCAACACGTTTGCCTGAGATTTTATTTCTAAAAGCAACCCAGCAGTATGGGACTGCTTTGTTAATGTAGAATTATGAGCTAGACTACTTCCATCTGTATTATTTCTTCAATTCCGTTCAGTCAGTCTATGTTTATTAGACCCTCTTTCCCTCAGTATTTGAACATCTTAAAGTCCTGAAGGCATTTGATACAGCTGAAACAAATAGCTGATTTTATATTCATGGATATTATTCATGGTTTCTGATAGACCATTGAATATCCAAATAATTACTTCCATCTGAAATGAATTAGTTATTTTGCATATTTCATCCTGGATATTTTGTCTATTCACTTCATTTTGGATATTTGTTTATTTGTTGATTCATTACCTTATATTTGGAGATTTCCCCATTAAAATACAGACATGACCAAAGTGATCCAACCAAAATAACTAAAATACTAAATAAAGAGGAAATGAATAGCACTTAGTATCCTCATTGTCAGAACCAAATCGAAGTGGTGAATTTGCCAGATTCTGTATTTTCCATGGATATTCATTTCACCTCTAGTATTTAATCTCATAACACTCCTGTGAGGGAGGGAAGAAGCATTATTGTTCCCATTTTACAGTTGGGGAACCCAAAACACCAAAGCTTCATTCACATCTTACCACTTGCAAACTCAATACTTTTTTCTTAATCTGTGTTTCCCTTGTCTCATAGATTTCCCTACTCTCCAGTGGCCCACCTCTTGCATCAAGTGGCCGAGAACAAGAGGTTATAGGTAAACAAGAGTACAGAGTTGTGGTAAGGATTTCATTTCACACAACACTCAGCTTGTGGTTTTGTGCCACCTCCCATTTCAAACGAGTGTTGCATGACCAAGCCCTAAGTGCTGCACGGGCAAAAGTTCCATTGAAGTGCATGTGCACTTGCACCAGCACAGCACTTTGAGAATAGGAATCACAGAGACTAATTGATTGTCGCAAGTGTGTAAACAACCAGGGAACTGAACCAGTTTTAGATTTATTCACACCCTAACCACTGTCCCAACCACTCTCTTACAGTTATTTATTATTATTATTATTATTATTATTATTATTATTATTATTATTAGCATTAGCATTAGCATTAGCATTAGCATTAGCATTAGCATTTGTATCGCCCCAGCTGTGTACCTGGCGCTTTACAGAACAATAAGATAGATGCGGTCCCTGCTTATGACTTACAATCTAATAGACATGGAGGGGGAAGACAAGGAGAGGGGACATAGGGAGAGACAAGGGATGCAAGGTCTTCAGTCTGGGGCTAGAGGGGATGAAAACTCAGATCCTGGTCTGTGGGAGCTCTGGCCCAGAGCCTCCAGTAGCATCAGTGGATGGGGAACACAGGGTTGCACAGTGGCAGAATAGAACTGAAACGAGTACTTAATTTAGCACCCACAGGTAATACATGTATGTTTAGTATCACATCGGGTACTTGATAGGCTACCCAGGTATCAATCGGGTACCCAGATACCCCCAAAATTGGTCGTTTCTGTTCATTTTTTAATTTTCCAATTACCAATCCGTATATTGGGAGAAAACACAAAAAATATCAGGACCAGAAATTGAAAAATTGGATCTGGAAGTTGACTTTCCAGGACAGAAAACCCCAAAATAGGTGTCAGATGTCAAAATAACAGGATGGAAGTTGAAAAATTGGTACCAAACAACAGTTCAGGATCAGAAGTCAACATTCCAGAACATTGGTTACCTGAATCAGATCGCAATTGGGTAGCAATCAGTACTCAATTTTGGCGGGTCAATTAGGGTACCGTAAATTTATCAGATATATCGTTTTTTGCCAGTACTCATTTCAGCTCTACTACTGAAAACCCTGCCATCAATTTGGCCAGGTATTCAATAGGCAGGAATAGATTTTTGGGCGGGGGGTAGTTTTGTGGAGTTTTAATTATCTTTTTTATATTTTTATTTTATGTGTTTATTGTAAGCTGCCCCAAGTCTCAAGGGATAGGTGGGATATAAATCTAAATAAATACAAAAATATTTATTTACAAATAAATAAATTAAGCCTTTTCTCCACCACGGCTATTGGCACTCCTGTTCAGCAGCTCCCCTGTCTCCAGAAATGTCCACCAGACCAGAGCAGTGGTTATGGCAGCAGTAAGGACTTACAGGAGAGGCACTGCTGGCTCAGAAGAGGTTGTGGGGGATGGTACCCTTCAATCCAGCAATGCCTCCAGAAGGTTTGTAGAATATAACATCTACTTTTCCCGCACCATGAGACCAAGCAATCACTCAACAGTTCAATAAATAGCAAACTTAGGGATGTGCGAACAGAACCAAGTTTGGAAATTTGGTTCGGTTCGGTTCAAAAATTGAGTTCGGTTCGGAAGTTCGGTTCGGTCGACTGAAGTAGTCAAATTCGGTCAAATTCCGAACTTCCGAACCCAGTTAGTACATTCAAAACTGGTATTTTAAGTTGTTTTTGGCCTTCTGAACTGGTTCAGATTCAACCGAACAGTTCGGTCGAATACGAGTTCGGTTTGGAAGTTCGGTTCGGTCAACTGAACTAGTCGAGTTCACTCCAAACTCCGAACTTCTGAACCACGTTCACACATCCCTACAAATGATAGCAAATAGTTCTCCACACAGCTTGTGGTCAGACAGTGGAAATTATTTCAGTAAGAGGCCATTGTATAAAGTAGATTTAGGACCAATAATCCAGAGAGAGCGTGATTGCTGCGTTGGTCCAAAATGTGAGAGACGGAGACAAAGTGATTCAGATGATCTCTCTTATCGGACCAACGTTTGTTGGTGAGAGTGTGTGTCACTGGTGGTTCCGAGAGGAGGGGGGGAAAGAGGGGTGACTTCTCAGGAGTTGTCTAAAGGGGGAGAGCTAGGTTCATCATAGAGACCTAGAAAGGAGAGTAGGAAAAAAGAGGGCATGTAGAGGGTAGCAGCAGAGTAGTAAGGCTGCAAGAGGGGAGGATTTCAGGGAGGGTATGCAAGGACTAGAAGCAGAGTAGTGAGGGTTGCAAGATGAGGAGACTGCAGAGACGTGAAACTAGGTTCAAGGGAGGCTTGCTCAGGGAGACTGGGAGTGGGACCACACCGACAAGAATCAGATAACCAGCCCAGACAATTCTGGGGAGAGGATTCTTATAGCCCCAGGAAGGGAAGTGGACAGGCAGGTCTAACTGAATACAGCTACTGGAAGGTGATCTAGCCCAGAGGAAACGGGTGTGGCTCAGTCAGCCCCAACAGGGCCTAGTCTCCAGCAACAAAGGGGCCAGTGTCTCTATCTCCATAACACAGAGCCCTTGCTGGATTGCCCCATGGGACCCCCTGACCAGAACCCCTGCAACCTGTCTGGCTGCCCCAGGTCCATTTCCCTTTCATTGCAGCTGCAGGGAGTGGTGTGGCTGCTGTTGTCCGTCAGCCCTTCCTCACTGGCCACAAGCCTGATCCCTGATGAGGTGAGCATATGGGTGGGAAGCCAGGGGAAGGAGCAGCCATATTTGGTTCATGCGAAAGAGAGAGAGGGAGAGTAGCCCTGATAGTGAGCTTTCAGGATGCACAGGACCCTTCACCAGGAATGAAAAATATATGAACTATAGACTGAACAAATAAAAGATAAGTATACATACATGAAATCCATCGTTTAGCATGGGACTATTAGGGAAAAATAATTGGCATTTCAAACATTTGACTATAATGAGTGGGGAATCAATAATCAAATGATAGAGGACTAAAAAACTCTACAATAGCATTTGTAAATTTCACAGTAGAGAGAGCTGATCAAAGTGCTAGGAATGTATTTTGAGGAGTACCATGAATGCTGGAATGGTAAAGCGTTAACGGTCGACAGTCATCTTCATCAGCCATCAGGAACCAATTAGCATATTCTAGTAGGGTCTCCGACACCTGTTAATTTAATCCTGGTGACTCCTGAAGACAAGTGTTGATAGTGTGTTAACACCACTGTTAGCTGTAAGAACGTCAGGGTTTCTTAACCCTCACACAACAGCCTTCCCTCTTGAAAACTCATCGCCACTTGTTTCTTAAACTGTGGGTACAACCACACGAGACAGGCTGGGGAGGCTACTACTGTTTGGATAGCCTTACCCTTCCCTGGGAAAACAAGTCATGCAACGCAGTGGGTCATATGCCATGGACCCGCCAGATGTTTGCCCCACCCCCATGGGAGGGCAGACAGCCAGTTGCTATGTGACGTATTCTCAGGAAAACCCCAAGTTCATCAGACTGCACCGTGTTTTTCCTTTGCCCCTTAGCAATGCATTCACACAGCTTCTGATTCCACTGAATTTCAGTGACCCACCTCTTCCTCAGTACAAGGGATTATCAAGGAGCATAGGCAATAGCAAGGATTTAGAACACCCAGAACGTGGGTCGGGACACTATCCACTCGAAAAGAATGGTGTGTGAAAGAGCTTTGGGTGCCTGGGTTGAGCAGTTCTAAGGAAAACACAGCTAAGCCTAATAAGAAGAGTTAGACTTATAGAATCATGTTGGAAAGAACCTCAAAGATCACCTAGTCCAAACCCTTGCTATTTTTGGTATATTTTTAGTATTTTAGGATATTGTAATGAATTTTAAACTGTGAGTGTTTTATTATGTATTGTTGATTGTGAGTCACCCCAAGCTGCTCTGTGAGCATGAAGGTTGTGGGATATAAGAAATTTGGAATAAATAAATTGCATTGGTACAGAAAGGCCGCAGCTACATCCACAACAGTTGACTGTCCAGTATCTGCTTGAAAACCTCCAGTGATCTCCTACAGTCTATGATCTCACTAGGCAACTTGCTCCGTTGCCACACAACTCTTACTGTAGGAAGTGTTTCTTGACATCCAACCAAAATCTACCTTCCTGTACTTTGTGTCCATTATTTCTAAGACTGCAATCATGTTTCCTCTTAATCTCCTCTTCAGTTGGCTAAACATACCCAGTTTCTTCAACCTTTCCCTGTAGCACTTCCTGTTCAGATCCTTCAGTATCTTTGTCACACTCCTGGGAACTTGCTTTCATTTATCAATGTCCTTCTTAAATTGAGGTGCCTTAACTGGACCCAGTACTCCAGGTGAGGCCTCACCAGTGCAGAATAGAGTAAAATTATTACTTTCACTGACTAATGCAGCTAATGGACCATAGTTTATGTTGCTTTGAGTTGGAGCCACACCCTAGGAGTAAGATGAGTTTTGACATTATCCAGTGCACGTTGGGTGTAAAGATATGAATGCAGTGGCTGCCTGCCCCCAGAGCTGCTCCAGGGGTGCACCCCCACAACCAACCACTTCCAGGCCCATCTGGCTCACCTCAGATAGACTTGGCAGTTTCCCCTAGGGATGTGCGAACACACCGGGATTCGGATGTTCGGACTAAAAACTTAGTTCGGGTTTGTGAGTTCGGTCCCGCGGAGTTTGGACCCCCCCAAACATTCTGAAAGTTCAGCCACGGCAGAGGCTTGGGGCGCTCCAGGGGTGCCTGTGGGGGCATGGCAGGCCGTCAAAGCAGCAGAAGCAGCAGCAGAGACAGGGAAGGCTTGGGGCTTGGCACCCTGGGTTGCTTGGACAGGCAGGCTCGCCGCTTGGCCCCAAGACATGCCCATGTGGGCATGGCTCGCCGTCTGAGACCCAGCGGCAGCAGCAGCAGAGGCCAGGTGTTTCAGGCTGCCAGACATCGAAGGAGCAGTGGCAGAGGCTCAGCCAGGGCTTGGTGGCTGGCACCCCTACTTGGCCAGGTGTTGTAGGCTGACATCATACTCAACTGATCTCAAGAATCTCTACTGAAAATTGGGCAAGCCTTGCCCAGTGGTGAATCTCGTGAACACCCAGCCCCCACCCGCTGTCACACTCATCTGAGCTATGCCCATCTACGAGAGGGAGGAGCAAATAGCTGACTTGCAGTACCAGCAGCAGACATTGGATTGTCAGGGCACAGTAACTGCGGCTGGCACCCCTACTTGACCAGGCATTGCAGACTGACTGGAATTGGTGGAGCAGCAGCAGAGGCATGGCAAGGGCTCGGTGGCTGGCACCCCTACTTGGCCAAGCTTTGCAGACTGGCTGGCATTTGGTGGAGCATTGGCAGACAGTGAAGTGGAATGACAGCCCTCCCTGCCTGGAACATAAGCCCCAGAACCCTGAAGCTGGCTCCTGGGACTGGAGTGGCAGATTCTGGATGACATAGATGGACATCCCTCCCTTCCAGGAATGTAGGCCCCAGAACCCTGATGGTGGGTCCTGGGACGGGAGTGACAGCTTCTGGATGAAGTGTAATGACAGCCCTCCCTGCCTGTAAAGTAGGCTGGCTGGCATCGGTGGAGTATTGGCAGACAGTGAAGTGGAAAGACAGCCCTCCCTGCCTGGAATGTAGGCCCCAGAACCCTGATGGTGGGTCCTGGGGCTGGAGTGATTGCTTCTTAATGTGGGGGATTGATGGCTCTCTATGAGCGGAATGATGGCCCCAGAACCCTGACAGTGGGTCCTAGGGCTGAAATGGCTGGCTGTTTCTTGATGTGGTGGAATGATGGCTCCCCGTGAGTGGAATGATAGCCCCAGAACCTTGATGGTGGGTCCTGGGACTAGAGTAGCAGCTTCTGGATGACATTGAACAACAGTCCTCCCTACCTGGAATGTAGGCCCCAGAACCCTGATGGTGGGTCCTCAGACAGGAGTGGATGGAACCCCTACTTGGCCAGGCATTGCAGAGGCTAGGCATTGGAGGAGCAGTGGTAGAGGCCCGTCCAGGGCTTGGTGACTGGCACCCCTACTTGGCCGGGTGTTTCAGGCTGGCATTGTATTATTATTTTATTATTATTAAACATTTATAAAGCGCCAGTTGCAAAACCTGGCGCTGTACAGAGCATACAATCAGACGCGGTCCCTGCCTGTGGCTTACAAACTAAAAGACAAGGAGGGGGAGACAAAGAGAGGGGACAGTGGGAGAGACATGGGAGAAGACAAACAAACATTCAGGCGGATGCGAAGTCTCAGGTGCATGTACTTGGCTTGGTTACGAGGAGGTTGGTAGCAGCAGTCAGCAGAGGAGGGCTGACAGTAAGAGCAAGGGGAAAGACTAGAGGGCATTGGGAAAGGCAGCATGGAAAAGGTGGGTCTTGAGGAGG
>QEPC01007499.1:9145229-9210660 GCA_003113815.1 Sphenodon punctatus | reverse complement strand
GACATTGGATTGCTGGGGCACAGAACCCATGGCACAGACAGCAGAGGCAGCATTGGCAGCAGTGGCAGACATTGGATTGCCTGGTCTCAGAACCCGTAGCACAGCAGAGGCGGTATTGGCAGCAGCAGCAGCAGCAGACATTGGATTTCCCGGTAGCAGAACCCATGGCACAGACAGCAGAGGCAGCAGGAGCGGACATTGGATTGCTTGGGCACAGTACCCATGGCACAGCAGAGGTGGCATCAGCAGCAGCAGCATAGATTGGATGGCCAGGACACAGAGCCTGTGACACTGCAGAGGCGGGAGCAGCAGCAGCAGGAGACATTGGATTGTCAGGGTACAGAACCCATGAAACAGTAAAGAAGGCAGAAGCAGGATTTTCCTGTGCCCAGCACCCATGGAGCCAGAATGGTAGGATTTGCCAGGGAAGAGCTCCCATACAGCAGCAGACAGCAGCAGCAGGATTACATGGGCACATTTGGATTTGCCAGGGCAGAGCACCCATGGACCAGCAGACAGCAGCAGCGGGATTACTAGGCCAGTGGGACACATCACCCAGGGTTGCCAGGACAGGCAGACAGGCACCTTGGCATGAGAGACAGGCACGCTGCAGCAGGTCTTCAGCTTTGCCCACAGGGTAGGCAGACAGGCACTTTGGCAAGAGCAGAAGGCAGACTGAGGCAGGGTTTGAGCTTGGCAACCAAGACGGGAAGACAGGCAGCATGGCATGAGCAGAAGGCAGGCAGACTGAGGCAGGCTTTGATCTAGGCCATCTGGGCAGGTGGGTGGGCAGACAGGCAGTGTGGCATGAGCATCCAAAGGCAGGCTGAGGCAGGCTTTGATCTTGGCAACCTGTGCAGGCGGGCAGACAGGCAGTGTGGCATGAGTATTGGAAGGCAGACTGAGGCAGACTTTGATCTTGGCCATGTGGGTGGGCGGGCAGACAGGCAGCATGGCATGGGCATCAGAAGGCAGACTGAGGCAGGCTTTGATCTTGGTCACCTGAGTGGGCGGGCAGACAGGCAGCGTGGCATGAGCAGAAGGCAGACTGAGGCAGGCTTTGATCTTGGCAACCTGGGTGGGCAGGCAGACAGGCAGCGTGGCATGAGAGGCAGTAGAGAAGGCAGTCTGGGACCTTGGCAGGGCACTCAGATAGGCTGGTGAAGACTGTGCAGAGAGAGAGAGAGAGCCAGTCAGATAGGAGGGCTGAGATCATCTAGCCAGGCTTACAGCTTCCCAATGCCACCCTGCATCATGAGGTCAGTCAGATAGGCCGGCCGAGGCTGTTGAGTGTGAGAGAGAGGCAGGATGGGCGCCGGGCATTGGGAGTAAGGGACAGCACCTCAGCTGCAGCAGCCCAGATTGAGGAGCCCCAACCCAAGACTGCCCCTGGCATGCGATGGCATGTGCCACTGCACCATCAATCCATGTCCAGGGGCAGCTCTGGGAATGATTGAGTAGCCCAAGTAGACGCAGTGAGGCATTCTGAGCCCAGCACAAATATATAGTAAGGAACACGCGGGTCCCCAGGTCAATTTCCGGTTACCAGCATTTACGTTTTACATATTGAGTTGGGAGGAGCTGCGAGGCAGACGCCACGCATATAGTGAATGCAAGAGAGTGGAAAGGATTGGGGGATTCAGCATTGTGCTTCCCTGTAGGATTGCAGCATAAACAAGATCTGCCATGAGGGGCAAATTATACTAGCTGTGTATTGGGTTTGAGGCAGCAATTGCATGTAAGAAGGTTGTGCACGTTGCGGCTCCACACACGCCTGGAAGTCACGCCTTGTTTGTTGATTGTCTGCTGAAAAAGGGGAAGAGTCCCCGAAACACGTTTGGACTTATGGACCTACCTAACTGAATTTATTAACAGTGAGTGTCTTTGAAAGGACACAATTGTATATGGGTGGCATTCATATGACAAATATGTTTATATGTTGACTTTCGTCAGCAGTGTGTTTCTTTCAAGGGATACATGTGTATATGGTTGATATTCCCATGACAATTGTGTTGATATTTTTATTATGTTTATTTTATGGTTATTTTGTGTATAATATAAGGAACATTGTGTTAGTTCCACATTATTGTGTAATTGTGTGTTGTGAATATACACAAATTGTTGCTTTAAGCATTTTGGCAATATTAAAAGATTTTTTTTTATATAGAAACCGGGATTTTAGGATATTCACACACCAGTTGGGGAATAGTTTTGTGCTCTTTCTTCCTTGCACCAGCGCAGCTCGGGGAATCCCAGCAGCAGAAGGTTGACCTTGATGAACAGCAACTGCTCCACCAACTTGACCCCCAGTGCCAGGTGGTGCAGCGAGCAAATGTCCTCCACCATGGATAACACCCACTCCCTGGGGACACTCGTTGGTGGGCAGGACAAGAGAACCTTGGCCACTTTGGACAGGGCCGGCCACACGTTGGTCTTGCCGGCTCAGTAGGCCAAGGGATCGCTGCTGGGTTAAATGCACAGTTCCTCCTCCAGGTAGCTCTCCATTGCTGCTGAGGTGCTGTTGTACTCCCTCACATAGCTCTGCCTGGGCACCACCTCCACCACTGCCCTCAGCCACGCTGCCTGCCCTGCTGTGCACGAGCCCATGCTCGCCAGAGTGCCCTGCACATATGAGCTGCTGCTAGCAATAGGGCTGCTGCTGCTGCTCAGCCTGCTGCTGGTGCTGCTACTGCTTGGGCTGGGGGCAGGGATAGACCCCACCAGCTGAAAGAGGTGTCTGCTCCCACTCCCACCATCCCCAGGGATGTCCTGCTGCTGCTGCTGGGCATGCTCAAGAGCCTGCTCTGCCTGCCGAACCCTCTCCACCAGGTGACCTTTCCAGTATCCATAGAGTGCTGTCTGGCGTGCCACACTGCCTTGAACTTGGGGTCCAACATGGTTGACAAAATGTATTCCAACCGCTGCAGGAGCTCATCGAACCACGCCTTCAGCCCTGCCTTCATCTGCCGCACCAGGGCAACCGCCTCATCCGCCAGCTTCCTGCCCTGGATAATTTCCTCCAGCCTCCTGAGGAGACTCTGGACCAGAGGGGTCACCTTGCTGATGGTGGCCATGGATGAGATGATGGTCAGGGCCCCGAGGGAAACGCGGGTCTGCGAATCGCAGATTTCCCGCGGAATTCCCCTCCCCCCGCGGAATCTCCTGCCCCGCTTACCCCAGCGCAGAATTTCCAGCCTGCGCTGCGGGGACGCGGGGCAGGAGATTCTACGGGGGAAGGGGAATGAACAAACCCTCGGGGCTTCCCCTCCCCAGCCTCCCCACTTGCCAGGGCCCTTTAATTTGCTTACCAGGGATGGCAGCAGCAGCTGCTCCGTCCAGCGCGCTCGTAGTTCCTGGCTCGTACTTCCTGGCCCCTCCCGACGGGGCCTCTCAGGGCGACGCAGCCAGATGACGTCATCCGGCTGCGTCGCCCTGAGAGGCCCCGTCGGGAGGGGCCAGGAAGTACGAGCCAGGAACTACGAGCGCGCTGGACGGAGCAGCTGCTGCTGCCGCCGTCCCTGGTAAGACAATTCCTTTTGGGTTTTTTTGGGGGGGGTGGGAGTCAAGCACGCCCCAGCAGCTGGGGAGGGCAAGCCCCGGCAGCTGGGGAGGGGAGGCCCTGAGGTTTTACCAGTGCGGGGGGAGGAGGAGGCAAACCAAGCACCCCCCCGCATGGTAAATCGCGCCGAGGCGCAGAATTGGCCCCTGACTCCCACGGAATTTTTTAAAAAATTCCGCGGAAGAATCGGGGCCCTGATGATGGTCTCCGTCATGGCCAGGAACGGTCTGAGCATGAACACCCTGTGAGTCAGGATCTCCCATTCTGCCCCATTGTACCCTGGAGGTGCCCTGCTGTCCGTCACCAGTTGAACCTGATGCAAGTCGACTTTCTGCTTGAGAAGCCGCTCGAGCATCAGGAACGTCAAATTCCACCGGGTGAACACATCCTGCACCACCTGGTGCACTGGGGAGCCTTGCTCTGCCTGCTTCGCCCAGAGGAGGTCACTGCCCTTCACGCTCCCCTTAAAGAAAATGGTCAGTTTCCTCCCCCGATCAGTCAGGGAGGTAATGGTGCCTGGCCCAATCCCCTTCTCCCCAAAGCCCAGAGCATCCCTGACCACCAGGTGAAGGGTGTGTGTGGCACAAGGGATGCTGGTGAAGCCTCCATTTTGGACTGCCCACAGTATGTTGGCCACGTTGTCCATCACCATGCACCCCTTGGTGAAGGGCGCACCTGGCGTGACCCAGTCGCTCACCATGGCAGTCAGGGCTGCCTCAATGTTCCGAGTGGTGTGGGGCTATCCATTACTTTCGCCTGAAGGACGGCCCAACTATACCCTGCTTCGGGACCCCTCCTGCCTCTCCCAAAAGCTGCCTCCGGGTCCTGCCACCAGTGCACCATCACAGCCAGGTAGGCATGCTGTGCATTTCTGCTGGACCACAGGTCAGTGGTGAAGTGGATGTTGGCACCCCCAGCCCATGCCAGCTGATCCCTCACCCACTCCTTTAAAGCCTGTTAAAAGTCTGTCACCACCTGCCGCCTCAGGGTGGTGCACGAGGGCAGCTTAAACTGGGGGCCAGAAAGCCAATCACGCACCTAAAACCCATGTCCCTGACCACCAAGAAGGGCTGCTCATCGAGCGTTATCATTTCCCCCAACATGCGCATGGCTTTCCGTTGAAAACAACACCGCCCTCCACGTCCTGCAGCTGCTGATGGACTTGGCAGCTGCCCCCACCCCAGCTGTCCATGGTGCACTGATGCTGCTTATGCTTCTCCTGCTGCTACCCCCTAGCAGCAATACCACTCTTGCTGCTACAGGTAGCTGCTCTAGGAGGACGCTTGCCCACTGATGGAGGCAGATGACTGGCCGCTGCAGTTGGGAATCCGCTGGTGTCCACTGCCCCTGCCTGCCTGCTTAGCAGCACAGCGCTGTAGCATCCCTTGAGGTGCCTCGCAGTTGTGCCAAGGTTGGTGAGCACCTGCCCACGCTTCACCACCTTCTGGCACAAACTGCACTGCACCTCCCTGGGATCATCCGCCCTCACCAACGTAAAATGCGCTTGTACGGAGGATTTTTTGCCCCCTCCTTCCTTCTGGCCCACACCAGGTGATGCACCATTGACAGCGCTTCTGGGAAGGGCAGAACATGGTGGCGACACAGCTCTCGGAGGGACAGCCATCGCCTCAGCACCAGACATCTCCTCCGCAGGACTAGTGTCTGACTCACTGTCCCCAATCTGAGATATGTCCCCCCACAAAGGGGAGTACTGGGACCCTGAGGCTAATCCACTGCCCATGCTGCTGCCACTATCCCTGTGCCCCCTATAGCTGCTTCTGCTACTACTGCTGCTGCTACTGCTGCCCCTCTCCATGCTGCCATTTCCTGGGGATCGGGTCCTGCCTCTCGGGGTGGGATCCACCAGCCCTGGACTCCTGAGGATCACCTCAATAATGGGTGGCCTATGATGAACTCAATAATGGGTGGCTCATGATGAACTTCAGACCCTGCCCCTGAAGCAGCTGCACCTGCTCCTGCAGCCACCGCAGAGACAACTGCAGCCTCCTGGACTGCAGGCCTTCCAGTGCCCTGCATGGCAGTGGAGGACGTTGGCAGGAGGTGATGCCGAACTACACCCCTAGTGCCACTGCTGTGAGCCTCTGAAACCTGTCTGCCAAAATCAGGTCTGTGCAGTTTGGAGCGTGGTGATGGGTTCAGGCTGCTGCTGATGCCTGCTGCCACTCCGCTGGCATGGCCGCTGCCACGTGCCCCATTACCTACCTTACGGGGAGCAGACTGGTCTGTCCTGCTTCCCTTTTCCATTTTTCCTTTCCAAATTATGCGGAGGAAGATTTTATATATTTTTTTATTTATTTATTCAGAATTTGAATGTTATATATATCTACACTAACTCTAACTGCCATTAACTATTATAAAACCTATGGAACTAAATGGAATATTATATCTACAAAGGCCTAGTCCTACGAACACATTATAGAATATTAAAACTGAATCACTACACACTATATCTATCTCTATAACTAAGCTAACTCCTACAACTATCTATCTATATTAGTATCTAATAACTATCTATATATATACACAGGGATGGGAGGGGGGACACAGACAGCTCACAACAAACAACACAGGGAGGGGAGGGGTACAAAACTGGAATGAAAGCTAAATCAATCTAATTCTACTCTAAATAAATCCAAAAACAAGGGAAGGGAATCAGGGATGGAATATATACAGGGAGGGAGGAAGGATTCAATGAAGGGGGGGGAGAAACAACACAGGGAGGGTTTAAAAATACAAAATATACCTAAATCTATCTAATCTAATCTAAATAAGTGAAACTATGGAGGTAAATGTGTGGAAATGGGTGAAATAGGAGGAGGATGGCAATGGATTGGGAGGAACACAAACTGCTGGGAGAGGGAGACTTCTGAAAACGTCTGCTGACAGGATCAGTAGCTAGCTCAGAAGGAGTTGGAAGGAGGGAGGGCAATGACTTTTGTTACTTGCTGCACCCGCCTTACCACAAGCTCCATTGGCTCTGTGCAGCCTAGCCCGTGGCCAATCGCAGACTGCTAAGCCAGTGGTCTGAGGAAAAGAGGGATGGTGATTGGGCAGGCTGGCTGCTAGTCCAAGGCTCTCTCCGCCCCTGGGGCCAAGAAGTCTGCTCCTTAGCTGCCCCCACCCCTCCCTGGGCCTGCAAGCCAGGTTTTTCCTGCCCAAACGCGCCCGAACTCATCTGAACACGGCCGAACTGTTCAGGGGTTTTGGCATTCGGGTTGGCCATTCAGTTTGGGCGTCAGAACTGGCTGAGTTCGGGCCGAACTCTGAACATCCGAACCATGTTCGCACATCCCTAGGTTCCCCAGCCCATGGTCCATCTGCATGGCACCCCATATACACACCATAGAATTGTGGGTGATCGCCCGATGCTCTTGGCTGGCTCTCACAACTCTTTGATGCTGTCAGGGGCAATGGCTGGCTGGGTGTGTAGCTGAAGAGTGTGTCTGCCCAGAAGACAGACAGCAGCTCCACTCCAGACTGTTTCCCCAGGTTTGGTCAGCCTTCTCTACATGCAGTAGGGTTATGCACCAGGCCCCCATATCGTTTTCATTTTTTGTTTTTGTTTTTGTTATTAAAATGTCATTTTTGTAATGTACACACAGACAGACAGACAGACAGACAGATAGATAGAAAGATAGATATACACACACACATACACACCCCTATTATGTAGGTATTTAGGCTAGTCTGTTTTATTATATGTTCAACCTTTTTGATCCTGCTAGATCTCTTGGCCACTTTTGATTAGGGATGGGTGAACGCGGTTCAGATGTTCGGAGTTCGCACCGAACTTGGTCTGTTCGGATGTCCGAAGCGAACTCTCGGACGGCTGAACAGTTCGGTCATGTTCAGACAAGTTCAGATGAGTTCGGAGGCAGGAAAAATGTCTTTCCAGGGCCAAAAAGTAGGTTTCGGTTTTGATTTCATTTTGATTTCGGTTTCGGTTTCGATTTTGATTTCGCTATTTTTGAATGTTCAGCCAAGTTTAGCCAAACCGAACTCGGCTGAACCGAATCATCGAACTCGAACTCGGGTTTCGAACTGAATGACCGAACATCCGAACATCTGAACCGCGTTCTGTTCGCCCATCCCTACTTTTGATACCATGGACCATGGGTTGCTGTTGAAATGGTTGCAAGACCTGGGGGGTCTGGGAGGGATGGTCCTTGGGTGGTTCCACTCATTCTGCTCGGGTAGAAGCCAGTGGGTGGTGCTGGGGGCTGAAACATCTAGCCCCTGGGCCTTGACCTGCGACGTTCCGCAGGGCTCAATTCTGTCTCCACTATTATTTAATATGTATATGCAGCCCCTGGGGGAGATCATGAGAGGGTTCGGGGTGCGATGTCACCAATATGCTGATGATACTCAGCTGTACCTCTTGTTTTCAACTGACCCAGGTCCCGCTGTCTCATGACTTTCACAATGTTTGGAGGCCATGGCGAATTGGATGCAGCAGAGCAGACTGAAGCTCAATCCCAATAACACAGAGGTGATGGTGGTGAGAAGAGCAAGGGAGTTGCTGACCCCTCTGATGGGGGGTGGGGTTTCGCCCTCCTGTTGCTTGTCAGGTTCGGAGTCTGGGAGTGGTTTTGGATTTGGCCCTCCGTCTGGGTCAGCAGGTGGAGGTGGTGACTAAATCTGCCTTTCGCCAGCTGTGTCTGGTACGGAGGCTTCGGCCATACATCTCCGGGGCTGACCTGGCCACTCTCATTCACGCCTTCATCACCTTCAGGCTAGACTACTGCAACGCGCTCTACGTGGGGATTCTCTTGTTCTTGGTTCGGAGGCTGCAGCTAGTGCAGAATGTGGCGGCCCATCTCCTTATGGGGATGGGGCGGCGTGAGCACATAACACCTGTGCTCTGTGCTCTGCACTGGCTGCCTATAGCGTACCGAGCCAGATTCAAGGTGTTAGTATTGATCTATAAAGCCCTGCACAGTCTTGGCCCCTCCTATCTCAGGTACCGCCTTGCCCTCCGCATCTCAGAGCAATCCCTTCGGTCTACCGGGGGCATCTTTCTGGAGGTCCTCCATGTAAAACGGGGGGCCACAATGGAGAGGATGTTCTCGGTGACCGGGCCACGTTTATGGAACTACCTCCTGGAGGAGGTTCGCCTGGCCCCAGGCCTGTTGGCCTTTCAACAAGTTTGCAAGACCTGGATGTTCGCCCAGGCCTTCGGAGGGGATGTGGGAGGGGGGTAGGGAGGAGGGTTTGTGGTTTTAGTGATGTTTTAAAAATTGTTGTGGGTTTTGTGTGACTTTTATTGTTGATGATTTTATGAATTATATTGTGTTTTTATGGTATTGTAAGTCACCCCGAGATGCTGTAGGCATGAGGGGGCAGCCAATAAATTTATCCGAAGGCCTGGGCGAACAATCAGGTCTTGCAAATTCGTCGAAAGGCCAAAAGGCCTGGGGCCAGGCGAGCCTCCTCCGGGAGGGAGTTCCATAAACGTGGCCCGACCACCAAGAACGTCCTCTCCATTGTGGCCCCCTGTTTTACATGGAGGTCCTCCAGAAAGATTCCCCCTGTAGACCGAAGGGATTGCTCTGAGGCGCGGAGGGCGACATGGTCCCTGAGATATGAGGGGCCCAGACCATGCAGGCTTTATAGATCAATATATAAACAGACTAGACTAAATACCTACATAATATCTAATCTCTCTATATATGTACTATGTACACAAGTAATATTTATCTAAATCTAAGGGAGACAGGGGAAGGGAAAAGGAAAATTATCTATTATCTAATCAATTATCTATATAAATATTCTAATCTAATCTATAGGTCTACTATATATATATATTCTACCTATATATATATAATGTACAGGTGGGAGAAGGGCAGGGAAAGGGAGAAGGTAAAATGTAGGGTATGAGGAAGGAAAGGTATTGGTAATACAACAAAGGCTAGGGAGGATTTTTTGTGTGCAAGCACCACAGTTCTGTAAAGTGCAACCTGACAAGCAGAGCTCTCACAGAACAGAGAGAAAAAACATGGCCCTCCCATTATAAAGGGTTGCACTGCCCTTCCCCAGAGCCCCCCTGATTGGTTGTGGGAGGCAGCAGGCATTGAGCAATCACAGAGTGCCATGAGACTGCTGAGGGCTGTTTGCGTTGCTCATTGGCCTGAGATACATCCATCAGATACTGCTGAGCTGCTCGCCCCTCCCAACACAAGCACAGTTCAAGAGTTCAACCTTGTTTAGGGCTCCGAGATGTCTGCTCCCTCCTCCCCTCTCCACATTTTCCCTCCAAAACTCAACTGCTACAGCACTAATAATAACAACAGCAATAACGACATTGTTGTTTTCATTATCATTGTCGTTAATTCTCAATTGTTGTTTTTGTTATTGCAATAATGAAAATAACAATTTTCATTATCGTTATTTTAATAACGAAAACAACATGCGCACTGGTAACCAGCAGTACTCCGAGATGTTCCAGGGCACTGCTGGTGGGACTACCCCAGAGAAGCTTGCACATCTGGTGCAGATGCTTTTAAATGGACTGGCCAACCTAGAAGTGAAGTGGGCTGGTACGGGCAGACTCAGGGCTGCAGTTCATTTAAAAGCTCCCATTAACACTGTTTTTGAACAGAATGGGAATGCCACATGTTCATAGGAAGTAAGGTTGCAAACAAGATTATGTATTAAACCATGGATGTGCTCTGCTAATACCTATATTAAGCTTCTGAATAGGCCTAGCATGAGCTACACTGTTGCCAGAAGTCTTGGCGGACTTGGGCTAATATGCACTTAATAAAAGCAGCTTCCCTTTAACCAATGCCTTCTTTTCTTGTGAAACTGGGCTAGCTGATCAGTGGTCCTTGGGGATTACCATGTGAGCTACACCTTGTCACCTTTTCCAGTGGACCCAAAACAGACAGTGTATGAAGTGCAATGGGAAACCCAGACGCTGAAAGCTTGCAAAGACCTAATTCCACTGAACTGTTCCCAGACCTGAAAGAACTTATAATGAAACTTTGCCAGCTCAAAAACAGAATTCCAACCAAAGACCAGGCAAAGTTTTAAGTGGCTTCAAGTTTCATGTCCGTAGTCATACATCTCTTGGTCATACATGAAATCCTGTTTCTCTTTCTATATTTTCTATGCTTGGTTTAGGGTTTTTTTTAAAAAACCAAAACATTCCTTATAATCACAATTAATTATCAAAATCTCCCATACAGAAATAAAACTTTACAGCCATTTCCCTGCTCACTGCTAGATTGCTCTGCATCTTTGTTCTCTGGAGCCCGGTGATTTAATGCACCATAACGAACGTTGCTTCATTCCTCCGATTTCAAAAAGTTACATTACAATTTTACAGCTGCGCTTACAAAATGGGCAGAAGAAAGCTAAGCGGGTGTTAGCTTCACAGAAACACTGTTCCTAATTGGAGAGCTGAGTTAATGAACTAAACAGGTCGGAAAGGAAAAGAGTCTTGGACAAGCTCGTTCAAATAAACTGGCTGGCCTACCCTCTTCTCAGCTAATTGAAATGTTGCTCCTTCTCCTGCCTTTTTATTGAGTTGCCATTGGCTTTCCAAAACACTTCCCACTGACAGGTTGACATGTGGATTCTGTATCAATCCTTTAGACTTGCTGCACTTTTCTAAAAAGGAATTTTTTTTGAAGAAGAGAAATGGATCATGTTTTCACCTTATTACTGGCAGGGAAAACTCACCAAGTTCCAACCAGTTTTCGGAGTCAAGTTGTCACAGACAAACATACAATCTCTATTTTATCCAGGGCATAAAGGGTCCCTCTTGTGAGAACTGTGGTTATTTTACAGATCCTGCCTTAATCCTAAATTTCAGCGTCCAAAGTGCTGGAATGTTTTTCTTGTTGTCTGTTTCTAGCTTGTTACTGCCAGTTTAAGAAGAGCTCCTCTAGGTTCACAGAAAATCAAATTACTTACCACTGCTTGCAGCAAAAGGAGGAAATGAAATGAGGGACTGAATCCAAACCTCCATTTGCTGAACACCACCTACAGAATTTTAGATTTGTGTGCTACATGCCATGCACGCCACGAGTCTACAACTAGGGGTGGGTGTATAATTCGGTTTTGGTGTTTTAATTACCTAATACCCAATTCCTTAATTTTAATTACTAAAATGAAACCCCATTCATTTTAGTAATTAAAATATTAAAACAATAGGCAAGGGTAATGAAAACGGAGGAAAAACAAAAAAAACAAAAAAACAAAACATTTTTGTTATAAAAATAATTTTTTTAAACCCTGCTCATGCATAAAGTGACCACCAGGACCATTCTCCTCATGCACCTGTGGGTTTTTTATTATTATTATTATTATTATTATTAATTTTAAAAATAATAAAAGAAATCACTGTGCATGCGCAAATGGCGACTGGACCATTCTGCGCATGCACAGCCTTCCCCAAAATGGCACCAGCAGCTTTGTCGCCATTTTGGAAAAGGCCTGTGCATGTACAGAATGATCTGGTGGTGGCCATTTTGCGTATCCACAGTGATTTGTTTTTAGATTTTGAAAAAAATATTTTTAATAAAAATAAATAAAATGGAAAAACACAAAAACGTTTTTGTTTATGAAAATTCCCAAAATCAAAGGGGTTTTTGTAAACAAAAATAAAAACAAAAATGAACTATGTGCCTGATTCACACCCTTGTATACAATGTGTGAGCACACTGCACATTCACGCTTAACGCATGGTGGGTGCATTGCACTCACTCAGTGCACACCGCATGCACACTTGTTGCCTACAGTAGGGAAGGGAAATCAGATGGAAAATCCTAATCGGTTTCAATTGCTTCAGGTTTGAATAGGAACAGAATTGGTTTGTATGTTTTTTTCCCATTGACTTCAATGGAAAAAAATATTCCCATTGAAGTCAATGGGAAACTGAACCTATTCATTTCAATGGACAATGAAAGGCGTATTGGTTCTTGTGCTGGAATCAGATCAATCTGAAGCAATAAAAGTTGGGTGAATCAGATTAAGCTGATTCTGATTTTCCCATCCCTAGCCTACACTGGGTGTGTGCGCGGTGCAGATGATGGGTGCACATGGCGTGCACACCTGGCATGTGGACTTCGTATCAGCCCCATAGAATTTCAGGGTTGGAAGAGATTTCAAGGGTCATCTAATCCAACCCATATTTGCTGCCACACACAGGTTTGTAAAGAAAACACACACCCAAAAAGTAAAGAAAAAAATCCTTACTTATAGCTATGAAGTGGAATTCAAACTGTCTTGTTTGGATGTTCTTCCAAACCCCTAACTCCTCCCTTTCTCCTCTCCTACCATATGGACTTTTAATTTTATTTATTTATTTATTTATTTATTTATTTTATTCTTCACATTTTTATGCCGCCCCCTCCTGCTTACACATCTCGGGGCAGCTAACACCAACATAAAAACACATACAATCCAAAAATATAAAACATTAAAATAGTCCAGACAGAAAAAAATCCAACCCTAACCCAAACCCCCTTCCCATCACCCATCTCCCTCATCAAAGGCCCAGCGAAACCTCCAGGTCTTACACTGTCTACAGAAAGAGGGGAGGTCTATGGCCAGGCAGACCTCCAACTGGAGGGAATTCCACAGCTGCAGTGCGACCACTGAGAACACCTTCTTCATAGTCAATACCCAGGATACCCCGGGGGAGGGCGCTTTTGACAGACAGCAGAAACCGATCCAGGACCCAGGGAGTGAGGCGGTCCTTCAGATAAGTGGGGCCCATGCTGTTCAGGACTTTAAAGATCAGAACCAACACCTTGAATTGGGCCCAGAAGACTATCGGCAGTCAGCACAGAGAACGAAGCACCGGAGTAATGTGCTCGCAACAACTCGTGGCCCTAAGGAGATAAGCCGCCGCATTCTGCACCAACTGTAGTCTCTGGACTGTCACCAGGGGTAGCCCCACATAGACCTGCATTGTCGGCAATTCGGGAGCAGATGCCTACAAGCCGTACAGTCGATGGCCTCCATCAGCACAGGGTTCCAAAAGGCCATGAGGTCATTGACTGAATGGCAATCGAGATCAGAGGGAACATCCCCAGGGCATTCTGGAACCTCTGTGGTTCCATAAGTCTCCAACTGAACTGGATCCACACTCTCCAGAGACCAACATGAGCCAGGATACTGGCCTGGAGGAGATAATGATCCATCCATGACAAGGGAAATGCTGAAATCCCCCCCACTAACATATTCCCCACCTCAAAGCCTGTGCAAAATATCAGGTCCAGGGTATGTCCCCCAACATTAGTAGGGCTGACAACTATCTGAGACATGCCCATGGTTACCATGGCAGCCATGAACTCACACTCTGCCCCTCCAAGACTGGTGTTGGTGTGGTTATTGAAGTCCCCCAGGACCACCATCCTGGGGAACCACAAGACTACCACCGACACCAGTTCAATCAGAGTGGGCAGGGAAGCTGCTGTACAGGTAGGTACATGGTACATCAGCAGCAACCCCATTCTGTCTCTGGTCAAATCCATCATCAGATGGAGGCCCTCAATTCCCATGTTAAGTTGCACAGGAAATATCCTCACAGACCATGTCTCCTTAAAAATAATGGCTACCCTCCTCCCCCACCCCATCCCTGCTACCGCAGCTGATGCTGAATGGAATACCTGGCTGGAACAAGATCAGCCAATATAGGCCCTGACTCAGTGTCTATTCAGGGCTCAGTAATACATACAAAGTCGGCTGTCTGGTCCAGGATCAACTCCCGAACTGTAGTTGACTTATTAGCAACTGACTTCGCATTAACCAACTTCAAGCCAAGGCCAGGGACCCCCTGATTATCAATAACCACACCATCTGTCCGGGGACCACTGAACGGGACAGGTATCAAGCACCTGTCCCGTCTCACAGTCAGTTCAATTTAATTTATTGTACTTAGCACAATGCCATCGTAAAAACATATTACAAGTAACTTACAATATGTAAAAATAAAATCAAAATAAGGATAGAGACATATAATTGACTGTATCCAGAACTAAAATAAATAATACTACTAGATAAAATCTACAAAGTAATTATAAAAATATGTCCCAGATATCTACAGTACGAGACCACTTTCATTACATAGTCTTCCCCTGATATTTCATTACACAGCATAACCAAAATTTGTACTAATCTACTGATGTTGTTAAATCCAAGTCTGCAGAGATTGGTTTAAAATCCAGAAATCTCTCTCTTATGGCAAATGCAGCCTTAAGAAATCCAGCCACGGCCCTAGTCACCTTTATGTTTGAGTCCTCAAGAAGTATGCGCACTAGCGCATGATTTGTATTAGATGGAAATTGAGTCAAATGGGAAATCAAATAGTGTGCACAAGGTTTATCATACAGTTTACATTCCAATAAGATGTGTTCTACAGTTTCTGGCCCCCACGCATCAAAAGGACATAGTTGTTGGGCATATGCCATTTTTAGTATCCTACCATCCAATATCTTTGAAGGCAAAGAGTTCAAATGGGCACAAAGAAATAAATATCTCGACCTGAAAATCTGGAGTTCCATTAAATATGAGGCCATCTGATCTGGAGGTGGGATAAGTGACAGATAATCCCTTAAGAATGGGCTTTCCCTAATACGCGCAACCACATTTTGCCTTTCTAAGTCTCATAATCAGTGGGATAACTCTGCTCTCACCTGGAGCCTACCCTTTGCAAGAAGACTTTCCTTAGAATAGCCCACCTTGGCCAAGTAGGTTGTCATTTCTTTGTCCCATGGACTAACAAAAGAATCCTTCCATATAAGTCCTATCAGGGAGTTTGGGAGATAATAGATCTTAAGCCATAAATCTATTGCTTCTTTCCTTACCATCATCTCCCAGCTGAATTGGCCAGTCTCCAATGTGAGTGCCTCAGTGGGTATACCACGAGGGGTTCTTAACAAAAGGGAGAAGAATTTATTTTGAGGCAGATTAAAGCCTCTGGGAGGTGGATTTGCCCACAGGTCCCATCTCACAGATTTAATACACCTCCCAGAAGGACCATAATTCTCCCGGCCTGTCAAGACCCCAATGTCTGTGGATCGCCACGATCCAACCCCCTGACTCCCCATGGGCTGTCCTGCCAGGCCCCCAAGGGAGAGCCCTACCCCTGAACTCCCCCCATCCTCTCCTCTCCCAGGAAGATACCACTCCCTCCCAAAGAGTTCATACCCCTCCCTCACACTGAGGGGGTCAACCACCACCACCCCATCTGCCACTAGCAACACATAGTCTCATCTCTTCTGCAAGCAGCTCTGGCTCCCTTGACCAGGTGCGGTGAAAACCCCACCCTGAATCGTCGCTCCAGCCCCAACCCTACCTCTCCACACAGTGGCGGGAGGATTCAACAGGAATCTGGCAGCGATCCCCAAGAGACGCTGGTCAAGTTCCCAACTTGAAAAGGACAGGTCGCTTTGTCTGTTTCCATCTGCTAATGGCCTGACAACGGGCCGCACCCTTTGGTGACGCCCTTCAGCCATCACCTGAAGACCGCCACCTTCAGGGCAGTTAGCCCAATATGACAAGGAGCCCAATATTTCATGCAAAGTATTTATTTATTATAAAATTTGTATACCACCCCCTCCTGCTAAAAGCATCTCAGGGCGGCTAACAACATATTAAAATGGATTAAAATAAACAACAATAATACAGTTAAAAAGTATGTAACAAGAACCCGGGTTTCTCAGGTGTCGACCTTGAGGAGCGCGTTCTCTGTGGTCACGCCGCAGCTGTGGAACTCCCTCCCATTGGAGGTCCACTTGACCACCGACCTCCCCTCTTTCCGTAGACAATGGGTATTTTCAGACGTTACGAGATCACGGTGAACCACGGTGAATCCCCACATGGGGTCAATTTGAACCACGCTTCCCGGGCTAGCCGAGGGAATGTCCCGGGAAGCGTGGTCAAAAAGATACCCAGCGGGGACCAACAAAAAGTAACGTCTGGCCGGTTGCCACGGCCCGGGATCCCCGGCGGGATCCCGGGCCATGGCGCATCCGGCCCGACGCGGCGGCCGCATTGGCCCCGCCGCCCGCCCGTCTCCCTGGAGGGCGGGCGGCGGGGTGCGTGGAGGGGGCGGGGCCTTGCGGCCGCATGTTACACCACACGGCCCCGCCCCCTCCCACATTCCCCGCCGGGATCCCCTCGGCACGTCTGTCGTGGCGTTACGGGTGACCCCGGTGGGGAATGAATAGGGTGATTTCGGTACGGGGCCAACGGGCCCCGTAATGTATGAAATCACCCAATGTAAGAACTGGCTGTTCTGCTGTGCCTTTCCCAAGGGAGATGGGTTGGGTTAGGGAGGGGTAGGGAGTTGAATTGTTTTTTATTCAATTTTAATTGTATTTGATGTTCTTTGTTTTAATCTGTTTTTAACATGTTGTTAGCCGCCCCGAGACACTTTTAGCAGGAGGGGGCGGCATACAAATTTTATTATAAACAAATAAATATTCACTCCAATTGAAGTCAGTGTATTTACCTCCTGGGTGAAACTGGCCCAATATATAAACAGTCTTTAAATCACATCTTTTTTCTTAGGGTGTGATCCTCACTCCATCTAAGTCAAAGGGAGTTTTGCCCTTGGCTTCTGTGGAATCAGGATTACCAGGATTATCAGGAATAAGTATTTTTTATTACAGTGCCCATTATGATTTAAAATATGTTTTCTATTTCTGTACTCCTCTCAAACAGCAAATGTCAAAATTATTAACATTCCAGTTTATCACTATTTAGTGCCATTTTTACATGTATCATAATTATTCTTTATTCTTCATTAAGGCTTTATGTGGTATTCAGCATTATTGCATATTAGTTATTCCACAGATGCTAAATTAATTTTTATTCACATTTCTTCAGATTTGTCCTTATATTGTCAATTTTCATGTGATCAATAAATAATACATTTGTAAATAGAGGTTGCCTTCCATCTACACATCCTGAAATACTTATAAACAATGTGATGGAATATAATTTTATTTATTTATTTATTTATTTATTTATAAAAACTATTTTCTACCCTGCCCCTCCTGCTCCAGGCAGCCCAGGGCGGCTTACAGCATATGAACATATAAAACATATAGAATAATTTTTTTAAATACATTAAAAGAGAAGGCAAACAGAATCAGAAATCTTCCCCATCTCAAACCCCCCCCCATCCCACCCCACACCCCATCTCCCTCACCAAAAGCCAGGCAGAACAGTCAGGTCTTACACATACGGTGGAAGGAAGGGAGGTATGGGGCCAACTGAGCCTTCCATTATACACAAAGGTGTTCCAAGTATTAGTCAAAAACACTCTTTAAGGACTTGGAATCAGGCACTAAATCTGCCTGATTAAAAAATCAGCTGATGAAACTAAAACCAGGCCTTCGGAATCATCCTCCTTGGATGTTTTCCAACCCAGCTAGTCAAGCATCTTTCTGTGGTGCTAAAAGTTGAGGTTATCCAGCTTGGACAAGGGGATTGAACTAGATGACCCTTGAGGTCCTGTTATCCCGTATAACCATACAATTCTATTATTCTAAGAAAATCATGAATTTCAGTCTAGGGGTAATTTCAGACATGACGGGCCCGGAGGCCCACCACGCTGAAGCCTGGACCAGGATTACTCTCAGATCCCAGTCTGTGATGAAGTCGGACGTCCTTCAGATGTGCCGGCTCCATCACTGTGAGGAATTGGGGAGGGGGAGGGGCTGCATGCCACGACGTGCAGCTGCACAGTCCCTCAGCTGCTCCCTCAGCCACCTGCCCATGGGGAGACGGGAGGGCATAGCCGCCAATGAGGCCACTGCGCCCGATCCCGTACCATGGTTCGGGGCATGATTCCGGACCGGGGCAAGGTAACGGACGTTACTTTTGCCCCTTTCCGGTAGGGATGGGCGAACGCGGTTCGGAAGTTCGGAGTTCGGCCCGAACTCGGCCTGTTCGGACGACCGAATCCGAACCTGAATCCAAACATGAACTGGCCGAACTGAAATCAATTCCGAACATCAAAATGACCGAACAGTTCGGTCAGTTCGAATCATGTTCGGGTGAGTTCGGGTGGCAAAAAAAGGGTCACTGTGAGGTCAAACATGACAGGGAGGGGTAGTACTAGTCACTGAGGAGCAGGCTTCCAGGCACCAGGGGTGGAGAAGCTTGCAAGAAATGAAACTATCTGCCACCCCCCTTCCCAACACCTTCTGAGCTAGTCACTGTTCCTGAACAGCAGGCATTGAGTAGGATTATTAGATTGCTTTAAGTTTCATTTCAGTTTTGTACTGAAATGATTGAAACTTAAATCTTAAACTGAAACCTTGTGTTTGTGATTCCCTCCCTCCCCCCATCCCATATATATATAGAGAGAGAGATAGGTTAGGGATAGTAGACAGTTGTAGGAGCTAGCTTAGTGATAGAGATAGCGTTAGTGATTTAGTTTTAGTGTTTGTAGGAGTAGGGCTGTGTACTAATTAGATAATCCATTTAGTTCATAGCATTTAGAATAGTTAATAGCAGTTAGATTTAGTGTAGATAGATAGATATAATATTAGATTAAAAAAAAAACATATAAAAACATATAAAAACAAATAAAAAACAAAAGAAAACCATATAAAACCCAATAAAAAACCCAAAAAAACCATATAAAAAACAAAAAAAATAGCCATAACAACATTTCCCAAACAGCTGAACGGCCGAACCGAACGGCCGAACTGAATGGCCAAACCCAAACCCGGCTAACTAACCGAACTGCGGAACCGAACGGACGAACCGAACGCAGCCGAACCGAACAGCCGAACTGAAGGGCCAAACCCAATCACGGCGAACTAACCGAATGGACGAACCGAACGCAGCTGAACCAAACAGCCGAACCTGAACCGCGATCTGTTTGCCCATCCCTACTTTCCGGATCGTGGTCAAACTAACCACAGTTCTCGACCTCCAGCTGGCCGAAGGTTCAGAACTATAGTTAGGTTTGACCCCCGCTAGAGATTCATGGTGGTGAACATCTGGCAGGGGTCAAACAGATCCCCTGTGGTGAAAGGCGTTTTTGTAATGTCTGAAATTACCCCCTGTCTACCGGGGTTTTAGATAGTCTGGACCAACTGTCAAACAAGCTTGGACTTGTTTATAGTTTCTCTTGGAAACCAGGTGAGCTTGGGTAGGTTTGTGAATTCTTTTGAATCTAATATTTCAATTGGAAAATAAATGCTGGAGGTGTGAGGGAGATGTGGAAGCATCTTGTTCCATTTATTACCCAGAAAAGTCTTTAGTAAACGAACCAGCCTTTTCTGTTCTTGTAATCAAGGCTTTGCATACAATAAACCTGAGCCACCCCTTTAATTCTTTTGAACGTGCCACATCAAATTAAAGCAACGCAAAAATAAACATTTGGTAGCAGGGAGGATAATATTTCCCTTTTGGAGAAAGAATGAATAGGAGACAATCACCTTTCCAGAATTCCTACGTAGAAAATGGAGTGTTTCCCCTTTTAAAAGCTACTAATGTTGCCTATCAAAACGGCAGCATGAAAAAGAAGGCATTTTAACATCCCTATAAAAGCCAACGGCCAAGTACTGTAGCAGAATCCATTACAAAGGCAGGAATGTCACAGTAACACTGAAGCATCTGTTCACCTTAATCCTGGGACCACACAGCCCCTCTGATAATGCTCTCTTCCTCTGTAATGGCTGCAGCGCTCTGCACAGAAAAGCAGGGCAATTTTCTCAAGATACTTGGCAATTCAGACATTAACTTAGCACCCAGATACTCTTGCCTCCCTCGGAACAATTTTTCTCAGGCTGAGAAGGACAACTCCAAACCTTTCCAAAGAACTCCACACTCCTGCAAAGAGATTAGAGTTCCAGTCTTTTCAGAGAGGGTTAGTAAAAAAAGAAAGGGAAAAAAAGAAAAAGGAAGAAAGAAACCATAGCCATTTACAGATTATTTTTCAAAGGGAAATGTGTGGTTCATTTGCATCTAACACATATACATGAAAGTGTTCTTACAAGGCCAGGAAAAAAAATCTGACTGCAAATCTCACAGATTTTTGTCTATGTGTAAATGTGCATATAAGCAGAAATTATGTGGAATAGTGCATCACACGTATACAAAAATCTGCGAGGTTTGCAATTGGATGTTTTCTCCCAGCCTTGTAAGGACACTTTCATGTCCACGTGAATGCACCCAGTGTTGGAGAAGCTGGCTGCAATCCTGATTCCATTGAAGTCAATGACTAAATTCTCAGTGACATCAGTGAATCAGGATTGCACCCATGACCTAAACAATGTATCTCTGACCCTTTGCTAAAGCATTTGCCCAGTGAGTGATGATCATCAGCACAAGCTCCTGGTCTTCACCTTCAAGGCTCTCCATGGCATTGTTCCCCCATATCTCTCCACTCTTGTATCCTGCTACACTTCTGCCCAGGTGCTTCACTCCTCCTCTACCCCCAATCTCTCCTGCTCACAACCCCCTTGTTCCTCTTAATATCTTCATCCCTTCTCTCTTGCTGCACCTTATGCCTGGAACTCCCTCCCTAGATACATTCGCTCTGCTCCCTCCCTCCCAACTTTCAAATCCCTCCGCTCCTGAAAACCTACCTCTTCCATCAGGCCTTCCCTAGCTCATCAGTGAAATTACGTCCTCTTGCCCCTCACTTAGCATCTAGTTCCCTGTAACTAAGTGAAGCACGTGCACCTGCAACTTCTCAACCACAAGAATGCACTCTTGTCTCTTCCAAGGTTTAGCTCTCCCTTGTCTCCCCCTTCCTTGTCTCTTAGATTGTAAGCCCCTTGGGGACCTGTGTATAACTATCAATTGTACAGTGCCAGGTACATTGCTGGTACTATAAATAAATTATTATTAATAATAATAAATAATACGGCTGCAGTTTATTGAGTCACTATGGGTATTTTCAGACGTTACGAGATCACAGTGAACCACGGTGAATACCCACCTGTGGTCACTGTGTCTCGAACGTCTGTTTGGCGGCCGCCAGATGTTCGCCACGGCCAATACCCGCAAGGGGTCAATTTGAACCACGCTTCCCGGGCTAGCCGGGGGAATGTCCCGGGAAGCGTGGTCAAAAAGATCCCCAGCGGGGACCAAAAAAAAGTAACATCTGGCCGCGCGCCACGGCCCGGGCTCACCGGCGGGATCCCGGGCCATGGCGACTCCGGCCCGACGCGACGGCTGCACTGGCCCTGCCGCCCGCCCGTCTCCCCGGAGGGCGGGCGGTGGGGTGCGTGGAGGGGGCGGGGCCGTGCGGCCACACGTTGCGCCGCGCAGCCCTGCCCCCTCCCAGATTCTCCACCAGGATCCCCCCAGTACATCTGATATGGCGTGACGGGGTGACCCTGGCGGTGAATGAATGGGCTGTTTTCGGTACGGGGCCAAGTGGCCCCGTAACGTCTGAAAACACCCTATGTTGCCGCTCAACTTCATGTAGGCTCATCAGTGGGTGCTTTTACACAGACAGCACCCACACCTCTGTTCTGCCTCACACCTGGATGACCCATCCCATCTAAAGGCAGGCTTCCAGATGTGCAGGAGCTGGTAGAGCAGAGAGGGAGCAGGTACTGCCTGCTCTGCTCTAGCCCTGCTTGCAGTGCTCTGGAACATCCCAGACTACCGCCAGCGAGTGGGGACCAAACCTGGGGCACCGGATGGAGGCAGAGCAGCTATCCATCATTGGACGGTCACTACAGCTCTGCTTTCGGCCAGGGGTTGCCCCAGGCAATGCCATAGAGCCGCAGGCGGAAGCCTAGAGCCGCAGGCGATATACCCACAGCTCTATGGTGTTGGGGAGGGAGTCGCTGTGTGGGCAGCTCGTAGACTGCAGCAGGTGCCGGGTCCATGTAAACCCAGCCCAGGCTGGACTGGACATGCGGGATGCAGGGCTGGCCATCCCTTGAGCAGGTCTGGAGGTGGCCAGCCCTGGATCCTTCTGTAAATACCCAATAATCATTCCTCCTGGTGTGACTTGGAGTCTCTGGGGCTTAGTTCACCAATCTTCTTTGGGCTCCAGTAGAAGCTCTGACTTTCCCCAGTCAGGGCTGGTCTTACCACAGGTCAAAACCATGTGACTGCTACCGACCCCACGCTTTTCTGTACTTCTTTGTTTTTTAAAATCTTTATTATTAAACTAAACTAAACTAAACTGCCTAATTGAGTCAGAACAATGGTCCATCTTAGCCCAGTATTGTCACAACCTGACACGGCAGCAGGGGTTTCAAATTCAGGTCCAAATCCAGCACTTCCAGAGTCTCAGGTAGAGGACATCCCGGTGTGCTACCTGAGACCCCTCCAAGCATTATTTTTATATCAATATTACATAACAGTGAACTGTGTATAGACATACATTAATTTACAACAATAATAACCGACAGCATTCTAAAAATCCAATCTATGAGCAATTTCTTTAACTAGAGCAGTAAATATCACCCCTACCCCACTTATGTCTTAGACTCCCACAGCAGGGGATGAGCAATTTCTTTAACTAGAGAGGTAAATATCACCCCTACCCCACTTATGTCTTAGGCCCTTTTTACACAGAAGCTCTAACACCCATAAAATGGGTGTTACATTTTATTATACATGTTGCAGGGCACCACTGCAGCCAATCACCATGGGCCCTGTGCACACATGATGCCTCCACCCAGTTCCTCTGGGTGGAGATGGGTGTTGGCCGATGGATGGGGAGCATTTCCCTGGGTGGAGATGGGTGGGAACTTCTCTTTCGGTGGGTAAACGCCACTTTCGGTGGGTGTTGGTGAGTGTTTGCTCCCGGCCAACACCCATCTCCACCCACACCCACCCACGGAGCGTGTCCATTGCTCCATTTTATGGGTGTTAGAGCGTCTGTGTCAAAAGGGTCTTAGACTCCCACAGAGGGGGATCTCCCTACCTGAGGGTTACACGTGACTAGGGCTAACTCTGACATCTTGACTAGCAAATGTTAAGCCCAAATATCCAGAGAAAAGGAAAGAAAGCTCTTCATATATAAAAATCAAATAAAAAAGAATTCCCATTCTGTTGCACTCCTTCCCTTTGTAAGACCTCAAGACATGGGAGCCGTAGTCCTAAAATCCTCCTGCTTATCTCAAACACCAGCTAATATTTTCTCCACAGAAAATAGACACCACATTTGATTCATCCAATCTATAATGGTGGGTCCCTGTGTGGTTTTCCATCTTTTGGCAATCAAATTAATGGCTGCCAAATACATTTTCTTGCATGAATCCACATGCCTCTGTAATGAGAGTAAGTCCAGATATATACCCCAAAGTCCAATTTCCGGTGAGAATGGGACTGATGTTCTTGTAATTATGTTCATCAAGTTCCACACTTCTTGACAGAAGGGCTCTTTTTCCTACTTCTGGGGGATGCATAGTGGTCCCTAGGGGTGTGCATGTCATTTTTGTTATTGCAATAATGATAATGAAAATCGTTGTTTTCATTTTCGTTATTGCAATAACGAAAACAACCGACAATACCAAGAATACCGATACCAAGAATACCGATACCAATAATGATAATGATACCGATATCGATACCAAAAACGATACCAAAAACCATAACAAAAACAATAACAAGAAACAAAAATGAAAATGTTGTTATCATTGTCGTTATTATTAGTGCTGTGGCTGTTGGGTTTTGGAGGGGAAATGTAGAGAAGGGAGGAGGGAGCAGACATCTCAGAGTCTTAACAGGGTTGAACTCTAGAACTGTGCCTGTGTTGGGAGGGGCAAGCAGCTCATCAGTATCTGATGGATGTATCCTTGGAGAATGAGCATCACAAGCAAGCCCCATTAGTCTCATGGCACTCTGTGATCGCTCAATGCCTGCTGCCTCCCACAACCAATCAGAGGGGCTCTGGGGGAGGGCACTGCAAACCTTTATAATGGAAGGGCCAGGTTTTTTCTTTCCGTTGTGTGAGAGCTCTACTTGTCAGGTTGCGTTTACAGAACTGTGGTGCTTGCACATAAAAAAATCCTCCCTAGCCCTCATTGTATTATTTATTTATTTATTAGGTATTCCCCCCAATACCTTTCCTTCCTCATATCCTACATTTTACCTTCTCCCGTTCCCTGCCCTTCCCCCCCCCGTACATTATATAGCGCTAGGTAGTATAGATTAGATATAGATATATATTATAGGCATATATATTAGATTATAATAGTTATATAGATAACTGATTAGATAATAGATAGTTTTACTTTCCCCTTCCTGACTCCCTTAGATTTAGATAAATATTAGTTATGCAAAGGAATCAATACTGATACTGATACCAAAAATAAAATCTTTGTTTGGAATGGTACCGATATCAATAACAATATCAATAACGATAATGACTATTGATACCGATAAAAAAACGATACCGATAACAAAAACAATATCAAAAACGATAACAGCAACAAAAATGAAAATGACATTGTCATTAATAACAATAATGAAAACGACATTTTTGAATAACGAAAATGAAAACCGAAAACGACATGGGGGCCTGGTGCGCAACTCTACAGAGCAGGGTGCGAAGCACTTACTCTCTCACAGTGGGGCCCCAAACACAACCATCTCTAGGGCCCTCAGAGGGTGCTCCCGAGGGGCTGGTGCTACAGGAAAGGGGGTGGGATCGCCAGGAGCCATTATGTTATGGAACTCCCTTCCCCCAGAGGTCTGTCAGAGAATGAACCTGAGCATTTTCCAGAGGCAGTGTAAAACTTTTATCTTTAGCAAACACATTTTGCAGGTGGCATCAGGGACTTCAGGTGGGAGGGTTTAGGAATGAGGATGTATTTGTTTGTTTGTTTTGAATGAGGTTTTCAATGGCGTTTTATTGTATTTCTATGATGTGTGTTTTTATTATACAAGCCACCCTGAGCCTTAGGAAAAGGCTGGGGTAGAAATGTAAATAAATAAATAAATACATTTTATTTTATTTTCACCCTGGGCAACACAAATTTGAAGTCTGGCCCTGCCCCCAGTGGTTAGTCACAGGTAGTGCTAGTATTTTTTTTCATGGGCCATGTGATAAAGGGGCCCAATGAAAAGGTACTCCTGCCCCTTTTTTGATGTGGCCCCACTCTACAAGGAGTATTGTGACATCATGAAGTTTCAAAGAGGATGTAGCCACATTTGGAATGGATATGAGAGTCCCTTCGTCTCGTCCACTTTGGGCCTGGGTATGCTCCTTTTGGGGACAATGCTACTGGCAAGGCAGAGTAAACAGGGAAGAAAATATGGGCAAACAGCAATAACATCACAATTATTTTGGTGAGGCAATAGCCCCCATTTCAGGCCTGGCAAGCAACTTGAGGTGGCGTAAATAGCAAAAAATAGTGAAAAGCCGGTAGGTTTCCTGGTGTGTGAATGAAGGTGAATGACCTGTTTCCGCTGGAAACAGCATTTGCCGTGATTGCTTCTTTCAGGCGTACACAGGGCCCGTATGTGTGAAGGGGCAGGACCCCACTGTGAGTCATGCTGCTGCGTTAGCATGCCACTGGGAGCTGCTTTTTGGAAATTTTCAGAGTGGGCAGGGGTGGAGTTTTGGCTCTGCTTCCTCCCCCGCCCACATGGAAAATTTCCTAGCAGTGCTCAGGCCACTGACCCTCCCTCTCCCCTGCCACGGGCCCAGGCTCAACTGGCAGCTATGCCCCCGATTATCTATAAGCTTCAAAATGGGGTCACGCAGGAAGAACATTTGATTACCACTGTTCTGTGCCGTCGTCTTTGCTAGAACATTCAAAAGCAGAGAGACATGTACATATATTAAGTTTTACACAGCATTGCCCAGAAGGCTACATCAAAGCAGAGAAATAATTAAGATAATGTTTTGAAGGCTGCTTCAGTCACACACTTCTTCGCACTGGGTTGCCATGTGTGGTTATTTATTTTATTGATTGAATGATTGGGAGATGTATGTACAAAAGGCTGGGAGCTCTCTGTCCAGCAGAGCTTTGTATACTGTGCAGACTTCAACCCCGCTCTCAGATTCATTTAGTGGGATTTCATTTTAGTACTTTATTTGCAGCATTTTGATTTTTCTGCAGACAGTAGCCTGCGCGGTAATTTCCTTTCCATCAGCTGCTTTTATTCCTTAATTAAGTGTTTCACTGAGATGAGTGCGAGTGTAATCACTGACCTGTGCAGAGGAAAAGAAGTATTCAAGAGGCAGGTTTTGCATTAAGCTCAGAGTGGAGTCAGTTACTGATACCGCACTCTTATTTCCTGCTAATTCCAGACACATAAGGCAAATAACCACAGAACAAACACAGAACAAACACAGAACACAGACAGCAGGAGATCCCTCAAAGGAAAAAGATCAGGCTGAGCTTCAGCCAAATGGATGGGAGATATCCAGGAAATACCCTTGGGTTGAGGTGTTAATTGTCCCAAGCTCTCCTTCTGCTCAGTGCCAGACACCGTTTTGGTACAGCAGCCGAGGCACTTGTTTGCAATGCTTAGGGAACTGTATCCACATGGCTCTGACTGGGTTGGGGGCAAAGCAGTAGCTCCACTTCTCTACTGGCTGTGGCCACCAGCTCCCTCAACCCCATGTAGAGCTGAAATGGGTAGTACATTTACTATCCACAGTTACTATCCAGCTGGGAGAGGGCTGCTGACTGCTGTATTGTACCTGGCAGAGTGCCTGATGCCCCTCATCTCTGCCTTTGTGTTTCTCTGCTCCTCATGTAGGACAGCACTATAAAGTGGGCCAGTTGCCCTGAAGGCGGCAGTCTTTGGGCAGCAGCTGAAGGATGACAGCCAAAGGGCGGAGTCCATTGACGACCATTGGCAGGCAGAAGCAGCAGTGGCAGCTGGGATCCCTGGTCAATTGTGATCCTGGACTGTTGCACTGTTGCGTATTTAAATTGTTTTAAAACTGCTTTAGGAGTGTGTGGGGTTAAGGATGGAGGAAACTGCTGGATGGGAGGGGTATGGTTTTTGTGGGGGAAGATGGGGTTTAAAATGGGGAGGGATGGGAGTGGGGGGTGGTGCCACTATCCCCTGGTGAGGGGGGATATGGGCAGGTACGGTGGGGGAAGTCTGCCCTTGACCTCCTGTAAGGGGGGGAGATGGGTTTGGGGGTAGATGGTGGGGACGATGTGGGTGGGAGGAACAGAGATGGAAGGGGGTGCCCCAGCCTCCCTGTGAGGGAGAGGGTTTCAGGACAAGGAGGGAGTGCCTTGGTCCCCCTGTGAGAGGGAGGTACAGGCAGGTAGGACAAGGGTGGGAGGGGAAACGGTCAATGTCTGGATCCCCCGGGGGGGGGGTGGTTCTTACATGAGGGAGGGAAGGGTAGGTGGGACTGGTATAGTGAAACGGGAGACGGTGTCTCCTTTTCCATCCTGGCGCATATGCTGCCAGGGGGCAGAGGATGGGCGAAGTGCAGTGGCCTAATAATCCCTGGGTTGGATGTCTCCAGGGGGGACCCACGGACATTGGGGTCATGTTTGGTAGGGGAATTTATGGTCCTGGAGGGGGGCGGTGTCATCCAGAGAGAAGGGAGAGATATTTGGTGTCTGTTCTCCTTTCAGCCCCCCAGACAGGTAAGAAGAGGGGACTTGAGTTGGTACTACTAAACGCAAGGTTGGTGGTGAATAAATCATCTATGATCGGGGAGTCTATCATGGATTGTGCCGCTGACCTCGCATGCATAACAGAGACCTGGCTGGACAATGAGTCGGGGCCAATTCTGGCTGACCTTGTTCCGGCCGTGTACTCTGTGCAGCACCAATCCAGGTCTGAGCAACGGGAGGTAGAGGGGTCGGGGGGTGTAGTCATTCTTTTTAGGGACACATTGCCAGTCAGGTTTCCTGGAGTTGGGGTCCTCCACCTTGTGTTTGATTTGGCCGGGGACAGATTGAGCGTGCTGCTGGTATACCATGCACACTACTGTATGGCAGCATCCCTGCATGCTCTAGTGGAGCTGGTGTCAGAGGTGATCTTGAGATCCCCCAGACTTATTGTTTTGGGGGACTTCAACATCCATGCCAATGCTTCTTTATGGGGCGGAGCAGAGGTTCTATGGCCTCCTTGGCAGCTATGGGCCTATCCCATGTTGTATATGGCCTGACACATGAGATCCCTGGACATGAGATCCCTGGCACATTCTGGACCTGGTGTTTTGCACTCACCCTTGTCATGGTTGAACCATTACCTCCTGAAGGTGCGCATCCCGGTGCACCTTTGCCCCCAGCAGGGTGCAGGGCCTATTAAATTGGTCCACCCCTGGAGACTTATGGAACCAACCATGTTCTGGAATGGTCTGGGGGATTTTTTAATTATTATTTATTTATTTAAAATTTATATCCCTCCCCTCCTGCCCTTAGGGCTGCCCGGGGCGGTGAACAACACTCAATAAAAACAATATTAAAACATTTAAAACAATTTTAAAATACAGTATGTGGGGGAAAAACCCCACCCCTGACCTTGACATCCACATGATTGATGACCTCGTTGTCTTATGGAATACTCTTTGGAGGAGTCCATAGATACAGTGGCTTCCAGGCATCCACTGCCTGTGCTGTGGCAGCATAGGTCCCCATGTTTTACAGAGGACCTGGCATGGCTAAAGTATGAGGGTAGGCAGTTAGAGCATCAGTGGCATCAGACTCGAACTGAAGATGACCAATTGCGGCATAGAGTATTTAAGGGACAATGCCATGGTTGTGCAAGCACCAAAAGAGGGTTTTTTGCTGCCATCATAGCATCTGCAAAATCGCATCCAGTGGAGCTTTTCCAGGTGGTGAGAGGCTTGGTGAATACAGCCTGTCTCTGCCTGGAACTGGAGTCATAAAGTGCCCGATACGACATATTTATCGAGTATTTTGTGGATAAAATTGCTTGCATTACGTTGCCTTTTTAGAGACAGTGGCAGAGCAAGAGGTCATGAAAGTCCCGGTATGTTTGGTAGTATGGAATCATTTTCAATTGATGTCACCCACTGATGTGGATAGGGTTCTTGGGGCTGTTAGAGCCACTACTTGTGAATTCGATCCATGCCTTTCCTCATTGGTGAAAACTAGCTGAGAGACATTGGGGCCGTTGCTGGCTGGGGTAATCAATGTCTCCCTGCAGGAGGGCAGGTTACCAGACTGCCTCAAGGAGGCTCTGGTTTGTCCTTTGCTCAAGAAGCCTTCGCTTGACTTTGATTCAACTGATAGCTATTGACCTACTCTAACCTCCCCTTTTTAGGGAAAGTTATTGAGCTGGCGGTGGCTCAGCAGCTCCGGGCACACTTGGATGGTACTGGTTTTCTAGACCCATCGCAGTCTGGTTTTCATCTAGGTTATGGCACTGAGACTGTGGTTGTGGCTTTGGTCAACAATCTGTGCCTAGAATTGGACAGGGGAAATTTGACCCTGCTGATTCTGTTCTTTCAGCAGCATTTAATACCATTGACCATGAGGTGTTGGTGACTCACCTGCATGACCTGGCTGGGGTGAGCACTACTGTTCTTCAATGGTTCCATTCTTTCCTAAGAACATAAGAAGTGCCATACTGGGTCAGACCAATGGTCCATCTAGCCCAGCATGCTGTCTCCAACAGTGGTCGATCACGGTGGCTTGGGAGAAACACCCAGCAAGTCACAATGTGGGATCCATTCCCTGTTGTTTTCCCCCAGCTCCCGTCATGTTCCCTGATCCTGTCTGGCTAATAGCTGCTAATGGACCTATCTTCCAGAAACTTGTCCAAACCTCTTTTAAACTCAGCTATAGTACTGGCCCTTACCACAGCCTCTGGCAGTAGATTCCACAACCCAATTATACGCTGAGTGAAAAAATATTTTCTTTTATTTGTTTTAAACTTGCCACCCATGAGTTTCATGGAGTGTCCCCTAGTTCTAGTACTAGCTGAGAGGGTAAATAACTGCTCCTTGTTTATTAGTTCCACACCACTCATGATTTTATAGACCTCTATCATATCTCCTCTCAGTCGTCTCTTCTCCAAACTGAAGAGCCCCAACCTACCAAGCCTCTCCTCATACGGGAGCCCTTCCATGCCCTTGATCATTTTTGTTGCCCTTCTCTGTACCTTTTCTAGTTCAGCTATGTCTTTTTTGAGATGGGGCGACCAGAACTGCACACAATATTCGAGGTGCGGTCGCACCATTGATTTGTATAGAGGCATTATGACATCCTCAGTTTTATTCTCTATCCCCTTCCGAATAATTCCTAACATTCTGTTTGCTTTTTTGACTGCTGCTGCGCACTGCGCTGTGGATTTCATTGTATTGTCCACAACCACCCCCAGATCCTTTTCCTGAGTGGTAACTCCTAGCTTAGTACCCAGCATTGTGTACGCATAGTTTGGATTATTTTTCCCTACGTGCATCACTTTGCACTTGTCCACATTAAATCTCATTTGCCATTTAGATGCCCAGGCACCCAGTGTCGTAAGATCCTGTTGCAGTTCCTCACAGTCTGCTCGTGTTTTAACTACCTTGAATAACTTGGTGTCGTCTGCAAATTTGATCACCTCACTCTTAACACCCTTTTCCAAATCATTAATGAATACATTAAACAGCACCGGTCCCAATACAGATCCCTGAGGCACACCACTTTTTACATCTCTCCATTGTGAAAACTGACCATTTAGTCCTACCCTTTGCTTTCTATCTTTTAACCAGTTTCTGATCCATAGTAAGACACTACCTCCTATCCCATGACTTTTTAATTTTCTCAAGAGTCTCTCATGAGGGACCTTATCAAATGCTTTCTGGAAATCCAGGTACACTATATCTACTGGGTCTCCCTTGTCCACATGCTTATTTACACCCTCAAAGAATTCCAACAGGTTAGTGAGGCATGACTTACCTTTACTAAATCCGTGTTGACTCTTCCCCATTAAGCCATGTTTGTCAACATGCCCTGTAATTCTGTCCTTAATGATGGTTTCCACCATTTTGCCCAGCACAGACGTCAAGCTTACTGGTCTGTAGTTTCCAGGATCACCTCTGGATCCCTTTTTAAATATCAGAGTTACATTTGCCACCCTCCAGTCCTCGGGTGCAGTGGCAGATTTTAGTGACAGGTTACAAATTACTAACAGTAGGTCTGTGATTTCATATTTGAGTTCCTTCAGAACTCTGGGATGAATGCCATCTAGCCCTGGTGACTTGTTAGTATTCAGTTTGTCAATTTGCCCTAGAACATCCTCCAACGTCACATTGATTTGTATCAGCTCTTCCAATTCCTCGCCCACAAAGCAAGGATCCGGTGTCCGACTCAAAGAACTAATTCAGCTTCTCTGCAATGGCCTTATCCTCCGTGAGCACCCCTTTTACTCCCTTGTCATCTAATGGCCCAAGTGACTCCCTAGCAGGCTTCTTGCTTCTGATGTTTTTGAAAAAGTTCTTGTTGCTTGTTTTTGACTCTTTAGCAAGCCTCCCTTCAAAATCTCTCTTGGCCTGCCTTATTAACACTTTACAGTTTTGTTGCCAGTGTTTATGCTCTTTTGTATTTTTTTCATTGGGACTAGTCTTCCATTTCTTAAAGGATGCCTTTTTGGCTCTTTTGGCCTTCACCTCCCCATTTAACCACAGTGGAAGACATTTGGTCTTCCTGCTTCCTTTTTTAACTTGCGAGATGCATTTAATCTGGGTTTCCAGAAGGGTGCCTTTAAACAGTCTCCATGCCTCTTGCAAATGTATAGCCATTGCAACTGGGCTTTTTAGTTTCTTTTAAACTAGTTTCCTCACTTTGTCATAGTCTCCCTTTTTAAAGTTAAATGCTACTGCTGTACTTTTGTTTATCTTTCTCCCTACAGAATTTATGTCAAATGTGATCATATTATGTGGCTTCTCCACAGTTACTCCTTGCACCGGGTCCTGCGTGCCACTCAGGACTAGTTGGTTCCAGAACCAGCTGTTGTAGGAAGCAGTCATTTAGGGCATCCAGAAAATTAATCTCCATGTCCTGCTCCGAGGAAACATTTCCCCAATCAATATTTGGGTAATTGAAGTCACCCATTATTATTATGTTGCTGACTTTAGTAGTCTGTTTAATCTCTTTTAGCATTGCTTTATCAGACTCTCTGTCCTGGTCAGGGGGACGATAGTATAGCCCTACTGCGATACTCTTCCCCTTTATACCTGAAATTTCTATCCATAGAGATTCTAGGGAACAGTTTGCATGCTTTAACATTTTAATTGTACTTGACTCAATTGTTGTTTTTTACATATAGAGCCACCCCACCAACAACTCTATCTACTCTGTCATTCCCATATATTTTGTACCCTGGTATTACAGTGTCCCATTGGTTATCCAGTCATTCCACCATGTCTCTGTGATGCCTATAATGTCTAGATCTTCATTTAGCGCCATACATTCTAATTCTCCCATCTTACTTTTTAGGCTTCTAGCATTTGCATTCTTTTTATTCTTTTTTTGTATTCTTTTTATTCTTCTTACTGTGCACATTATAGGGGACTGTATCAGGCACCCTGGAATTGTTATTTATCTGTTCTCCAGAAAATTCCACCTGAAGTCCCTTAATTTTTATCCCTTCCTCAGTCTTAGGCAACTCTAAATCCCCCAGGTTATCATGCTGCATAGATGCCACAGTCCGAACTGTGCACTCCACACTGCCCGTTGCTTTCCCCCAGCTTCAAGTTTTAAAACTGCTTTCCTAACTGGAAGATCCCTGCGGGTAGTGCTAGGGGACTGTTCATCATCTCCCCAGGGCCTCTCATGTGGAGTGCCGCAGGGTTTTATTCTGTCCCCCTCAATGTGTTCTTTTCAACGTGTATATGCAACCACTGGGAGAGATCGTGAGGAGGTTTGGTGTGCGGTGCAGTGCCATCAATATGCTGATAACGCTCAACTCTACCTCTCATTTTCATCTGACCCAGGTCTGGCAGTCTCGATCTTTCCTGGTGTCTGGCAGCTATGGGGGACTGGATGAGGGCGAGTTGATTGAAGCTGAATCCTGACAAGACAGAGGTGATGCTGGTTGGTGGGGCTGGTGGCCTGTGGGGGGGAAGGGATGCCCATCATAGATGGGGTACGCCCTCCTCTGGTTTCCTAGGTCTGGAGTCTGGGAGTGGTCCTAAACCTGCAGTTGCACTTGGATGCCCAGGTGGAGGCTGTGGCTGGGGGTGCCTTCCAACAATTACATCTGGTTAGAAGGCTCTGGCCCTATATTTCTAATTCTGACTTTGCCACCATCATCCATGTGTTCATTAACTCTGTAATGTGCTCTACATGGGGCTGCCCATGTTGATGGTCTGGAGGCTGCAGCTAGTGCAGAATGTGGCAGCCTGTCTATTGGATGGGACAGTGTGAGAATATAACTCCAGTTCTGTGTGCACTGCACTGACTGCCAATAGTCTTCCAGGTCCAATTCAAGGTGCTCATTTAAACCATTAAAGCCCTACATGGTCTGGGTCCCACTTATCTGAAGGACCGCCTCATTCCCCAGGTCCTAAGCCAGCCTCTTTGGTCTGCTGGGAACACTCTCCTTGAGGTCCCACATTGTCAGCAGGTGGCCACTATGAGGCGGGCATTCTCAGTGGCTGCGCCACAGCTGTGGAACTCCCTCCCAGAGGAGACCCACCTCTGCTTGGATCTGCTCACCTTCCAGTAGCTGTGTAAGACCTTATTCTTCCACCAGACATTCAAAGGAGATGGGAAGGGTGGGGAGGGAAGGTGGGTTCGGGGAGATGGGTTCTTTGACTTATATTTTACTATAATATTATATTTTATTGTAATATTGTTTTATTGATGTTTGTATTGTGAGCCACCTCGAGCTGCCTGATGCAGGCGGGGTGGGGTATCAAGTACATTCAATAATAATAATAATAATAATAATAATAATAATAATAATAATAATATCTGCCATTTCAGATAGTTTGGTGATTATCCAACCATTAACCAGTTACCAGGACAGTTGACTGACAAACTGAATATCCAGACAATAAAACTGCAACGGAAAACTGGTTTGCTGTATCACTGCATTGTTACATGTTACCATTACTATTCTGAAAAAGTGCTGCAACTCGGTGTTCAAATTTATTTGGAATGGATCAGGGCACTCAGTTCAGAACCTCCAAGTTCCGAGATTCTGAGGAATAAATCCAGTACTCAGTGTGCTCAGTTCCGCTTGATTGAGTGTTTCTCCGTGATTCTGTGGGTGTGCGTTTGGTCAGGTGTCGGTAGGTCTCGAACCTGAGTAGTGTTGAAACTTGGTCCTCAGTTTTCTTTGGAAAACCCTGAGGATTGAGGTACTTGACTCAAGTTTCCAAGTTCCAAAGTTTCAAAGAATGGCCCCTGAAAATTTGGAACTCAGAAAATCCTCAGCCAGGTACAAGGAAGGGGGCCGGAGGCAGTACTAGGTCCCTGCTCCCCCTTCCGTAGCTCCCACTGACCAGGGAAAGAATAGGCCAGAGGGGGCCAGGAAAGGGGGTGCAGGGACCTAGCAGGGGCAAAGGGGTGGGGTGCAAAGGGGGTGAGGGCCTATCTGGAGCTGAGGAGATAGAGTACTCTCCGTTCGAAGGGGCTCCGGCGATGCATGGCTTCCTCCGGACTGGGTAAGCGCATCTTTCTGAGCATGCTCAGACCTTTCCAAGATGGTGTTGGCAGAGTCAACACACTGAGTAAAACAGGGTCATTCATCAGGCAAGTATGGGGTTAAAAAAAAAAAAACCTTGCCTGAAGAAGGACCCTGTGAGGTCCATACGCTTGCATACCTCCACCAACTGGAGTTGGTCCAATAAAATATATCAGTTTACTGTACTCTGTCTCTATTTCAGAGGGGAATGCAGTCCCAGCTAGAGCTGAAACAGGTAGCTGATTCAGTAACCATGGGCAATACTTGCATTTTCAGGTACAGTTTCAGGTATCCAAATAGATATCCAAATATTAATCGAGTACACAATAAACCAAAATTTTAGTTACCAATTTTTTGAGTACCTCAAACCCCAAAGAATTCCTGAAAGAATCCTTGTAGAGAAAGACAAAGTATGGCACCTTACAGACTAACTTGGAAAAGATTTTATATAATTAATTAGTATTATTTCAGCATGAGCTTTCGTGAGCAATACTCACTTCCTCAGATGCAGATGGACCAGAACAGCAACTGCGAAACCCAGGTAGTTGTGGAATGTTGGTTCTTGAATCTCTTTCAGCAGCTTCTCATTTAAAGGGGCAGTGTAAGACAAGAGTGTCGAGCATAAGACTACAGTACTGGTATACCCTAGGATACTGATGTCTGTAATAAGACATATAATAGTTGAAAATAGAGAATGTCTTTAAACCATCTATGGAGTCGAATGAGGTCAGATAATTCTTTGTAATGTGAGCAGAATCCATAATTCTATTTAATCCCTATTTAATACAAGTTTAACACAATCAAATTTCTTTATGAATTCCTGTTCTGCTATCTTACATTGTAAACGACCCCTGGTATGAATTTGTTTAAGGACAGTCACCCTGAGATCTGAGACTGAATGGTCATGTAGACTGAAGTGCTCTCCCACTGGCTTATGTACATTCTTCCTTCTTATATCAAGATTATGACCATTAATCCTTCTTCTAAGAGACTGCCCTGTCTGGCCAATGTAAGTCATAGAAGGACACGTTTGGCAAAATGCCATATATACTCCCCTAGTAGAGGAGCATGTATAGGATCCTCTGATTCTGTAGCTGATGTTATTTGGTCCTGTAACCATGGTGATTGAGTGGATATAGCTGGTGTGGCAAAGCATACTGTCTTTGCCTCTAGAGGGACCCTGCCAGGACAGCACTGCATTCCTGAATAGGGTGGGACCTGCTTTCCTTTCTTCTATGAGCATATGGCAATCTAGCAACATTCCTAACCACATTCCTGAACCAAGGGATTGGTTTTTCACCACATGGTTGGGCAGAAACCTCCCTGCCTTGGACTGGGTCATACACCAGGTGACCTTCCATGGACCAATCCCAGCAGAGGGCGATAGGACTTAAAGGGACAGACAGTCCCTTCTTGGTTTCTCTTCTCTTCCTGTTTGCTCTGACATCTGGAAGATCTGGGCTCATGCCAGATCATAACCAAGGACTGTACCCCATATGATTTACCAACAGCACATGGAGAACTGTAAGTTTCAAGTAACCAGCTTGCCTGCCTGAACAAAGACAGTTTAGACAGACGCAAATACAAAAAGAGCCCACATGCCCACCAAATTTGCCCACATGCCCACCGGACTTTGAATCCTGGCTCACCTTCTTCCTCTCCGATGATATCCCCACTCTTATCCTTGGTGATTTCAACATTCACGTTGACACGCCCTCCGCCCCCTCTGTTTCCCGCTTTCTCTCTCTCGCTTCCTCCTTTAATCTCCGACTCTGGACCGACTCCCCCACTCATACTGACGGCCATTCCCTCGACCTCGTCTTCACTCGAAACTGTTCTCTAACTGACCTCTCCTTTGACCCCTTCCCTAGTTCTGATCACTTCCTCGGCTCCTTCAGCCTTTCCCACCGACCCCCCTCCGCCTCCCCCTCTATGCGCCCCTTCCGCAATATGCAGGCCCTTACTCCCTCGGAGTTTGCCGCACATCTTTCCCCCCTTCTCCCCCCCGTTTTCGCCTCCTCCTCCCCTGACTCTGCTGTCTCTGCTCTCAACGCTTCTCTCTCCTCGACCCTTGACTCTCTTGCCCCCCCCTCTGCTCGCCCCGTCCGCCCCCTCGACCCCCGCCCCTGGCTTACCCCTGCCATCCGCTACCTCCGCTCCTGCGCCCGGGCTGCCGAACGCCTCTGGCGCAAATCCCGCTCCCTCCCTGACTTCCTCCATTACAAATTCTCCCTCTCCTCCCTCTCCTCGGCTATCTCCCTAGCTAGGCAGCGCTATTATGCCTCTAGGATCGAATCTTTCTCCCGCGACCCTCGCCGCCTTTTCTCTACTTTCGACTCCCTTCTCAAACCCCCCTGCCCTCCCCCGCCCTCTTCCCTTGCTGCTCGGGATCTTGCGTCGTTCTTCACCTCCAAGATTGACAAGATCCGTCGGGATATTGCCTCCCGCCCCCCTCCGCCCCCCGCCCCCCTCCCTCCTCGCATCCTTCCCTCCTGCCTCTCTCCAGGAAATCTCTGCTCTTCTCTCTTCATCCAACCCCTCCACCTGCCCCCTTGACCCGATCCCCTCCCGCCTCCTGACCTCTATTGCTCCCACTGTCGCTCCCCCCCTTCTGCATGTTGTCAATCTCTCCCTTTCCACAGGCTCCTTCCCCTCTGCCTTCAAACATGCCACTGTCTCCCCCATCCTCAAAAAGCCTACCCTGGACCCTTTCGATCCCTCTAGTTACCGGCCGGTCTCCCTCCTTCCCTTTGCTTCGAAGCTCCTGGAACGTGTCGTCTACTCCCGCTGCCTGAACCTCCTCTCTGCCAACTCCTCCCTGGACCCTCTCCAGTCCGGCTTCCGCCCCCTCCACTCTACTGAAACTGCCCTGGCCAAGATCACCAATGATCTACTTGTCGCTAAATCGAAGCGCCACTACTCCGTTCTTGTCCTCCTTGACCTCTCTGCTGCCTTTGACACTGTCGACCACTCGCTCCTCTTGGACTCGCTTTACTCTTTGGGCTTCCGTGGCTCTGTCTTTGACTGGTTCTCCTCCTACCTCTCTGACCGCTCCTTTAATGTCTCCCTCCCCGAGTCGACCTCCCCCTCCCTTCCCCTCTCGGTTGGGGTTCCCCAAGGTTCTGTCCTTGGCCCTCTCCTCTTCTCTATCTACACCCGGTCCCTTGGTGAAATTATTGCCTCCCACGGGTTCCAATACCATCTCTATGCTGATGACACCCAACTCTATCTCTCTACCCCCTCTCTCTCCTCCTCTGTCCGCTCACGCCTCGTCGACTGCCTCTCTGATATCTCCGCCTGGATGTCCCGACGCCAACTCAAACTGAACATGGCCAAGACTGAACTCCTCATTTTTCCTCCATCCCCCTCCTCTCCCTCTGACCTGACCGTCTGCATTGATGGGGTCACCATCCGTCCTGTTCTCCGTGCCCGCAGCTTGGGCTTCATTTTTGACACGCACCTCTCCTTTAAACCTTACATTGACTCTGTGGCCAAATCCTGCCGATTCGCTCTCCTCAACATTGCCCGCATACGCCCCTTTCTATCTGTCTCCTCGGCCAAAATCCTTGTTCATGCCATGGTTATCTCTCGCCTCGACTACTGCAACCTCCTCCTTGCTGGCCTCCCTCGCTCCCACCTGTCCCCCCTTGTTGCGATCCAAAACTCTGCCGCCAAGATCATTCACTCTGCCCGTCGCTTCGACCATGTAACGCCTCTCCTCCTCTCCCTTCACTGGCTCCCCCTTCCTGAACGTATCCTGTTCAAACTCCTGGTTTTCACGTTCAAATCGCTCCATGACCAAGCTCCCCCTTACCTCTCGGACCTAATCGCCCTACGCACTCCTGCGCGCGCTCTCCGCTCTTCCTCTGTCCCCTCCCTCGCTCTCCCTCGTTTCTCCTGCTCGCCCAACCGCCTTCGTCCCTTCTCCCTCGCTGCCCCGCATGCCTGGAACTCCCTCCCTGCCGACATCCGCCTTGCCTCCTCCCTCCGCTCCTTCAAATCCCTCCTCAAGACCCACCTTTTCCATGCTGCCTTTCCCAATGCCCTCTAGTCTTTCCCCTTGCTCTTACTGTCAGCCCTCCTCTGCTGACTGCTGCTACCGACCACCTTGTAACCAAGCCAAGTACACGCACCTGAGACTTCGCATCCGCCTGAATGTTTGTTTGTCTTCTCCCATGTCTCTCCCGCTGTCCCCTCTCCTTGTCTCCCCCTCCTTGTCTTTTAGATTGTAAGCCACAGGTAGGGACCGCAGCTGATTGTATGTTCTGTACAGCGCCAGGTTGTTACTGGCGCTTTATAAATGTTTAATAATAATAATAATAATAATAATAATAATAATAAAAAATTTGACCCTGGGACTTGCTCAAAGACTTATTCTGTCTCCTTACCCTTTAGTGCCTTGTTGTACCTTTTGACCCTGTAAGTAAGGTCTACGCTTTTTATATTTCTTAACTCCACTGGGCATGTGTGTTCTTCTTTGCAAAACCACCTCCCTTCACCTGGAGGCATATCTACCTAACGAGGGAGAAAAGAATTCCCCTCTGGCTCTTTTAACCAAGACAACCTATCCCAAAGATAAGCACCTCTGAGTTGCGCCAAGGGTTCTGTCTCCTGGAAGGGGTAGAACACCAGATAAGGAGAACCAGGGAATGGGCTGCCCTTGGGAAGCTGTGTGTTTATAACTTTCTGGGGTTTGCTTATCCTGAGTTGTGTGAATTCCCTCTGGTTGTTGGAACTCAGGTGGTGGTAGCAAAAGCGATGTTCTTTTGGAGTTTGCCAGCTGTGGGGACCCCAGGCTAGAGTATTTGGGCAAACACAGTGAGGAGGGTGGCTCAGCTGTATAGCGCCCCATACTGCATTTTGTCACAGCTGGCATCTAGGTTTGTTGCAAGGTCTGGTGCCCTGATGTGTGGGTCTCTGTAAAGGTCCATTTCTGGTTAAGAGGCTTTTCAAATTAGAAAACTGTCTGTAGGTTAGAATAGGTCTACTCATTTGAGATTGTCATCACTATCAAGGATGGGTTGCAGGTTCCTTATGATATGTTTAAGTCTGTTATAGCGGTGGTTGTATGCGATTACCAAAGGTGTTCTGTTGTGGGTTTTGTGAGTTGTGTGGTGGAGCAGATATTCCCGTGGTATGTTACATGGCCTATGTATTTGTTCATCTATGGTGAAAGAATCCTGAAATCCAGGACAAAAACCAGTATTTTGGTAACTGATTGTTGGTATTTTGATATTCCAGTATTTTGGGTACCTAGTCGATAACCGGTTTGGGTACTTAAAAGTGCACAAAATATTCAGTTCTGTTTGGGTACCAGAAACTTTATGAGTATACTCATTTTTGTGGGTTCTTGTTTCAACTCTAGTTCTGGCCTCTATTTACATAGGACCCCCGACCCCATTCCTACAGTATCTGAGCACCTTACCATCTTTAATGTATGCAAATTAGAGAAAGATTATTAGCTCCATCTCACATTGGGAAATAAGCCACAGAGGAACTAAAGGACTTTCCCAAGGTGATGTAGGAGAGGGGTATCAGAGTAAGGGCTTACTTGAACCTACTTCTCCCAAATCCCAGACCAGCATCTACCTGCTGGGCCCTCATTCTGAATTCATCCTGGCAAAGTACCCAGCCTGTCCATAGCGGATTCATTTTCAAAGCTCCCCGCTCCAATTATCTACACCAATTAGAAACCCCACAAGAAAGCAGCTTTGAATGCAACATCTGCTTCAGTTCAGTTCTCAAAATAAATGTTCCAGCTTACAGCATGTTCTTTCTTCTTTGGCACGCCTCCTGATGAGGTTATATACATTCTCCCAGGCTCTCAGGCATATGGTCTTAGTCCATAGGAGCTTATGCAGTTTCTGTACCTTATGTAGGCCAGGTTTTGAAGCCCAATTGCCATTGTTACTATGTGCAATAGTGAGCTGAGGGGAGGGCATTTAACACCATTTATAAGAGCAGCAGTTATCAAACTTTCAAACCTGCATCCCTCTTTCTCTTTTCTGCATTACCTATGATGCCCCCCCCCCAATAAATGGGCTCTAAACATCCTGGGCTCTACATATCTAAAGGACTACCTCCCTCCTCATGTCCCTCCATTGCTTCTAAGATCAGCTAGGAACATCTTCCTGCAAGTTCCATCATTGTCTCCAGTCTATGCGACCCAGGCATGCAGAGAGGCATTCTCAGTGGCTGCTCCATGGCTCTCACACTTCTTTCCCTTGGAGGTTCACCAAAGCCCTTGTCTAAGCATCTTCCACTTCCAAAGGCAATGTAAGACCTATTTATTTGGCATGAGATGGAGAGAGGTGGGAGGGGAGAAGTGGGTTTAGGAGGAAAGATAAGAACTTCTGTCTTGGCTATGTTAAATTTAAGGTGACAGTGAGACATCCCAGACAGCGATGTCAGACAAACATGCTTAGATTTGGGACTGGATTCTGGGTGAAAGTTCTGGTACAGAGAAGTAGATCTGAGAATCTTCAGCATAAAGATGGTACTGAAAGCTATGGGAGGAGATCAGAGCACCAACGGAACAAGTGTAGAGAAAAAGAGAAAAGGGCCCAGGACAGAGCCCTGGGGGACACCAACTGATAGTGGGATAGCAGTAGAGGAGGATCCACCAAAGGATACACTATATGTGCAGTGGGAGAGGTAAGAGGAGAAACGGATAGGATGGAGTCCTGAAATCCAAAGGAGGACAGGAGTATCAAGGAGCACATGGTGGACAGCGGTGTCGAAAGCAGCAGATAGGCCAAGGACGATGAGGATTGAGCAATGGAGGCTGAAGAGGTTGCAGCTCATCTGTATACTTCTCCCAGCATCCTCGGCTGAGGACACAACGAGCTCCCCAGGGCTCCTGTCCCTATGCTAGCTATGTCCCTGATGCTGCTGCTACTGCAACTCCCTAGTCACTCCTCTAGCCGAGAGTGGCTGATCTGGAGAGATTTCCAAACCAGACTCTGCTTTCCAAAAATCAGCAGATTTTAACTGGTGTTAGTGTTATCACCTCTCCATATTTAGCCCAGAGTATCCAGGATCTGTGACATACATCTTTTCTGGGCACTTGGTGAAGTCCTGATTTTCCTGTGTTATTCAGGGGCAATGGGATAACAACACAGGAACATTTATTTTCATGCAAAGAATGATCTATAGCAGAGAAGGGCAGGCAGAAAGGGTCCCACCCTTTCTGGCGTGGCCCCACCCCCTGTAGAGCATCATGGCATCATAATGTTCTGGAGGGGAGAAGAGTCCCTTTTGGCATGGCCCTGGCCCCTCATACCTTTGGTCCTTTTTACGTGAACAGGGGTTGTCTCTGTGTGTGCCACTGCAGGGGCAGTGCAGGGGGGAGGTGCAGACAGGTGCACACCCATTCCCCCATCACCACGCATGGAACAATCTGTGTTTTCACCAGTTGCTCTAGAGGGGGTGGGGATGTGCGGGTCATGGGAATACGCAACCACACACTTCCACATTTACATAGGATGCTCCCCCGCATAGATAATGGGTGTCCATGCATGGGAGCATCTTATGTAAAAAGGGCCAAAGCTTCAGGTAAGATGGCTACCCTAACTGTCAACAGCACCAATCAAAATTCAGAAGAGAATGTGGTTGCCACTAGGGATGTGTGAACGCAGTTCGGACATTTGGAGTTGTGGAAGAAACACTGTATGTAGATAAACTTTGCCCTGTGCTTGTCACTTGTGACGCAACACAGACACAGATGCAGTAGCGAGACTAACACAGACGCAGGCGCAGTAGAGATTTATTGATGCAGATGGAGTAGAGACTAAGCAGAGACTTTCCAGCGCAAGCGCAGTTTAGCCTACCAACATGAGTCAGCAACTCAGTGTTGACATGCTCAATAAATCCACCAGTTACATAAACACCAGATGCTGACTATCACATTGGGGACCAGGCTGAATCCTGTGTCCTGATTGGGGCTGGGGAAACAAAGAACTGTGCATTGATTGGGTTATAGCTAGAAGCATGAAGCTGTATGAAAATGTTTAAATATAGGTGCCTTCTCTTTGTTCGGGGCTCTCGATGATCTCCAGATCCTCGATCCCACAGCTGCTGTGTCTCCTGCAATAAAGCCTGATCTGATAGACGTCTCTGTGCAGCCTCCTCTCATTTACTGCCTCCACTCATCAGAATTTCTCCGAAAGAGTTCAGCCCGAACTCAGCCAGTTCAGACAGCTGAACCAGACGGTCGAACCGAACATGGAACCCCCCAAACAGTTTGGCCGTGTTTGGGCAGGTTTGGGTGGGAAAAACCTGGCTGGCAGACCCAGGGAGGGGGCAACTGAGGAGCAGACTTCCTGTCCCCAGGTGTGGAGAGAGACTTGGACTAGCAGCCAGCCTGTCCAATCACCATCCCTCGGTTGAGTTCAGGTTGCAAAAACATGTCACAGGAAGGCAAAACATGACAGGGAGGGAGAGTCATCTGAGGAGCAGACTTCCAGGCACCAGAGGTGGAGAGGCTTGGAGAAGCAGCCAGCCTGCCCAATCACCATCCCTTTTCGCCTCAGACCACTGGCTTGGCAGTCTGTGATTGGCCACAGGCTAGGCTGCACAGAGCCAATGGGGCTTGTGCTAAGGTGGGCACAGCAAGTAACAAAAGTAATTGCCCTCCCCCCTCCTTCCAATTGAATCCCTCCCCTCCATTGAATCCTTCCCTCCTTCCTGTATATATTCCATCCCTGATTCCCTTCACCTATTTTTTTATTTATTTAGAGTGGATTAGATTGATTTAGGTTTCATTTCAGTTTTGTATCCCTCCCTGTGTTATTTGTTGTGAGCTGTCTGTGCCCCCCATCCCTGTGTGTGTAGGTAGGTAGGTAGGTAGGTAGATAGATAGATAGATAGATAGATAGATAGATAGATAGATAGATGTAGGAGTTAGCTTAGTTATAGAGATAGATAGTGTGTAGTGATTCATTTTTAATATTTTATAGTGTGTTTGTAGGACTAGGCCTTTGTAGATATTAGATAATATTCCATTCAGTTCCATAGGTTTTAGAATAGTTAATAGCAGTTAGAGTTAGTGTAGATATTATATTCCAAATTTGAATAAATACATTTTTTAAAAGTATAAAATCTACCTCTGCATTATTTGGGTGGAAGACATGGAGAAGGGAAGCAGGAGTGGTTGGTCTGCTACCTGTAAGGTGGGCAATGGGACACATGGCAGAGGTGGCAGGGGCCATGCCAGCAGAGTGGCAGGCATCAGCAGCAGCCCAAGCCCATCACCATGCCCCAAACTGAGCAGACTTCAGAGGCTCCCAGCATTGGTAATAGGGGTGTGGTTCGGTGTCGCCTCCTGCCAGAGTCGTCCACTGCCACGCAGGGCACTGGAAGGTCTGAAGTCCAGGAGGCCATGGCTGTCTCTGCTGCGGCTGCAGGAGCAGGTGCAGGTGCTTCAGGGTTGGATGTTCATTATGGGCCAAACAAAGTCCCCCATTATTCATGTGATTCCCATAGGTCCGGGGTTGGTGGATCCCACCCCGGCTGATAGAGGCAGAACCTGATCCCTGGGCAATGGCAGCAAGGAGAGGAGCATAAGTATCAGCAGTAGTAGAAAGAGAAGCTATAGGGAGCACAGGGAGAGTGGCAGCAGCATGGGCAGTCAATCAGCCTCAGGGTCCCAGTACTCCTTTTCATGGAACATATCTCAGATTGGGGACATCAAGGCAGATACTAGTCCCATGGAGGAGATGTCTGGTGCTGAGGCAATGGCTGTCCCTCCAAGAGCTGTGTCACCACCATGCTATGCCCCTCCCATCAGCACTCTCAGTGATGCGTCACCCGGTGCGGGCCAGAAGAGCTTATTGAGATCTGGCTAGTAGAATGCAACCCTGCAATGCCAGTCAAGTAGGGGTGCCAGCCACCATGCCCTAGCTGGGCCTCTGCCACTGCTCCACCACTGCCAGCCAGTCTGCAATGCCTGGCCAAGTAGGGGTGCCAGTCACCAAGCCCTGGTCGGGCCTCTGCTGCCGCTCCACCAATGCCAGCCAGCCTCCAATGCCCGGCCAAGTAGGGGTGCCAGCCACCAAGCCTTGGCCGGGCCTCTGCCACTGCTCCGCCGATGCCTGGCAGTCTGCAACACCTGGTCAAGTAGAGGTGCCAGCAACAAGCCCTGGCCAGGCCTATGCCACTGCTCCACCAATGTCTGGCAGCCTGCAATGCCCAGCCAAGGATTGGTGCCAGCCACAGTTACTGTGCCCTGGCAATCCAATGTCTGCTGCTGCTGCCACTGCTGTGCCATGGGTACTGTGCCCTGGCAATCCAATGTCCACTGCTGCTGCCACTGCTGTGCCATGGGTACTGTGGCCTGGCAATCTAATTTCTGATGTTTCTGAGGCTGCCACTGCTGTACCCAAAAACAAAAAGGGGTTGAAAAACTCTCTCAACTATCCGCCGGATAGTGCAGCACTAAGGCAAAAGAGAGAAGCCCAAAAGCTGTTCTCTAAATATTATGTGGATGACCAAAACTTCAATATAAAATATATCAAAACCTTTATTATAACTCAAAACTGTTGCTAAAAACAAGTTGTTGTGAACAAACTTGATATGGTTGACAACAAAATTGCAGTCTATAATACATACAATGCAGTAAATGCATAAATAAATGGTGATTACAATGATCCAATTATTGGAAACCAATACAATACAATAAATGCATGTAATGAACAAATAAAATAATCCAATTGATGGAATCCAAAGTCCAAACGCGTTTCGGGGATCCCTCCCATTCTTCAGTGGACAATCAAATTTCAGACCTGTGTGGAGCAGCAAAACATCCAGCATACTTCCTTCATATGCAAATGCTGCAGATGTTATCTCAAGTCCTGTGTGTGATGCATATGATTTACCCCTATGGGCAAAAAACAGTTAAACCACTTGCCATTCTTTGGCAAATACTGCAGGACTTGCCCCAAACTCAATCAATTACCTGCAGGCACTCTTGTCAGCAGATGGATCAGCAACCTCCTAGTTTGCTCCAAGGCAATCTCTTGTATGTGCTGTGCTTCCTTACACGGACAAAGAGCTGGATCTCTTATTTCTTTTGATCCCCTCTTGTGCTGGCTTCATACATAACTGATAAACATAAAGGGCATTCATTTAAGCTCCCTCATTTATGAACAACTTTTCATGGTTGTTGGGTTATTGGCCTCTCCTCATAGAGGAGAAATGAACCCAATATACTCTATGCAGCCCTTGCTTATCCCATCCTTATCCACCTGGAGACTAATCTTTCCAAATATCTCCCGGTGATTTTGTTACTTACCATCCACTGGTCACCTTTACCTCCCTCGCTGTATGCAACATCAATACTGGTAGCAGGAAATCACCTCGGGGTGCCTCATATCACTCGCTATATATGCATGCCAAGCTTGTGCTGCCTGCTGATACTACCTGGGCTAATGAGAAATTCTGATTGCCCTACTCTGTGGCTGGTTGCTCATCTATCCTAATTGCTTGATTTTCCAGCAAATTGCTGTCACATGGTTTCTTTATATGAAAGCCTGCATGATTGATTTTTCAAATCACTCAGTCAAATGCCTGATATCCTAGGTGGTTAACTGCGCCTCTAGCACTTCCCCATTCATGCTGATCTTCTGCAAATCCACACAAGTGTGAAAATCATCAATAAACATTCTGAAGCATGATACACAATATACAATGCCATGTCCTAACAAACCTTAATCCAAGTAGGACTGCTGTACTGGTCATACCGCATAACACATCAGTGGCAGGTGCCATACCACAGAGCACCCACTCATGTCCATGCACAGAGCGCTCGCCAAAAATCTAGGCAGCCTGCAATGCCCAGTTGAGTAGGGGTGCCAGCCACCAAGCCCTGGCCGGGCATATGCTGCTGTTCTGCCAATGCCTGGTAGGCTTCAATGCCCGGCCAAGTAGGGGTGCCAGGCACCCAGGCCAACCACCAAGCCGTGAGCCTTTCCTGACTTCTGCTGCTGCTGCTGCTGCTGCTGCTGCTGCTGCTGCTGCTGCTGCTGCTGCCACCGCTGGGTCTCAGACAGACAGCCATGCCCCCCACGGGCCTGCCTGCCCGGGCAACCCAGGGTGCCAAGTCCCAAGCTTTGCTGGTCTCTGCTGCTGCTGTGTCTCTGATGACATGCCATGCCCCCACAGGCACGCCTGTAGGGTCCCAAGCCTCCAGGAAGCTGAATTTTCTGAACATTCGGGGGGGGGGGTCCAAACTCCATGGGACCAAACCCATGAAGCCGAACTAGGTTTTCCGGCTGAACGGCCAAACAGCCAAACTCTGTTTTGTTTGCACATCCCTATTTGCCGCCATATTTGATATAGGCAGCACAGAGCAGTGTATTTGGCAACTGGGTTCCCTCCCATATGTTTCCCTTTGGATACATGCATTCTACATCTCCCAGGGAACCAGTGTGGTGTAGTGAGAGCCAGTTTTGTGTAATGGATAAGGCAATGAACTCACTGGGTGGGCTTCGGTAAGTCTCAACCTCAGTTCCCCATCTGTAAAATGGGAGTATGTGTGTGTCTGTCTTTCCCTGTGTGTTTCCCTCATCCTTGTCCATCTTAGGCTTTAAGCTCACTGGGCAGGGACCTGTCTCTGAAATTCTGTGACTGTAAAGCATTGTGTACACCTAGAACTGTTGAAATGATAAGTAGTAGTGGCCTGACCCCAATTTGAGAACCATTGATATTAGAGTTGCTAGTGAGCTTTTTGGTCTCCTCAGCACACATGTTCTACTGGGGTGTGAGTGCTGGGCACAGTTCTGCAAGGTGCTCAGCTGCCTCACACTTCCAAGAAACCTCACCATATAATACAAGAGCTCTTGTATTATACAAGTTTATTTTCTAAACTCTTGAAAAAATCGAATGCCTTTCTTCTGGGAGCTGCTAGGTGCTGAGTCCTGATGAAAATATGTTAATAGTGAACAACACTTAAAATCTAGCCTTGAGATCTTTGCAAAACTTGGACTGCTGCTGACTGCTATCATGCCTCCACCACTGCCACCAACTGGCAAGTACCGTCCCCCAATGTGGCTTTGGGTAAAATGAAATTAAATTGCAGTTAAACAGTGCCAACTGTGCAGTAACAGCTAGGTGGTAAAGCTAATAAAATATCAAAACTATTTAGAATAAGCTAGCAGTACAACTCCATAAACAGTCCATTGCACAGCCTTCTGCCGTGCAGTCCATAAACAGGCAGCTGCTCCCAGCACAGTCGCAGAAGGCAATCAAATTGGTTCTCCTGCAGGAGATGTTCATTGATCAACCGTGTCACTTTCAGAGACAGCATGAGCATGAAAGAAGTAGAATCTTGCTCTGTGGGTCAGTTGTGACAAAGATGGAAGACAAAGCTGGTTTAATGTAGAGACTTAGATAATGAAAGCAGTACGGAAGGGGAATTGGTTCATTTCATATGATCCCATATCTCAGGGTTCCTATGTTAAGCCAGAGTGCAATACAATCTGTTCATGAGCATACACTCCTGTTTCTTTATTTCCCAGAGAGCCATCAAAAGGAACTATCTATGTCCATCTACAAATAACCTGCTGTAGTTCCACACTGGGCCCAGTATCCTGTAAACTAGAGGTGTGCACCAGGGGCCCATGTCATTTTTGTTTTAATTTTTCATTTTCATTATTTAAATTTGTCATTTTTGTTTTCATAAATATAACGTCTTTGGGGGGTTTTTTGCTTTTGTTTCCGTTTTTTGGTTTGCGGATGTACCTTTTTTGTTTTTCATTATATTTGGCTAAAACATGGAGTGATTACCTCTCCAATAGAAGGCATTAAGTGTACCAAATTCCAAAATGATTGGATAAAGAAATCCAATTATAGAAGCAGTTGAATTATATTATTTTGCAAAAAATCTTCATATACATTCTTAGCTATAACTTCTTTGCCTCACATTTAATGTAAATGAAACTTGGCAAGATAATACCCCTTCCCATATGTACTATCCCTGCCAACTTTCAGAAGGATTGGATAAAGGGTCCTGGTGGCATAAGCACTTAAGATATAAATGTATGTCTTACTGTAACATCTTTGTAAGTCCAACCAGTGTACATGTAATTTGGCAGGGCTGTATATCACACTTTCACAATCATCTCTGCCAAATATCAGAAAGCTGTGATAAACGGTCCCAATTTTATATGCCTGCACAGCATATGCAGAGGAGCGTATGCCAGGGATTCTCTTACATGTCACTGTGGTATAAGATCGGTTTGTGATACCACTGGACAGAATAAACGTCAACCAAATATCCTCATTCTGTGATGTGACCATCCCACCATCTCCCCACCCACATGCTACTGAAAAATCATAAGCATGTGTTTAGGAAAGAGCCAATAGAGATTTTCTTATGTCCTCTGTCACAGTGCTGCAGGATGTGATTGTGATGATAATTGGCCAGCCTGGATGTGTAAACTATGGGTATTTTCAGACGTTACGAGATCACGCTCCACCACAGTCAATTCCCTGTGGTGGGGAATGGTACCGTAACATCTGTTGGGGAACCGGAAGTTCCCCCCAGATGTTACCCACGCTCAATCCCCGCCAGGAACCACATTCACCAGGTGATCGGATGAACCCGCGGGGCCAGCACCGATCGTGTGGTGAATAGGATTCCCGCATTGGTAGCAGCACCCGCCCGTCTCCCCAGATGGCGGGCGGTGGGGGAGCGTGGGGGGGCGGGGCCGTGCGGCTGCACATTGCACCGCGCAGCCCTGCTCCGTCCCCGATTCCCTGCCGGGATCCCCCGGCATGTCTGTTGGCCATGCCGGAGTGATCCCGGAGGGGAATCCAAGGGTTGTTTCTGTGATGGGGCGAATGCCGCCCCGTCATGTCTGAAAATACCCTAAGTCTCCTGATTGGTGGGATGCTATCCCCAAAGGCCCAGTTATGTCACTTCTATGTCCACCTGAGAGCCACCCCGTATGCCTGCCTCGAAGCCACTACCGGTTGGTCCTGTAAAGCTGGAAGCATGCAGTAATTGGCCAGTGAATGTGTCAGACTTTTGAGTTGCTCCACATCCTCCCTCCTACAGCCTCCCTCCCCCTGACATTCCAGGTGCCTGCCTCTGACTGGCACTGCATATGTTGCTATTTATCTGAATAATGGTCTTCAAGAGGACAACTTCAATTGCTTATAAAATGGGGTCACTTTATCAAATTGTCCTGTAGCTTGGCGGAGATGATAGGGAAGGTATGTGATATATACTTGCCAAATGTCTTGTAAACAGAATGGAATATAAAAATGTTACAGGTGGAAATGTATTTTTAAGTTAATGTCTTATACCATCAGGACCCTTTAGCCAATCTTTTTGACAATTGGCTGAAGTGTTAATTTTGTGAAGGGACATAATATTCACAGGTATCATATAAATTGGATGGAAGATAAAGAAGTTGTAGCCATGAATGTGTATGGAGCTTTTCTTAAACTTACAACATTCAATTGCTTCTAAAATCAGTTCACTTTATCTAATCATTTCAGAAATTGGTACCCTTAGCGCCCTCCATTGGGGGTATAATCTCCCCAGGTTCCATCAGAATTTAATAAGAATCAAAAAAGATATAGCCAGAAATACATTTTTCATTTTCCCCTTTATTTCCAAAACAAAAAGTCATTTTAGCTTATATTTTTGTTATTATTATTTGACATTTTGTTATTGTAATAACAGTAACAAAAATGACCAAAATGACATGCAAACCCCTACTGTAAACACATGTACAACTGATTCAGAATATTTATTCTCTAATGATTGTAGCAGACACCAACTTAAGTATACGTTTGTGTTATTCATTCATTTCTAAAGCACCCTCAATATTTAAAGTGCTTTGCAATCCTTATCTAGTTCACACTTACAACAACCACCATGTGAGGTAGACCATTATTATTTCCAGTTTACAAATGGGGAGCTGAGACTGAACAGTAGTGACTTACCCAAGACCAGCTTGGTTAAAGTGAAAGCTGAACCCTGGTGTAACAGAGGAAAGAGCACTGGAAGAAGTGTGCAGGTGTGCTTTTCAGATGAGGATCAAGAAGGTGCCGGAGCTAAGTAAATGACAGGTGCTTATACTTACCAGAGGATCATGCCTGGGTCGGTGCTACAACTAGCAGGTGCTAAGCTGCACCGCCACACTTCCCCAGTACAAGGCCTGTGCTGGGACTTATAGTGTTGATTTCCTTCACTGCTGCTTCTGCCAGCCAGCACTAAGCAGGAGTGCTTAGCCATTACTAATCGGGGCGGGGGTGCTCTGCCCCCCATGGCAGGCAGTCGCGGTGCAAAAGGCACACAGCTGAAGATTCAGCTGCCCTGGGGCATGGTTGGTTGGTGCCCCTCGTATAAATGCACCTGTGACCACCGACACATTGGCCATCAACTAGTTACGGCTCTGATTTGAACTGCTGCTCTGATTGCTGCACCTACTCCATAGCTAAGGAGGGAACTTGGACCCGCCAGGTAATTTCCAAATGTAATACAAAAAGGGAAAAGCACCAAATGGGTTCTGAGGGATGTGTATACCGAGTGGACTTGAATATTTCAGAGTCTGTGCTCCTTGTAAAACTGCCCTGACATTTTCCATTACAGTTCTACGAGGTTGTTACTTATGATTTTTACAATGTGTTTAATGATAAAAATATGTTTATGGTTAAAAAAAAAATTAGCTGGATAGTAGTTTAATTTATCAGCCTATGCACAGTAAGCTACAAATTAGAGGTTGCATGACTTCTTCCGTCCCTACCATAACAATAAACATAAATCTCTATCGATAGACTGCCTTAATGCAGACTGGAAAACACAGTCTTATTTCATTAGAAACTCCAGGGCAGCCTGCATAGAGATACTGGTGTTTAGCACTCTCACAAGAACTCAACTTAAAAGCCATTGAGTACATTAGCCAATACTGTAAAAGCTTTGCCACTGGCCCTCCGTGCCAGCTGCTGGACAGCATGCGACAAACAGTTGGGTTTCCTTTCCTACCCCCTGGGTCGCTCCAGTGGAATGTGATCATGTACTTAGTGCATTCAACAGAAGAGTAAAATCTGTGCTTTGGTGGCTGACCATTCCATAAGCATCAGCAAATTGGTTGTTATGATTATTATCTAGATACTCAAAAGCCAATCCTGAACCACACCAAAGCCTTCCCTGGCTTTTTAGCTTGTATTCCTATGGAAAGAAGGTGTAGGCCAATCCCATTCTGTGTTTCCCCTTCATAAGTTTTGATTACCCTGGCCAATTTCAACCAAAGGAAGAGGTAGAGAGGGAGAAGGCACAAAGGTAAGTAAGGGCTCATATGGCTGATTTTATTGTCAAAGCAGACAAACTAAATTAAGCATGTGTAGCTGCAACTTCAAAACTTTGGGGATGTATTCCTGTCTCTCTCTGTGTTCCACTCCCCTTTGTCTCCCCTCCGTTATCTCTCTTAGATTGTAAGCCCACTGGGGCAGGGACCTGTCTATAATCAAAGACTGTAAAGTGCCAGTACATTGCTGTCACTATATAAATAATAATAACCAAGTCTCCAATTAGCACAGGGTGACTTCAGGACTAAGGTGGAATTTGAACCCTAACCTTCCGGGTCCAACACCTTATCCACCATGCTACGCTAGCTCTATATATTTCCCACCTTTACAAAAACCAGGCCTAATTATTTTGGCTGTTTGTTTTGAGAATTACTTGTTAAATAATATATTCTACCATGCCTTCCATTCAACAACCACGAAGAGTTTTTACAAGCATTTGCTAACTAAGGTCACATCTCTCCACCATTAAAGCCAATAGGAGTTTTGCCACTGAGTTCAATGGATGGAGGATTGTGCCCTAAGACATACAGTAAAATGGTAGGGATGTGTATTTCCATTTTAATATTGAAGGCAGCAGAATGATGCACAGAGAAGATCATTGACTTGATGAAGTTAGTATATCAGGGGCAAGATCTGCAGCACCCTCACTGAGTATGGGGCTCTAACAGCCACACAATGCAATTTAATTGTGTGGTCAGCCGGGAGCACCCTCTTGGAGATCCCCGGGTGTCCCGGGTTGCAACATTTGAGAGGCCGTTCTCGGTGGCTGCTCCAAGGCTGTGGAACAATCTCCCGGTGGAGGTCCATTTATCCCTGGATGATCCCTCCTTGTTTCTTTGCTTATTTATTTATTTTTCTATTTTTACCTTGCCTCTCTCACAGAAGAGACTCAAGGTGGCTTACAATTATAAAAATATAAAACAAACAATATCAATATAAATACAAATACAATATATAAATACAAAAACAGCAGTATAAAATGCAACTATAAAATCAGGCTTGTGCATGAAAATACCCCCACCCCCCCAAACCCATCTAGGCCATCCCACCCTCCCCCACCAAATGACTGATGGAAGAACCAGGTTTTACAATTTCATCAGAAGGCAAGTAAATCCAGGGTGAGGCAAACCTCCACAGGAAGGGAATTCCAGAATGACGGTGCAGCCGCCGAGAACACTCTCCTATCTGTCTGAACCCACCAATAGCACGGGACCTCCAGGAGGGAACCCCCGGATGACCGCAGGAGCCATCCAGGGGATGAGGCGATCGCTCAGATAAACAGGGCCTAAGCCATGAAGGGCTTAAAAGTCAACACCAGCACTTTAAATCGGGCCTAGAAGACAATAGGCAGCCAGTGCAGTGCTTGGAGCACAGTTGTTACGTGCTTCCTGCAGCCTGTCCCAGTGAGGAGGTGGCCCACCGCATTCTGCACCAGCTGCAGCTTACGAACCATCATCCTGGGGAGCCCCATGTAGAGTGCATTGCAGTAGTCTATCCTCAAAGTAACAAATACATGGATGATAGTGGCAAGGTCCGAGTCTGAGACATATGGGCGGAGCTTTTTCACCTGATGTAATTGGCAAAAAGTGCTCCTGGCCACAGTCAACACTAGTCCAGCCGCAGCCGTGAACACAGGAGCTCCCCCAAGCTCCGCACAGATGGAGCCAATGGAGGACGGATGCCCCTGATAATGGGAGAAACCACTTCCCTCGGGTCTCCGGTCCCGCCTACTAGCATCATCTCTGTCTTATCGGGATTGAGTTTCAATAGGCTCAACCTCATCCGATCCCACACAGCAGTCAAAAACCAGGTGAGCAAGGAGACAGCCAGGCCTGGGTCAGATGAAAATGATAAATACAGCTGAGTGTCATCAGTGTACTGATGACAGAAAAACCCCAGCTGTGCATGACCTCCCCTAGCAACTTCATATACACATTAAACAAAGAGAGGGAACAAAATCGAACCCCGTGGAACCTGATACGGGAGGCCTCCAGGGGATGAAGTACAATCCCCAAGCAACACCCTCTGTGATCTATCTGTGAGGTAGGACCAGGACCATTGCAAAATGATCCCATCCACTCGCCAGGTCCTTCCGTACACAATGTAAAACCTGGGTGTTTCACTAGGCATTTGGTGAGGAAGATGGGTAGTGGATGGGGGAAGTCTGAGGGGGAGTATTTATTATTCTTTTGAGCCTCAATTGTTTTATTCAAATTTTATATTTTATATTTTTGTACTTATGCTTCCATGGTTTTATTGTGAGCTGTCATTGGGCAGAAGGGGGCAGGATAATAAATTATGAAAATAAATAAATTAATTGAATTGCATCCGCTATTTTAAGTGACTTCTTTTCCTATATGTGCAGTCTTATTTATTTGTTTGTTTGTTCATTTATTTATATTTGTATCCCGCCCTTCTCCAAAGGCTTAGGGTGGCTATCAACATGTATAAAACATAAAAATCAATAAAAACAAAATACAACAAAACCCCAGCCCCCATCACCAACCCCCAAACACCATTGCAGCCACCATATTTATGATCCATATTTTTGGTCACACTTAATACTAAAATTCCATTTAGAAATGGCTTGTAACGGAAGACAGAAATGTTTAATAGATATTCCCAGTAGAGCTCATTGACATTTTCCAATCAAAATATTTTTCAGCTGTTTCAGAAACCCAAAGAATTCCCAGCAAAATTCTAGCACCACTGAAATTTTTAAGGTCTAAAAACGTTTCTGTGAAGATTTCTAGCTGAACGGCTTTGCTTTATTGTTCCGTATCTGAAAGATAAAATTGGTCCACAATCTACAGAACTAGCCACAACTACATCAAAGTGTGTGTCCGTCCCTGCCAGAGCTCTTTTGGGGGGATGGGCTACAGTGTGCACCTACATAGAGAACCCTTGGGCAGGCTTGCCAGACCCTACTGCTCTGCCGCCCGTTCAAGTAATCACCACCTCTCCACCCCAGGGTGCCCCATAACCCTTCCCTGGAGACCTGGTCACTCTGGTTGCTTCTGCTTCCCTCCCACCTCAATGACCTCAATCTCCCTGCCATGTTGACTTTCAACCCCCCACATCGCTCCTGCGCTCAGGTGGCAAATATAAAAGGAGCAGCATTAGTGCTGAAATTGATAGCTCATTTTGCATCCGCAGGTAATACCTAAAATGTTGGGTAATCTTTTAGGTGCCCACTCAGTAGCTGGTTGCTCAATATGTTGGGTACCCAAACCCTGATGTAATAGATATTACTATCACCAAATTTCCCATTCTACCAACTTATTCTGATTTGTTTAGCCATTTTACTGTGTTTCTGAATGTATCTACACTAAAAGCATAGAGGATACAAATAACAGCAACTGGTAACAACAACAACAACAAAACAGTTTCACATATAATAAAAACAGCCTTTTACTGTATACCAAAGTATCAAAAAATATGAAATGATCATTAAAAAACTGTGAAAGCCAACGTTGATCTGACAAAGTGTTTTGAGTACAAGACTCTTCCTAAGGGATAGAGTGTCACTAGAATGACAAGGCAAATCTTGTCTGAGAAGCCATGTATATCCAATATGATTAACTTCTAATGCTTGACTAACTGGAACACACAACTTCACTGTTGGAGGCTTCGTGACTCACATTTTGTTCAGAAGTCTCCACCAGTGAAGTTGAACGCTCCAGTTGGTCAAGCATTAGAAGCTTGTCATACGGATATACACGGCTTCTCAGACAACAAAATTTATCTTGTCATTCTTGTGACACACTATCCCTTAGGAAAAGTCTTGTACTCTAAATGAATCGGATACCTTGGTTGTCACATTACTATTGGCTTTTATATCTTTAATGATCATTGTGTACATTTTGCTCCTTTGATATATAGCAAAGCTCCAAATGTATCTAACCACATTCCTGTCTTGGTAAGTGGTGCAAAAGGGAAAATTCATAATGGAAAACTAGTATGTAATTGTATTTGGGGTATTCAGGTAGTTTGTTGAGCATTAAACAGCTACTCGACAGGTTCCAGGGCCGGCCTTACCCCAGGACGATCTGGGGGAAATGTCTTGACTCTCGCTATTTTCTCTACTTCTGTGGGCCCTGCAGTGGACCCTGGTTTCATTTCACCAGAACAGGGTGTAGGACCCCCCACTTCCTCCCATCATGGACCTAAACACAACCCTATTGAGGGTCCCAAGGAAGGTGCTCTGAATGAGTGGTTCCATGTAGGAGTCAGTGGAGCTACCAGGGGCCCTGTATTTTATCTTCAGTCTTGACATGGCAGATTTTAAGACAGACCCTGGCTGCTTAACTCATCTTAATGGCTGAACTAGCCCTGTCTATCGTCACCTTCAGAAGATGCAGCCTTGGCAAGACCAGATGTCTGTCAGCGTAGCTCTAGACACTACATAATTAACATACCCTGCTTCACAGTCAACTCTGGTGAGTACATGATGGTCAGTCAAAATTTTGAAGGTAGACAGCAATTGACATTGGTGCAAACGTTTGCGACCCTCTTGCTTAGCCATTTATTAAAAGTCCTTGTAATCATTTACAAACCATACACAGACTGTCTAGAAATACAGTCTCAAGATAAAGTGCAGACTCATTTATTTTGTCAATAAATATTAGCTGTTCAACTACCTGCCTTGGATCAGTACCAAGGGTGAACTCTCCTGCTCCTTTCAGCTCCCTATTCTGGGAAAAGTCATTGTTTGTCTCCACGTACTATCTTTGCCATCCCAGCACTCTTCATTACTGCACTTTAATGCAGTTTGACTTACTGATTTTGTAGTGACTTAGCCTGCCTTGTAACATTCCCACTGCAGCATAGTTAAGCAGACGAGGCCGTGATAAGGAAGCTGATAATGTGAGTCACACATTATGCAACTATTGTTATTCCAGTGGTAAAACAGCAGAGATGAGAACTCGCTCCGCTAACATCATTTATGAAACGTTAAGTAAAAAAATTTTTGCTTTGCAAATGATTGTTCTTAACAAGATATTTTAAAATAAATGTGTCCCCGCAGACTAATTTCAGCTCCTTTAGCAAAGCCCTCCATCAAAATAGGAATCGACATGCACCAAACAGAAAAGGACAAACATTGACTGCATTCCTCTCTCGTTTCCTCAACACCTGCATATTTTGTATTCAACTGAAAGGCCAAATCCAAGCAAGCACAGATTGTATGACTGCACAGACACCCACATATTAAGGGCGGTTCAGTGATCCCAATAAGATGGGGTCCATGAATAATCTTGAAATGACAATATGAGTATGAGAAAGACTGGAGTAAAATATCTTGATATCAAAAAATAATTATGGTAACATTTTCTGTATTCTAATAAATGGGTTAGATTTTGTCCATCAGACATTCCTATGCTAGGAAGAGGCCCACCCATCATTTTAGTCAAAATACACAATAAAAGCAAGTATTAAAATACTCAAGTAAAACTAAGTAAGGATTCCTAGCCTACCATTTGTCAACCCCTGCTGGCCAAATGTCTGGCCAACAAGATCTTGCATTGGGTCTTAACAGGTATGATGGTGGGTCGCTTTGGCTTTCCCTGTCATGCTTTGGGGCCCGGATCTCACCTGCACATTTGTTCAGGAGCCACCGGGTGTTGGCCCAAGATTGCTCCGGGCCACATCAGTGGCTAGCCTGGGCTGTGATCCTGGGACCTCTGGGGTCATAGCCTGGGTCAAGGTCTTCCCAACTGGGACAAAAAGGGCCACAGTGGGCTGTTATGTTTCTTGTGGCCTGCTGTGAATCGGCCCAGATCAGGTCTGCCATAGAGGTGTGCATCAGGAAATCATGGTTGGGTTTTTTTTCATTTTTTAGTTTCATTATTTAAATCTTTTGTTTGGTTTTTTTCCACAAATATCAAAATTTTGTTTTTGTTTTTTCTTTTGCTTTTGTTTTCTATTTCCATTGATTTCAATGGAAAGCACATTTGCTGCTATAACCTTTTTGTTGTTTACTATAGTTTGATGAAACTTGGAAGAATTGTACCTCCAATGTAAAGAATTGAGTGTACCAAATTTAAGAAAGATTGGATAAAGTAATCTGATTTTATAAGCAGTTCAATTATATTATTTTTCAAAAATTTGCATATATATTCCTGGACTTCATTTCTTTGTCTCCCATACAATATGGATGAAAATTGGCAGTTTTATACCCCTTCCCAAGTTTACTATTTATGCCAACTTTCTGATGTATTGGATAAACGGTCCTGGTGGTATAAGCAATTAACTTATAAATATATGTCTGACTATAACATCTTTGTAATCCAACCAGTGTATATAACATTTGGAAGAGCTCTATTGAACACCTTCAGAATCATCTGTGCCAAATATCAGAAAGATGTGATAAAGGGTTCCAAAGTTATATGCCTGCACAGCTTATGCAGAGAATGAGCCTATACCAGGGATTCTATTACTTGTCACTGTGGTATAAGATCTGTTTGGCATGCCAATTGAGCAGCAGAAATGTCAAGCAAATATCCTCATTCTGTGCTGTGACCATCCCAACATCTCTCCCCACTTGTTAATGAAAAGTCATAAGCATTTGTTTAGGAAAGAGCCAATAGAAATTTTCTTATGTCCTCTGTCACAGTGCTGCAGGATGTGATTGTGATGATAATTAGCCAGCCTGGATGTGTAAACTATGTCTCCTGATTGCTGGGATGCTATCATCAAAGTCCCAGTTATGTCCCTTCTAGCCCACCTCAGGGCCGCCCCCTATGCCTGCCTCAAAGCCACCACCAATTGGTCCTGTAGAGCTGGAAGCATGCAGTAATTGGCCAGTGAATGTTTCTGTCAGTCTATTGGGTTGCTCCCAATCCTCCCTCCTACAGTCTCCCTCCCCCTGTCATGCTAAGTGTCTGCCTCTGACTGGCACTGCATGTGCTACTATTTAACAGAATAATGGTCTTCAAGGGGAGAATTTCAATTGCTTATAAAACTGGGGCCCTTTATCAAATTGTCTTGTAGTTTGACAGAGATGACAAGGAAGATGTGGGATACATTCCTGCCAAACTTCTTGTAAACAGGATGGCGTATTAAAATGTTACAGCCAGAAAGATGCATTTTCAGTTTAATGGCTTATAATATCAGGATCCTTTATCCAATCATTCTGTAATTTGACAGGATTGGTAATATTGTGGACGGACATAAATTTCCAGGTTACATGCAAATTGGACAGAAGATAAAAACTTGTAACCAGGAATGTGTATGGAGCTTTTCTTATATTCAATTGCTTATAAAATTGGTCCCCTTTACCCAATCTTTCTGGGGTTTGGAACACTTAGTACCCTCCATTGGGGGTACAATCTCCCCAAGTTTCATCAGAATTCAATAAGAAACAAAAAGTTATAGCCAGAAATACGATTTGCATTTTTTACCCATTATTTCAAAAACAAACATTCATTTTGTTTTTGTTTTCTTTATTATTATTTTTCATTTTTGTTATTACAATAACAAAAAAGAAAATCCAAAATTTCATTTTTGTTATCATCAAAAAAAAAAATGAATTGCACACCCCTAGTTTGCCATGGTTAGTCACCATGGCAACCATCACTGACCACTATGGCTGCCCATTATAGTGGGGTATGGGGTGCTAGGTGCAGTGCAGAGGTATGGCCGGGCAAGCACACATTCGTGTGTCTCCCACCCTGTCCGGGGGCCTGGCTGCTGGCACATTTGTTTAACGGCCTGACCCAATCTGGACCTTGTTCGTGGCAGCTTCCTGGGCCAGGTTGTGATGTCAGCACTCCGCCATCACATTTGTTAACACCCATTGCTTCTGGAAGATGAGCAGGCTAAGGCTAGCTTAGATGAACCTCCAAGGGAAGGGATTTCCACAACTGGGGGCAACCACCAAGAACATTTCTGTGTGCCCTTGTTGTGGAGACTTGTTGAGCAAATGGTACCTGTAAAAGGGTGCTCCCGGCTGACCTCAGAAGCTGCAAGGGGACATGAGAGATAAGATACTCTTTCTGATATCTGGGGCCCATGTGGTCTTTCAGCTGTTCATGGACCCCATGTATCACAGTCCCTGCGGAGACCCCAAACACAGGAGTCCTGTGGAGTCCTGTGGAGTCTGTACTTGCCTGGATCTGACCCTGAAGGTGAATACAAAGTACGCGGGTAGTGAGGAAGCACTTGTACAATTTCCACTATTCTGGATCTGGTTCTGTCCAGAACATCAGACCCAGGCATAAAAGAGAAACAACAACATATCGGTAACATACAGGCCCAGAGGGAGTCCCAGTCCCTGAAGGGGATATTATGTCTAAACAACAAAAATTAATCACAGTTTAGATTTTCCCACCTAACAGTGGATCATATGTAAATATACTCCATTCTTCTCTTACTCTGGCAGCACATCGATAGCTATTAGCATTTGCTTGTCCCTCTGCTTCCATGGAGTCCCTTGGCTCATATTCATCAGTTACCTTAGCACCAGCACCCTGGGAGTTATGTGCAATAATGGGACAAAACTAGGGCTGAAACAAATCGTAAACATTTTATTCATGAGTATTTCCAAGTTTCCGAGGACTGGCTCCAAATGTTCAACCGGTCCTCAGAAACTCAGACAAATACTTACTACTCGATACTCAGTAATATACTTGGTAAAATAAAAGCAAATACAGAATATTTTCCAAGTATTCAGTCACCTTATATAGGGGCAGGGAAAGCCCCATATATTGACCCGAGTACTGGACCAAGTACCGAATACCAAGTACCAGGCCGAATTCCTTGGTACTGAGTAAATTCAAGTCGAATACCGAGATACTCAGTAAAAACCGAGTAATTTAATTTCAAATACCGAAATTTGAAATTTTGTCAGCACTAGACAAAACACGTCAGTATCTGGATTTAGTGAGGTAGTTAATAATATTGATTGGCTGGTGCTTTCTACATGTGGATCCCCAGCTGTACCTCTCATTTTCAACTGACCCAGGTCCTGCCATCTCATTGCTTTCCCAATGTTTGGAGGCCATGGCGGATTGGATGAGGCAGAGCAGACTGAAACTAAATCCCGATAAGACGGAGGTGATGGTGGTGGGGAGGGCGGGGGAGGTTCTGGCCCCCCTTGTGTGGGGGGATCCGTCCTCCTGTTGCCAGCAGGTTCGGAGTCTGGGGGTGGTGTTGGACTCGGGTCTCCGTCTGGATCGGCAGGTGGAGGTGGTGGCTAAGACCGCCTTCTTCCAGCTGTATCTGGTTCGGAGGCTGTGCCCATACATTTCCAGGCCTGACCTGACCACCCTTATCCATGCCTTCATCACCTCGAGGCTGGACTACTGCAATGCGCACTACATGGAGCTTCCCTTGTTTCTGGTTCAGAGGCTGCAGCTGGTGCAGAATGTGGCGGCCCATTTCCTTTGGAGACTGGGCGATGGGAGCACATAACACCAGTGCTCCATGCTCTGCACTGGCTGCCTATAGCGTACCAAGCCAGATTCAAGGTGTTGGTATTGATCTATAAAGCCCTGCATGGTTTGGGCCCCTCATACCTCGGGGACCGCCTCACCCTCCGTGCCTCAGAGCGAACCCTTCGGTCCACTGGGGGCGCCTTCTTGGAGATCCCCCGGATGAGATGGGGGGGCTACAATGGAGAGGGAGTTCTCGGTGGCCGGGCCGCGACTTTGGAACTCCCTCCCGGAGGAAGTCCGCCGACCCCAGATCTGCTGGCATTTTGTCAAGCCTGCAAGACCTGGCTGTTCACCCAGACCTTTGGAGGGGAGGAGAGAAGGGTTGGGTAGTTTTGGGTATGGGGGATGTGAAGGGTGAATATGGGGACTGTTTTAATTTTTTTTGATGATGTTGTTTTTTAAATATTGTTTTATTAATTGTATTGTTATTGTTATTGTAAGCCACCCCGAGATGCCGTAGGCATGAGGAGCGGCTAAAAAAATATTTATAAATAAATAAATAATTATGGGGCTCAATATTATTCTGACCTTTCAGATTAAAGAATTCAAAAGGTCTTTGTAATTCTTATCTCGTTCACCCTCACACCAACTCATGAAGTTAACATTATTTACATGTTCCAGTTGGGAACTGAGACCGATGGATAGTGAGTTGCCCAGTGAATTCATGGTTAAGACAGGATTTGAAGAACCCTGGTTTTCCACGTCACAGTTCAACCCCCCCTGCTCAATAAGCTATACTACCACTGAAATTAATGCTATTGTCTGAACTATCTGAGGAGTCTTGCTTCTGGAAAGTGAGGGACATGTCAGTATTCACATTTTTGCTTGGTTTCTCCTTGGTTTCGGATTATCAATAGGTAAGCAGTACATGACAGTAGGAGATGGAGATGGAGGACCCTGCATTTCTATGCCCACACACTGGAAACACTGTGTACACTGGACAATGTCCTCCCATACTTTTCTGATAACAACAATGCATCTGCTTTTCCCAGGATGCCTTGAATTTCTCATTTGCTCTGATAAATTCTAGACAAGTACTGGATCTCCCGGGAAGAAAGTTTGCTGCGTGGTCATAGTAGTAACCCTTGTTTATGGCCGCTGATTTCCTAGAGTTTTTGTTGATTAAAACAAAATCCTCACTTTATTTATGATTCCCAATTTTACATATGATCACCCAGGTTCTCCACAGATTTCTCATTTGCCATTCATCCATATAAAGTCAAGGAGGAAGCAAGCGACTCTCTGGTACAAAAGATAAACAGAAAAAGAAAAATCCCTTGGTTTCATTACATGTGCAGTAATGTAGTAATAGTGCCAGAAGTGGAATTACTGACTAGATTATTTATAAACATCATAGCATTGTGTGCTGCTGCAGTATAATGTCATATTGGATATACTAGTTAAAGTCATGTATACACTAACTGTACATGATGATGACCCTGTGGAATCCTGAGTCCTGGAATCCCTCTAACTTCTAACTCTCTTGGCCACTGATTTTGGATCCCTTATTGGTGACCCCACATATCCCCAATTGTACCAAACTATGGCCCCCAGCCTACAGCAAATGAATCAGCACACATGCTTTCTCCTGCTGAAACTGGACAAAAAACATTGACATACATTTATGGTGGTTTGTGGGTATGTCATCTGGTCAACCCTGACAATACTGCATGCATAACAACTTCTTCAGTGACATTATACCCAGCGATAGGGCTTTTCCATCATTCCATCCATAAGTTGTGACCAGTTTGGACACTGTTATTTTCTCCCTCTCATTTAGCAGCACAATCTGGGTATTTTCAGGCATGACTATACCTTGGGTGGCCACGCTTTAACCTGCATAGCCACCGGTGGTGCCACCAGGTCTGATCCTGCCCACCAGATGTTTTCCCAGGAGGGATCAGGGCTTCCCCGGACTGTGTCAGTTTTTAGCCCGCGCTGTAACCTGGGCTCCTTGTCAAGTCACAGCACAGGCTAAGCGCTGCCACAGCCTGGGTAAACCATCCCTGAACCAGGTTAGAGTGGGCTGTCATGTGTGATGGACCGCTCTATCTGACTCCAGTCCAGGGCCGGAGCTGTTCCGGGTGAGTGCAGTGGCCTCATAGGCTGCCACAGCCACCCATCAGGGACGTGGGTGAGCCACACTCAACAGTGTGCTGGGCGAGATCATGCGGACCATGTCCACATGTCGCCCCACCCTCACCCCACCACGGACTGCCGGCACACCTGTTCGGCAGCCGGGCCAGCTCCTGCCCTGGATGAGGGTAGGGTACCCTCTGTATTTCAACCTTCCAATCATCAGAAATATGGGTGCCATTAGCAGCCATGACCTTCAAACCTTGGTCTATGCAGCTGGAAGCCTTTCTACACACTTTTCCACACACCTAATGGATATTGTGTTGAGTGAAACAGAGAAACAGACCACATGAGGCAGTCCTCCCCTTGCAAAGCAATCTGGGGTCTGCCATTGATGATCTTGCCTTTTCCTGGCTCTCTCCATAAGCTGATTCTGACAGCAGCAGATCAGCTGTTTTCCTTGACAGATGCCTAGGATCCTTCTGCTCATAGACAGAGCCTGGAGCAGGCACAGTGGCAGCTGAAGTCATGCAACTCCCTGCACGGTCTGCTCATGGAGGCACTTCTCTAAAGTGCCAAAATGACAACAGGGATACACACTTCTTATGGCAGCATATGGTGTCTTTCCATCACCACAGCTCCCCTGTCTTCCCAGATATTGAACAATAGAGCTTTGCTGTAACTGCACAGGCATGGAACTCTTGAAGAAACCAGTCATTCTTCCAACAAGATATTTCTTTCAGGAGTTACTCAGTGATATAATTAAATCTGTGAGAGTAAAATGGCCCTAATTAACAGGTGTCATCACAGCAGGTTCATCCTTTTGTTAATATGAACCAAAGAAACGTTGTGTGAGCTGATGGTTTGTCATATGAAAAAACCCAAAAATGCACACAATAAGTTTGTTAACAACTTTTAATAGCTTTGAAACTTAGAAAATAATTTTGACATTTATAAGAAAGAATTTTCTAGGGATGTGCAAACAGAACCATGTTTGGAGGTTTGGCCATTTGGTGGTTCAGGTTGAAATTTGAGTTCATATTCAGGTTCTGTTCAGTTGGGCTCAGTTTGACTTTAGTTTGGTGCAATCAGGAACTGAAAATGACATTTGGTTTTTGAAATAAAGGGAAAAAACTTAAAAATATATTTATGGCTATAACATTTTTGTTTCTTATTCAATTTTGATGAAAGTTGGGAAGATTGTACCATCAATAGAGGGCACTATGTGCACTAAAATTTGGAATTATTAGATAAAGGAAACCAATTTCAGAAGCAATTTAATGTTGTGATTTTAGGAAAAGCTCCATACACATTCATGGCAACAACTTCTTTATCTTGCATCCAATGTTCATGACACATGTGCATATTATGTCCCTCCATATGCTTAAGCCTTCTGCCAATTTTCAGAAAAAGTGGATAAAGGGTCCCAAGGGTATAAGACATTAACCTGAAAATACATTTCCAGCTGTAACATTTTGATATTCCATTCTGTTTACAGGATATTTGG
>QEPC01007499.1:9123356-9140456 GCA_003113815.1 Sphenodon punctatus | reverse complement strand
GATCCGAGCAATGTTATGGAGGGCAAATCAGCAGGATTTGGCAACAGAGTCAATGTAAGGTTTAAAAGAGAGGTGCATGTTGAAGATGAAGCCCAAGCTACGGGCTTGGAGAACAGGATGGATGGTGACTCCATCGATGCAGATGGGCAGGTTAGAGGGAGAGGAAGAGGAGGGAGGAAAAATGAGGCGTTTTGGCCATGTTGAGCTTGAGTTGACATCGGGACATCCAGGCGGAGATATCAGAGAGGCAGTTGATGAGGCATGAGTGGACCGAGGAGGAGAGAGGGGGTAGAAAGATAGAGTTGGGTGTCATCAACATAGAGATGGTATTGGAATCCGTGGGAGGCAATAATTTTGCCAAGGGACAGGCTGTAAATAGAGAAGAGGAGAGGGCCAAGGACGGAAACTTGGGGGACCCCAACCGAAAGGGGGAGGGAGGAGGAGCTCAACTCGGGGAGCGAGACTTTAAAGGAGTGGTCAGAGAGGTAGGAGGGGAACCAGTCAAGGACAGAGCCATGGAAACCCAAGGAGTAAAGGGAGTCCTGCATGTCCTTCAGCTGCCGATGAACTTGGCAACTGCCCCCACCCCAGCTCCCCCATGGTTCACTAACGGTTCTGGGCTTCAACTGGCTGCTACTGCTGCACCAGGGGGGTGAAGGGCCTGGCCTGAAATGAATAGCCGCACTTCAAAATAGATTTGTTAAAAGGCTGTTGGGAGTCCCATGGTCTACCCCCTCTGCAGTGATTGGCCTAGAGTCAGGTCTTGGTTCTTGAGAAATGAGATGTGACAAATTGCTACTTACTTTCGGACTTAAGATCCATTTTCTTCATTCTGATTCCCTGGTTAGAGCATGTTTGGAAGAGTGTTATGAGCAAATGCAGAATGGGAAAAACCTGGAAATGACTGGTCCAGCTAGCTCATGGTGGAGGGCTGTTCACAGGAAGATCAAGGAGCTAGGTTTTAAGGATGGGCGAACAGAACGCGGTTTGGATGTTCTGACATTTGGTCGTTCGGTTCGAAACCCAAGTTCGGGTTTGATGGTTCGGTTCAGCCAAGTTCGGTTTGGCTGAACTTGGCCGAACATTCAAAAATAGCTCTATCGATACCAAAACTGATACTGAAACAAAACCAAAACTAAATTTTTGGCCCTGAAAAGACGTTTTTCCAGCCCCTGAACTCATCTGAACTAATCCGAACACGACTGAACTGTTTGGTCATTCATGAGTTCGGTTCGGACATTTGGTTCAGACGTCCAAACAAACCAAGTTCAGTCCAAACTCCGAACATCCGAACCGCGTTCACCCATCCCTACTAGGTTTCTCACTTGATTTCTTCTCCTCACTTACCCTTACACAAGGTTTAAAAATATTATGAGAGAGGCTTAAAGGTGTGGATCTCCAACAACATAGGAGGAAAGTGGGGGAAGTGAAGACAGCACCCTTTTATAAGTATTGGGCACCTGGGCTGAATCGGCCATCTTATCTGAAAGATCTGCAGCAACCCAAATTAAGGTATGCTTTCACCTCTCTAAGATGCCAAACCATGGAGTCAGAAGTTCTTACTGGGGGTATATGGGTCGCAAATATTCGGATCGCCTTTATAACTGTGGAATGCCTGTTGTGGAGGATCTCTGCTATTATGTTTTATTTTGCAAGAGGCACGATCTCGGAGACCACAAGGGCAGTAGCCACCTTTGCATATAGGGCAAAAAAACAACGGATCTGGAAACTGCAAAGTCCACCAAACTGAATAAAGGAAAGGAAATGAGTTGGGTGGGAGAAGAATTGCATGAATGGGTAGAGCTATTATTGTTGTGGTTTGTCTACGACTGATGTTTATGTGTACTATGGTATTTATTTTTTCTTTTTGTCAAAGTCGAGAGGCCAGCATAATAAAATATTATTGTTATTATTATTATCATTACAGCTGCACCACTGACAGTGTTGATGGGAGGGCAAAACATGGTGGTGACACAGCTCTCGGAGGGACGTGTGGCCGTCCCTGTCCAAAGTGGCCAAGAGTCTGTTGTCCTGCCTACCAATTAGTGTCCCCAGCGAGCGGGTGTTCTCTATGGTGGGGGACATTTGCTTGCCTCACCGCCTGAGATTGGGGGCCAAGTTGGTGGAGCAGTTGCTTTTCATCAAGGTGAACCTTCCACTGCTGGGATTTCCCGAACTGCCCCATGACATGGATTGGTGGTGCAGTGGCACACGCCATCCCATGCCAGGGGCAGTCTTGGGACAGGGCTCCTCCACAATCTGGGCTGCTGCTGAGGTGTTGTCCCTGCCTTCTGCTGCTCATGCCACGCTTCCTCTCTGTTGATGCTGCCACAGCTGCCTCTCCTGTACCAGGCAAGCCAATGTCTGCCGCTGCTCCACCAATGCCTGGCAGCCTGCAGTGCCTGGTCAAGTAGGGGTGCCAGGCCAGCCACCAAGCCTCAAGCCTTCCCAGTCTCTGCTGCTGCCACTGGGTCTCTGATGGCCAGCCCTGGAGCCATGGGCACCCCCAGGGGCCAAGCACCAAGCCTGCCTGCCCAGGCAAGCCAGGTTACCAAGCACCAAGCCTTCCCTGTCTCTACTGCTGCTGGTTCTCCGATGGCCTGCCATGCCCCCACAGGTCCCCCTGGGGGTCCCTGGAGTGCTCCAAGCCTCCCGGTGGTGCTGAACTTTGCTGAACGTCTGGGGGGGGGGACAAACTCCGTTGGACCAAACCCACGAACCCGAACTAGGTTTTTAGTCCAAATGGTTGAACGCCCGAACGTCCGAACTCCATCCTGTTTGCACATTCCTATTGTTTATTAGAGAAATGATCCGTTTTAAGGACTAGTTCTGATTCCTGGACAGTGATGTACCTTTGTCCAAACATTGTGAGGGTGTCCAAACATTGTGGGGCAATAGTAGTGGCAGGCGGGATGTCAGAGTATGGTGGGTGGGAGAAAACCCACTGACTTACCATGTCCTTGACAAACACAGCAGCTGCAAGTCCTGGCAACAATGGCAGCTTATCCACATAGCCTGTGTTCTGATTGCTACACAGAATGGTGACCCCATTCATTCCCTCCATCCCAAGGAGAAGCCTGTGGCTATGAGAGGAGAAATAGTTGCCCATCTCATGTACTCAAAATTTAATGGGGGATTGCGCTATTGCTATCACCCATGCTACTAAGTTTGTGGAGAATGTGTCTCCTGCATTTTCCAATTTAATTACACCCATGAAAATAAAGCTAGGGGACAGACATGGTGCAGCATGGCTCTTTGGGCCTACTTGGGTAAAGATCAGAAAGCAATTATTCTGACTTTAGGCTGGAGAACATTCTGTAATGGGGGAACCTGGGCACCAGGAAAGACCTTCTGTACCTGGGGGAGAGATGAACCTACAGAGAACCTGGACTGAAGGACTGTTTATATGGTGTTTCTGTTTTTGTGCATTCAGCCAGCTATAGGAAGAGAGAATTGTAATAATGGGATGTTCCTGTGTGTTTTTAGGGTCAGGCCCAGAATTCAGTTTGGGTAAGTGGCTGCTTGGTATGACCTTCTCTGAGGTTGCAGTCAGCTAACTGAAAGGGGGACCACTGCTGGCCAGCTGAAAGGCAAAAAGGAAGTGAGAAGTATATAAAATCCTGAGAACTTAGGAGAGGACCACTAGAGAGAGGTAGGGACTTAGAGTGTAGGAGCATGCTTCTGGGATTCGTGTTTGCCTTACAGTTCCTCAAGAAGAAGCAGGAGAAATCTTGGAAGCTTGCCATAAACTCTGTGTTTTTGGAACCACTCTGGGACAGGCTGACTACGAGAGCTAGGCCAGAAGACTTGGCAGGGAGATCCCAGCCTTGCATGAACAGGAGCTGAATACGGAGCAATTTGAAAAAATCCTGACTAGAGCTCCTAACTGTGGCAGGGGGTGCCCAGTAGAGCACAGCTCACACCAGTAGCTGGCTGATGCCAAGAGTGAGTGGAACTGTCCTTCACTTCATATTGTAAAAGAAAATGAGTGGTGGTGTAGCCCAAGACCGTTTTTATTCGAGTGGGATTTCTCCCGCAGTTTAAACATGTGGGTCGGGGGAGGGCTTTAAATGCTCCTCCATGAACTGGAAGCCGCCCGGGCACTATTAGAAACAGCAGTGCCATGTGACTCTCAGGTTTTCTGAGACGCAGCGTAGATAAGACCTTGATTTGGAGGTCTTATCTACACCGCGTCTCCGAACACCCGGAAGTTGCGCGGCGCTTCTGTTTCTAATGGTTCCCAGGCAACTTCCAGTTCACAGAGGAGTGTCTAAACCCTCCCCTTCCCCCATGGGGGTTTCCCAGCACCGCAGGTTTAAACTGTGGGAGAAATCCCGCTCGTATAAAAATGGTCCACGTGTGTGCAGAAGGCACATCATTTGTTTTCATTTTCATTTTAGTTTTCATTTCCAAAAATCCTACATTTTCGGGAAGTTTTGTAAAGGACTAGCATTTTTGTTTATTTTATTAAAAATAATAATAAAATATTGCTACCAGAGCCATTTTAGAAAAGGGTTGTGCATGTGCAGAACAGCCATGGCAGTCATTTTGCATCTGCGCAGCAATTTATTTTTTTATTTAATTATTTGACTAAATAATTTCCCCTCTCCTCAAGTCACTAGACTGGCTCCCCATCCACTTCTACATACAGTTCAAGCTTCTCCTACTCACCTACAAGTGCCTTCACTCTACAGCTCTACAGCTCCTCAGTACCTCTCCTCTCTTATACCCCCTATACCCCTACTCATGACCTCCATTCATTGGGCAAGATGTTCTTAAAGGCCCACTTCTTTGAGATCACTTTTAAATCACAAACCCAGGCCCTATCCTTATCATAGGGTGAAAACAGACATGATGCTAACCACCCTTTAACCACCCTTGGTGGTTATTTATGCATGTTGCAGGGCTGTATTGGTTCCCTATGCAGCCCTGCAACATGCATAAATAACCACCATGGGTGGTTAGCGCCATGTCTGTTTTCATCCATAGTCTTGTGGATTTCAACCATGTTAACGGAAATAAATAAACTTACTGAATACCTGCCTCCTGTAGACCATTATTCATAGGAAGACTCTTATTTGTAGTTGTCTATGTCTTTGTGTCTTGATTAGATAGTAAGCTCCATGGAGCACAAACTGTCTTTGTGTTATGGGTATCTGTACAGCACTGCATACAACTAGTAGACAAATAGAAAGGATAAGTAGTAGTAGTAGTCGTAAAACAAAACAAAAATAATTTTTAAAAAATGAAAGAAATCAAATCCTTTGCTTATTCATTCATTTTAATTACCTTAGTTACTAATGGGGCTCCATTTGTTTTTGTAGTTAGTTAAATGATATAAAAATTATCACAGCTAGTGTAGAGTAATGAATGAAGTGTTGGATTTGAACATGGGAGAGCAAGGTTAAAATCCTATCTTATCCATAAACACACTCAATGGCCTTGAAAAGTCACTGTCTCTCAGCCTCAGCTCCTCATCTGTAAAATGGGAATAATAGTGACCTAACTCAGGGTACTTGTGAAGGTGATATAGATGTGGCCTGTAAAGCACTTTGAACACTGAAATTGCTACCTAAATAATAATAGGCAGTTTTGTCATGTGTGGCCAGATCCATAACACCCCCACCCCCACCCCAAAATACTATTTGCAGGAAACACTGCCCGGTTACAGGAAAAAATGTAAAGTCTCAAGTCTGCATAATGGCTTCGAGGAGCTGAGTTGGGAAACTGAGGCACAGGGCTGGCACATGCCTCTATGAGGATGAACAGCCGCTGTGGTGCCATTTTCTAGAAAAATGAAAGAATAATCCACACTGTTTCTATCCATCTTGATTCCCCATGGGAGATCACAATGCAAGGAACATTTAAGGGACTTATATGCATTCTAAGTCAAGCTTCCAAGCATTTTAGTCAAGCATAATATTACAACCTCCAGGCAGGTCACAATTTGCGTCAGTGTCATAAAACAATCCTGCATGCCCCACGTCGCAGACCGATATTATTTATTAGGGGGTGGGACACTGGGGAGCATACCGAATACTGGATGTACCGGTATCAGATCTCCCTGGTACCGGATTAACCGGTATCGGCATACCGGATTTTTAACATTGGCTGCAGTACCAGATATTTTACATTGCGGCTATTGACTTCAATAGCCGCAATGTAAAAAATACGGTACTGCGACCAATGTTAAAAATCCGGTATAGGTAAATATCAGATTTATCGGATTAAGCCGATACACCCAAATACCAGCAATATTGGATCTCAGGGGAACTGGAATTCCCACCCCTATTATTTATGGAAATTTCATAAACACCATCTCCAAATATGCCAGACATGCCTGGTTCTTTCCAGCCTGTGTTATTTAGGAATGTAAATTATTTACTTCATTTTTTTAAATGTGTTGTTATGTCCTATGCCTGACAACAGGGAACTCAGCAGAGGAGAGAGGATAGTTCATCTCAGAGCATTCCCCTATGGAAATACATTTTAATAATAAAAGGAAAAATGTTTCCAGACCTCAATTATTTATATTTGTATGAGAATATTTACAGTTCTCTAAGAAGGAAAGATATATACAGTATGCTTCTACAGCAGAAGTGGAGATCGTTTTTCTTCCCATGGGTCATTTTAAAACGAGTACAAGTTCCTCAGGCCAGATAGGTGTCAGGAGTGGGAATACTTAAAGGGGGATTCTGAGGATGGCTGGTGGGGAAAGGAGACGAGGCCCAGATCAAATCAATGTCATGGATTCATCTTCTGTCACTGAGAGCTTGACATCATCTCTGACATGGCCAATGCAGGCCATAATGAGCCCGCTGGTCTTTTTCAGACCCTATCTCTCACTAAGGAATATGGGCTGCCAGTCATGATTTGGGGTGGGGCACTGAGGGTGCACTGGTGGCGGGGCTGCCTGGCCATGTGCTTGTTCCGTTTCCCCGCCGGAGGGAGGGGTGGAGAGGGAAGGCTTGTCATCCGGCCCAGTCAGGCACATGTTGGATCTGTGCTCCAACCTGACCCCACCAGGGCCAGCCTCTTCTCCCAGAGAGTGTAGCTGGTGTGTCAGCTGCACATCTATTTTCACCCACAGAGGGTTTCAGGATTCTCTCTATTTTGTTGGTGCATCAGATGTTCTGCTATCTATGCCAGCTCTCCTTATGGAAAATCAGTGGCAACTGGTGTTTTTTGAGGCTGGTGGGGAAGTGGGTGGGTTGAACCTACTGCCAGTGGCTTTGCTGCTGGCGGGCCTTCAAGCCTGGGGTGGATCCAGGGGTAGTGGGTAGTGGTAGGTCAGTGATGTGGCTTAACCCAGCAGCAATTTGTTCCCAGGGTTAACATTGGATGCACATTACATTAGTTAATGCTGGGAACTCCTTGCTGCTGTGTGAAGCACTCCCACTGGGGGATAGAGTTCTCTTACTGGGGTCCCATCCACTCTCTCTTTCCCACCGAGTCCAAATTAACCATAGCAGATTAACCAAAAATACATTGCCATCACCTATCTTTATCCTGAACCCTCGAATCCTCGATTTTCATGGCATCCTTTTCATTCTCTTCTCAGAAGAGAGTGAAAGGGAAGAGAAGGACAACAGAGGAGAAGTAGGAGGGAAAGGGTTTGGTTTTGGTGCACAAGAAGAGTAAGGGGAAGAGATGGGTTCAGTGGGGGACAGGGGAAAGTGTCTCCTTGTTGTCTGCAGCCTTCTCTTCTGCCATGCTCCTACCTACTTTCTCCTCTGTTCACAAGGAGAGCAGTTTCAGGCCTGCATAGCAACCAAACGCTCCCCATCCAAACCAGCATCCCCAGTACCAACACTGTATCCCCATGAGCCAAATGCCTGTCCAAGCAAACAGGCCTTTTAAAAGAAGTTTGGCCAGTTTCAGGACTGCATTGCCACCAAACCAGGCCCATCCAGACCAGCATCCCTAGTAGCTACACCCTATCCCCAACAGCCAAAATGCCTGTCCAAGAAAACAGACCTTTTTTGAAAAGTTTGGTCAGTTTCAGGGCTACATAGCCATCAAACCAGGCCCATCCAGACCAGAACCTACAGTACCTACACCGTATCTCCAGCAGCCAAATGCCTGTCCAAGCAAACAGGCCTCTTTTTAAAAATGTTTGGCCAGTTTCAGGGCTGCATTGCCACCAAACCAGGCCCATCAAGACCAGCATCTGCAGTACCTACACCATGTTCCTGGCAGCCAAATGCCTGTCTAAGCACACAGGCTTTTTAAAAAAAGTTTGGCCAGTTACAGGCCTCTGTTGCCACCAAACCAGCCCCATCAAAATTAAAACAATGCATTTCTGTTTCTCAACAAAAACCCCAGGCAAGATGCTCAAAATCACACAGTCACAAGCAGAGAGGCCAGAAATGACTTTCCAGCAGGGAGAAGCAGGTAAACAGTGAAGGGACCATTTAAAAAAAAGATTAGCCACAACCAGTAGACCCACAAATTTACAAAATGGCATCTCTACCCATGTTTGGCATGGGAGGAGGAAAGCAGAAATGCATCATGCAAACGCAAAGCAAACAAAGCAAACCATCTTAAGGCAACAATATTATGTGCAGTCCTTAACACACCATAAAAGCAGCAGCGGGGATTTCCACTTGTCCCCCAAAACATGCTTCACTGTTACAGCTCTGTTGAAGCCCCATTTTCCCCAGCAGTCCCCTTAACCCCAGCCTCATTCTCTCCCCGCAAGCAGCCGCCCAAAGCACCACTCTCTCCCCGCAAGCAGCCCCCCAAAGCCCCATTCTCTCCCCCCAAAGCAGCCCTCCAAAGCCCCATTCTCTCCCTTAAGGGACTCCATAGAGCAGGTTCAGCAGGAGGCACTGGCCCCATCCCCTCAGCTCCTGTCTGCATATGTGTCCAGGGAGGCACAACAACAACACTGAACACTCCGCTGATTGCTGAACTGGAGGACTCGGAGAAAGTCTGGATCAGGTTGCTGGCTTTGGGACTCAGGTGAGGGGTTTTTTTTTCCCCTTTCTTTTTAAAAGCATGAAGATTGTGCTGAGGGGGGTCAGGCCAGGAGGGGCTATGCCTCTGGTGCCTTGAAATGTGCACCGCCCCTATGGAAAAGAGTAGATCTAAGCTCCATTCACAAAACATTCTTTTCCTCCTGCAAACTCATCACATTCTCCTCAATCTGAGTTTTTCTTGTTCTGTAGCAATGCACTCAGACAACTGCTGCATAATAACAACTTCCCCCTCCTCCCTGTTTCACTGTGCTATTTCCCACAATGCAAAGAACATGGAGGATTATACCCTTGTGATATCACTCCATGCAATGTTTCAGAAGTAGCAGGAAGTCCCTGTTCCAGGACTGGCTACACCTCTACGTTTTCTCAGAGGTAAGAATAGATAAAGAGTAAATTTTATGTATTTGTTTCTTTATTCTTATACCATTCCCTTACCCAACAGTTTACAGAATGCTTAGGGTGGCATACAAATGATGTATTAGGAGCAGTAGCTTGCTTCAGAATTATCAAATCACCTAACGCTGCTATTACTTCATAGACTCACATTCTTTCAAGCAAGCCTTTTTCATTAAGTGGCAGAGAATGTGAGATCAGAATGGAACCCAGGAAGTGGTAACATTTTCATATAACACTCAGAATGTGGGGTTTTGCCACTGCCCTCTCTAAGGAGAGTGCTGTGTAAATGAGCTCTTAAAGTAGCTCATTCAGTAACTCATATACAGTGGAATTAAAAGGAAATGATGAGGGCTCCTGGGATAGTGAAGGACTGCCCAGACCGGGGGGAAATAAACAAAGGAAACTTCATCTGTACAGCAGGGGGGGCGGGGGGAGCTGGTTATTTACCTTCCAGAGGGATCCTGCACAGATGCATGGCCTTTTCCTGGGTTGTAAGTTTGAGGGGTGGGGGGACACAACTGAGCATGCTCAACCCTTTTCAAAGATGGTGCTGGCAGCATCAGCACGCCAGCACCATCTTTGAAAAGGGCCAAGCATGCTCAGTGGTAGGTTGTTTTTTTTTAAAAAAAATTACAACCCAGGAAGAACTGCTAGCCCCCCTGCCTGATTTAATGGGCATGAGGGTGCAAGCACCCCCCCCTAAGCACCACCCCTGGCTCCCTCAAGCCTCTCAGAATTTGTCTGAGTACAGAGGGGGCGGCCTGAAAACTCAGGACCCGTCCTTGGACCTCGGAAATACTCAAAAAATAATTTCCCCCCTATTCGGTGCAGCACTAATTAGGACCCTTCTTCCCCAATTTAACTTTGCTTATTTGCAGAGATTTGCGTTAAACTCTGTGTTTGTGTGAACACAGATGAGAGCAAAGCAAGTTAAGGGATAGCCACTTCAGAACATGCATTGGAGTGAATAACCCCAAATGTACTAAAAGTGACAGAATCTTCCAACCTCAAGGACAGGGCCACGGACAAGGCCACTGATCCCAAGATCAGCAGTTTCCCACATCCAGGTTCCACAATGACTGAGTCAGCCATCAATCAGTAAAAAATTATTTTATTTATTTTACAGACTTTATATCCTGCTCCCTCCTGCTATCACCAGCTCGGGGCGGCTCACAAATAATGTTAATTAAAAACATGAACAATATACATATAATGTAAAATACAACAATATAAAACAATCAAAAATGGTGGAGGTTAAAATCCCACCCACCCCGCCCAACCTCCCACTCATTACCCATCTTCCCCACCAAAAGTCTGGCAGAACAGCCGAGTCTTACACTGTCATCGAAGGGGGGGGGGAGGTCCGGGACCAACAGGACATCTGTGGGGAGGGAGTTCCACAGCCTTGGTGCGGCCACCAGAACGCCCTCTCCATAGTCACCCCCCAAGATACTCGGGGGATTTCGAGAAGGGCACTCCCCCACCACTGCCCCACATGAACAGCATAAAATGGGAGCCAGGACTCCCCAACAGTGGCCTTCCTCAACAGCTGGGGGGGAATATAGTGGGTGTTAACTAAGATGACACTGCCCCCATGGGCCCGCTTTGGTCTGGCTGGAACAACGTCACAGCGGTATGTTTGTTCTGGACCCCCCCCACATGTGTGCCCGGCTCAAACCCCTGTGGGCCCAGAGTCCGGTCCCAGCAGCCATCCAGCTGGGCCAGAGCAGACCAGAACCGGGCAGGAATGACTGTTCCCAGCCCCATCCTGGCCCAGCGTGGGAGGCTGACATGGTGGCCGGCCATGGCTGCTTGTTATTGAAAGCCATGGCTGCCCATCATATGGGGGGGCAATGGCAGCAGTGCGGGGGATGGCTGAGCAGCTACATGTTTCTCCCCGGCCCCCACCCCTGGCTGGGTCTGACTGTGGTGATATGTGTTCCCGCCCAGTGAGTCAAGGGGGGGAGGGGGGAGAGTCAGTAGGCAGAGAACACATGGTGCTACAGAGAACTGGTTTGAGTCAGCTGAGCCAGCTCTGTTTGAACTGGGATTGCAGACATAAGACTCTGGAACTCTCTCTCTGATCAAGACCTCCGTTCCAGTCAAACCTTGTGTGTGAAGCCCTGGCTGTTGTTTCCTTCATCAGAAGAACCCACAGATTACTGCATTCCCCACCCTAGTGCACCAGACACCACAAAACCTGACCCCGGTGTACCACACCCCTTTGCCCCCGGAAGCACTGCCACCCCCACCCTTTCCGACACACAGTGGAGAGAAGTTCTTCACCCCTGCTCTGTAAAGTATTGTTTTTATTACATTCTATAGAACCTTTCTCCTAGAGGGTCTTTAAAGTTCCACCGTCGGTTCATGCTTCCTAAGAAAACTCTTTAATATTAGAAGATACTTCTGTATGGCTGTATTTGGGGGTGGGGAATTATTTAATAGGAGTCCATTACGAGGTTGATTATATTCCTTTTAGTAAGGATGTCGTCCAATTATCTTTAAATTATAAGACTCTATTAATGGCACTTTCTGAGATGTAGAAACGGCAAAGGAATAAATTCAACCAGCTACTGTGTTATGTTTGCATCCCTTGAATAAAAGGAAACTATGTGTTCTTTCTTGAGACCTGTCAGGATCTGACTCTGGATAACAATTTAATCATCATTATAAGGACATCTCCCTGCATGAGGCTAAATGACCTCGACTCCTAGAGAAGACATTAAGAGTTGGAGATGTCAGCCTTTCATATGATTAGGCCCCAATTATATGCCACCCTTTCCAATGAGGCTCAGGTAGGCTTACAACATATAAGATCACAGCATATAAAAACAGCTAAAATTCCCCTTAACCCCTTTCCCCCCAATCCCACACACACACCTACCCCACCCATCCCTATCCCTGCCTGCCCAACAGCTGGCCAAACAAAAAGGTCTTACATAATTTCCAGAAGATGAGCAGGCTCAGGCATTGACGAATCTCCAAGGGGTGAGAGTTCCATACTCATAATAAGGAAATGGCTTAGCGGACAACAGAACAAAGAGAGATTAAGTCTCTCTTAGGAGACAATCACTTAAAACTAGAGACCTGCTCAGGCCAAAAATACTCTGGTACGAGGTTGGGTTTAGAATTAGCATTAGGGCTAGGCACCGTTGGGCAGCAGGGAAAGACTGTGGGAGCAGGGAGGTAAGGTGCAAGATTGTAAATATGTCCCCCACCTCAAAACTCCACACAAAATACAAACCAAAATACACCAGACAACTTCCCATGCCTGTTACCTAAATAGGTGAAAGACTGTGCTGCCCCACATACTTTGGAATCATGCTCTTTTTAGTTATAGTAAATCTGGTGGGTTTTAAAATCATCTTTTGTCCCATCAGACTTATCCTAACATGATGAACCCCCCCTTCACTGTGCTTCCCTCCCACCCTTTACACAGGTCAGTGCTCAACATTCCTAGTCCCATTGACTCCAGGGAAAGAAGTTAAGTAAATGAGTCTTTTCAGGATCAAGGCATTAGATAAGGATTAGGCTTTTGAGGCAGCAGTACTGTACTCCCGCTGCCTTGGCTTCCTCTCCTCCAACTCTTCCCTTGACCCCCTCCAATCTGGCTTCCGCCCCCTTCATTCTACTGAAACTGCTCTCGCTAAGATCACCAACGATCTTCTGGTGGCTAAATCTAAACGTCTCTATTCCATTCTTGTCCTCCTTGATCTCTCTGCTGCCTTCGATACAGTAAATTGGGAGTTTTCAGATAACAGGTAGGGGATAATCCTGGGTGGGGATGATTATCAGGAGTTAGGAAGGGCAGAGTGGAAGAGGTGGGTTTTGAGGAGAAACTTGAAGGTGTGGAGGGTGGGGGCAAGGTGGACGAGGGCAGAGAGGGAGTTCCAGGCATGCGGGGCAGTGAGAAAGAAGTGACGAAGGTGGTTGGGGGAGCAGGGGAAGCGTGGGAGGGTGAAGGAGGGGATGGACGAGGAGCGGAATGCTTGAACAGGGGTTCGAGGGAAATCAGGGCAGAGAGGTAGGGGGGAGCGAGGTTGTGAAGGACTTTGTAGGTGAAGACGAGGAGCTTGTGCAGAATACGCTCAGGAAGGGGGAGCCAGTGGAGAGAGGAGAGGAAAGGCTGCACCTGGTCAAAGCAATGGGCTAGGTGAATGATCCTGGCAGCAGAGTTTTGAACAGAGATGAGGGAAGAAAGGTGAGAGCGGGGAAGGCCAGCGCGGAGGAGGTGACAATAATCGAGGAGTGAGATGACTAGGGCATGGATGAGAGTCTTGGCAGAGGAGACAGACAGAGAAGGGTGGATCTTAGCAATGTTGTGGAGGGAAAAGCAGCAGGATTTGGCCACGGAGTCAATGTAGGGTTTGAAGGTGAGGTGCGAGTCAAAGATGAATCCCAAGCTATGGGCTTGAGGGACAGGGAGGATGGAGACCCCATCAATGGCAATTGACAGGGAATAGGGAAAGGAAGGATTGGGAGGGAAGATAAGGAGTTCAGTTTCTGCCATGTTCCATTTGAGCTGGCATTGAGACATCCAGACAGAGATATCAGTGAGACAGTTGGTGAGCCGAGCTTGAACAGAGGGGGAGAGGGAAGGAGTGGAGAGACAAAGTTGAGTGTCATCAGCGTATAGGTGGTATTGGAAACCATGGGAGGCAATGAGTTTGCCTAGGGACTGGGTGTAGATAGAGAAGAGGAGAGGGCTAAGGAGCCTTGGGGAACGCTGACCGAGAGGGGCAGGGAGGAGGAGGGGGAGGAGTTAGGAAGAAACACATTGAAGGAGCGGTCAGAAAGGTAGGAGGAGAACCAGTCGAAGACAGAGTCCTAGAATCTCAGGGAGTGAAACGATTCAAGCAGGAGCAAGTGGTCAATAGTGTTGAAGGCAGCAGAGAGATCAAGGAGGACAAGAATAGAGTAAAGGCAGTTGGATTTAGCCACAAGAAGATTGTTGGTGAACTTAGCCAGAGCGATTTCAGTGGAGTGAAGGGGGCGGAAGCCAGACTGGAGGGGCCAAGGGAGGAGTTGGAGGAGAGGAGGTTGAGGCAACGGGAGTAGACAACGCGTTCAAGGAGTTTGGAAGCAAAAGGGAGGAACAAGACTGGGCGGTAATTAGAGGGTTCAGAGGGATCCAGAGTGGACTTTTTGAGGATGGGGGAGACAGTGGCGTGTTTATAGGCAGAGGGGAAGGAGTCAGTAGAGAGGGAGAGGTTGTTGATGTGGAGAAGGGGAGGGGCGACGATGGAAGTAATGGAGGTCAGGACGCTGGAAGAATGGAGTCCACGGGGCAAGTGGAGGGGTTGGAGGAGGAAAGTAGGGAGGAAATTTCCTCAAGGGAGGCGGGAGGGAAGGAGAACAGGAGAGAGGTGGGGGGAGGAGGGAGAGGGGAGGAGTGGTAAGGAGAGAGGACTTGGAAGCAATTTCCAGGTGGAACTTGTCAACCTTAGAGGTGTAGAAGAAAGCAAGATCCTGAGTGGAGAGAGAAGAGGGAGGAGGAGGACATGGGGGTTTCAGAAGGGAGTCAAAGGTGGAAAAGAGGCAGCGAGGGTCCCAGAGCAGGACTCAATGTCTGAGGCATAGTACTGCTATCTAGCGAGGGAGATAGCAGAGTTGAGTGACGAAAGGTAAAATTTGAAGTGGAGGAAGTCAGTGTGGTAGTGAGATTTGCGCCAGAGGCATTCAGCAGCCCGGGTGCAGGAGTGGAGATGGCAAATGGTGGGGGTGAGCCAAGGGCAAGGGTTATGGGAGCGAACTGTGTGGGAGGAGACAGAGGCATGGGAGTCGAGGGTGGAGGTGAGAGAGGAGTTGAAGGTGGAGATGGTAGAATTGGGGGAGGAGGAGGAGAAGACTGAGGGGAGAAGAGGGGAGAGGGAGGATGCAAAGTCCTGGGGCACAATGACCTGCAGATTGCAGAAGGGACGGGGAGATGGGGAAGAGGAGGGGGACCAGTGGGAGAGGTTGAAGGAGGCAAGGAAATGGTCAGAGATAGGATGGGGCTTGAAGGAGAGATCGGAGACAGAGCAGTTCCTAGAGAACATGAGATCAAGAGAGTGACCATCAGTGTGGGTGGGGGAGCTAGTCCAGAGGAGGAGATTAAAGAAGGAGGCTAAGGAGAAGAAGTGGACGATGGAAGGCTGAGAGGGTGCATCAACATGAATACTGAAGTTGCCAAGGATGAGTTTGGGGATGTCATCAGAGAGGAATAGGGCGAGCCAGCACTCGAACTCGGAGAGAAAGGAGGAGAGGGAGCCGGGGGGGGTGGGGGTAGATAACCACAACACAGAGGTGGAGAGGGGAGTAGAGACATATGGAGTGAGTCTCAAAGGAGGGGAAGGAGAGAGAAGAGAGAGAGGGAAGGGGTTGAAACTGGCAGGAAGAGGCAAGGAGGAGGCCTACGCCACCACCTCGGCCTTCGGCCTGGGGCTGGTAGGATAAGGAGAGACCTTCGAAGGAGAGGGTGCTGAGGTGACAGAGTCAGTGGGGGAGATCCAGGTTTTAGTAAGGGCGAGAAGGTGAAGGGAGTGAGAGAAGAAAAGATCGTGAATATTGGGAGCTTTATTAGCGGAGGAGTGACAGTTCCAGAGGGAAGAGGAGAATGGGAGTTGATCGGGGGGGAAACAGGGAATGGGGATAAGATTAGGGGAAGGGGGATGATGTGATCAGCGGGAGACGCGCCCTGGGGCAGAGGGGCAAGAGACACAAAGTGGGGGGGGAGGCGTGGGGACGGTGGAGAGAGATGACAGGCGTAGTGGGAGGCAGGAGGAGAGGGAAAAGAAACAGGGGGAGAAGCAGGTGAGAGGGAAGGGGGAGAGGGGAAAGAGGGGAGAGAAGGGATGAGAGATAAGGACAGGCATCTTAGTGGGTCGGTTACAGAGGCGGGGAGCTGGAATGGATCTTGTAGTTGTGCTGGTAGCCGCCTCCACCGCCTCCGCCCTCCAAAAGTCCGCCAACGGCTCTTCACCCTTTGGCGGCACCCTGCACAGCTCCCTCCAGCTGCCCTCCGGGCTGTTCAGCCTTATGGAGTTAGGCAGTTTACCTAGGGGGGAGGGGACACAGAGTCATCCAGCTGAAGCAGATCCCCGCAGAATGCAAAGTTCAATCCTTCCTGCACAGCACCCACCAGCTGAACTGAAGTCTAACTGAACAGGAAAAATGAAGCCATTACCTTTTTCTCAGTGAGCCAGTTCATTTCTTTTAACAATAAAGTGCTAAATTTTGAGTTATGTATTTCTGTTGTTAATACAAATAAGGGATAATCACAGATTCACACTTTAAGACAAAGTCTATCTGAGCCCCTTAGCCATTCCATACAGACTGGTGTGGTACACCAGTTTCTGTGGCCTCCAGTGCACAAGGAATTGAAGAGGGGTCAGCACCACACCCAACCACTTTTGACTTCCTCCAACCCAACGGATCAGGTATCCATTCACAGCTGGGTGGACTGTAGGGATGGGCGAACGTGGTTCGGAAGTTCGGAGTTCGGCCCGAACTCGGCCTGTTCGGACGACGGAACACGAACATACCGAACAAACTGAACACCGATCCGCGAAATGGCTGAACAGTTCGGTCAGTTCGGATCGCTTTCGGGTGGCAAAAAAGGGTTCACTGGAAGGTCAAACATGACAGGGAGGTGTAGTCAGTCACTGAGGAGCAGACTTCCAGGCACCAGGGGTGGAGAGGCTTGCAAGAAACGAAACTAATTATCTGCCTCCCCCCTTCCCAA
>QEPC01007499.1:9093979-9122983 GCA_003113815.1 Sphenodon punctatus | reverse complement strand
GTGTTTGTAGGAGTAGGTCTGTGTACTTATTAGATAATCCATTTAGTTCATAGCATTTAGAATAGTTAATAGCAGTTAGATTTAGTGTAGATAGATAGATATAATATTAGATTTTTTAAAAAATTGAAAAACCCCATATAAAAACAAAAAAACAAATAAAGAACAAAAGAAAACCATATAAAACCCAATAAAAAACCAAAAAAAATATAAAAAAACAAAAAAACATCCATAACAACATTTCCTAAATGGCCAAATTGAACAGCCGAACAGCCTAACCAAACGGCCGAACCGAACAGCCGAACCCGAACTCGGCGAACTAGCCGAACTGCCGAACCGAACGGCCGAACCCGAACCTCGATCTCTTCGCCCATCCCTAGTGGACTGGAGGCAGCAATCGGAAACCACATAGGACTTGAACTCTCAGCCTTCAGGGATGTAGACAAGGGCTTTAGCTACTGAGGCCCCACTTCATGTTTATTTAATGAGAACTGTCATATATAGAGAAAATTGCAATTATGTTTTAATCATTTTGTCAGCAGTTGTTTCTTTGGCCCAGTTTCTGAATTTTTGCACAGAAAAGCCTTCTAGTTCCAAGATGATAGCCATGGACTTTGTTTTGTTTCTCTGATGCATGTGCATAAACTGCACACTCTCATCGCAGCTGAAATTTATAGGATTCTTGTCAATTCCAGCACTTAAGAGACTGATAGAAATATAGCAACCAGATGTCCTGCTTTAGGTGGGACAGTCATGACTTGTGCTTCCCTGTCACACTGTCCCCTGGAGGCCAGGAGGAGCTCTTTACTTCTTCCACCGTTCTCCCCAGCATTAGAGCCAGATGCCGTGGATTAGTAGCATGAGACAAATGCTGGTGCTACAAGCCAGGCGATGCAGACAGAACAGAACCCTGCATGCTGTTTCCAGGTGGCAAAAGACAGACACAACTAGGCACCCACCTGCTGCCTTCACTGCTAGTAAGTGTGTCTCTCTCACAGAGTGCGTGCCTTTGAGCGTGCCTCTGGAAGTGTATGTGTGTGTCTATGGGTGTTCTCAATGAGACAATAGCCCACTGGAGTCCATTTTCTGTCTGTACATCCCCGACTCAACCTCCACTCCCATGTTTAGCATGTCCAGCCTAATAAATGGGCAGCCCCCTGTGTGTATTTCATGCATTCGCAGGCAGCCCCCACTGGCAGCGCCAATGAGAGCAAGAGCAGAGAGAAAGGCAGGAAGTGGCCGCTCCTCCATTGTTCTAGGGTTTTCCCCCATGACATGTGTCACCGGAGGTGGGAGGGCTACTATCTTCCACGTGCACACACACACACACACACGTACTCACCAAGTCACTCTGGGAAAGGCTTCAGGCTTTCAGGCACACGGGGCTATTGTCAGTCTCTCTCTCTTCTCAAACACTCTGCTCTGCACCAGGGTCTGAATCGCAGGGGGGCCGGTCTCTGTAATCACCAGCACCGTTCTGCTAGCAACGCTCGGCTTTATCTCACAAGCCCTGCCCCTATGCGTGCCCACAGGCATTCCGAATGCCGTGGCAGGGGCGGGGGTTCCCCTACGTACTGTGCGGGTGCAGGGGGAGTGGCCGGGCCCTGAGATTCTGACCCTGGGTCTGACACCGCCGTCAGGGGCCGGTCCACAAATTGCGCCGCTGGGCTTTGTGCTGCTGGGCGCTTCAGGCCCACGGAGCGCTCCCGCCGGGCCGACAGGTGGGGATGCAGCTGCCACGGGGCCCAGAGGCTGACACCATGGTGCTGGCAGACCTGTACATGCGGAGGCATCCACGTGGCCACATATTATCTCGCATTTACCCACGCGACAGGCTCCACATTCTCTGACACCCTGACATGAGTGGGGGATGAGTGGCCAGTAGGTGGTGGCCATGTGGCCAGTGGGGGGGCACCTAATAAACGGGCTGGTGGACACCCACCTGGTGTCGGCTACTGTGGGCTAATGTCTCATTTGTTTACACTGTATGTGTCAGTGAGTGAGAATGTATCGGTGCTAGTGTGAGTGCATAGGCGTTTGTACGAGTTTGTGAGCTTGTCTGTGGCTGCATATATCTGTGTCTGTGAGTGTGTGAATGATTGACCAACCTGTTGCTTTATTTGTATTATTTTTTTTTTTAAAGGGTGGTTTTCTCAGTCAAGTCCCAAAGTAAGGCATCCAGCTATTTGAAATGTAAACAATTTTAATAAAATGTTAATGTATGTTACTTTATACCTATTTATGGAAATCAGGGTAACAGTAATGAGAATCACTCATAGCATGGGGCATCCCACTTTGGGGTTTTCCCAACTGGGTCACTTTAGGCAGAGGAAACAGCAGAACGTTCACAAAGGCTAAAAATAAACACCGCCATCACAACCCAGCCAGGGTGGGGAACCCGCTGCTGACACACCCAGGTCAGCTCACCTGAGTGTGTGCAGGAGAGTTGCCCGGCTGCCCAGGTGACCCAGCCCAGGCAGATGCCAAACAGATGTGTCATCATCAGCCCTGCCCCCGCACCACTCCCAGCACCCCTCCCACCCTATGATGTACAACTATGGAGGCCAATCATAAACAGCCTTGTCAGCCAGTCATGGCAGTCCCCTGGACTGGGTTGGGAACAACGGGTTAAACAAATGTGATAGCCTTGCTGTAGCTCAATCTGGCCCCGACGGGTGGTAGCCCAGCCTGTGACCTGGGCCATTTGCCAAGCTGAGAGCCCAAGCTGCTCACCAACACATCTGGAGTCGATCGGGCTAACAACTGGCAGCCAGAAAACACACGACAGTGGCTCGTGATCCAGAGTGAGTTACAGGAGACTGCTGTCACTTTTGTTTTTACCCAAAGTTAACCAACCAGGTAAAGGAGAGGATTGTTACCTCTCTCACAGCTTGATCCTGAGACTCCCACAGGCCAAAATGGCAGTCTCAGGATCAAACCACAAGAAACAGGAACCCTAATTAGTAATGGATTTCACAGTGAAGCTGGTATTCACCTGGTGCAGAGTAAGCACTGGAATTCTGGGTGTTTTTAACCAGGATAAGGTAGAGTATTTTTTTAGTTTAATTACAAGTCAGGAAATATCATTTCCGTACACTGCCAAATAACTGTAGACAGAACCATACAGAGCAAACTAGACAATAAACCCATTATTGAGACAAGCAGAGTCTCTGTCTAGTGTGTGTGTGCATGTTTCTCTCAAACACAAACGAAAGAGCCTAATGAGTCAAACAGCCGTGCAAGACTTAGGGGTTCTGGCTCTGCAGCCTGCCAAGTCTTTCCTATAGAGTGGAAGTTGTTAATTTAGCATGACTTTCTGAATAGACCCAAAATGAGTTGACTGGTAGCATCGCACTTGCCAAAAAACCCCATCCAATTGTTTTTAGAGCACTGAGAGATTACAGAAACAACTCTTCTGGATGGGATCCGACGTGCCTGATGATTGGTCTGAAATGGTTTCTCACGCAGCATGGACTAAAAAACCTAAAGTTTTGTCCCCAGAGTGGGCAAGATTGCTTTTTTTATTATTATTAACGTATTAACCCCCAAGGAAAAATAAGCACTTAGTGCTGCTTGCATCCACTTCTTCCAGGTCCATATTATGTGTTGAGATTACCTTATAACTCGCCGTCTCTCCATTTTTGCACATACTACTTCCAGTTGCTACCAGACTACATTGTACCCCCACTAGCAGAAATGGGAGACAGACACAATTTGTTGGAATTTAACTAGGCAGCACCCTTTATTAACAATCACAGGTATCCAGTCAGGACTGAGTCGCAAAGGACACGTATTTTAGTGAGCAAAGAGCTGGGTCAATTGCATGGGGTAGGAAAGGTGGTGGATTAGGCAGTACTCACCATGAACTTTCTTTGGCACAATCCCAAGTGGGAAGACCCTGAGATTTGGAAACAGGGGCTCAGGGAAAGGGCCTGCCACCCTACCCCCTTGCACCTTCTTGGATATTTCATCCCTTGCTATCAACTCCAGTCTGACCAGAGAACATAAATTCTTGGCCCAAGTCTGTACCCTATCCCCCACATATGGTATCCTGAAACGCTCTGAGAACCCTCTCAGCAAATAAACGAAATCTGTAGCCATGGTGTAACTGGAGAATATCTGGCTTAACGTGTCCGGCTTAATTGATGTGGGGACCCTTACCCTAAGCCACAAGGATTGGGGCCATGGGAAGGCCTCGGGTGGTGTCCAACTGCCCAGCCTCTTTCTCTTTCCCTTTTTTTGGGTGTCAACAAAACGTGACGGTGGCCCACTTTGGCCCAATTATTTAATTGTATGTAATTATTTATTTATTTATTTGCGGTCCACTGTCACCTCTGTTTACACCCTCTGTTTTGTTCTCGGACAATATAGGACTGAGTGCCTCCCCAAGCAGACTGTGCACTCGTGGTGATAATGGCAGGAGGCACAAGAACACTTTCCCTTCTCTGTGAAGTCCCAGCACACAAGGCCACACACACACACACACACACACACACACACACACTGCCACCACCTTAGGGCATTGTTTTAGCCTTGTTGCAGGAATCCGTGGTGAGCACGTGACTGCTGTCTGCCCTAGTAAGGCTCGTGGTTTGAAACAAACATTCCATCTGCAATTTCCTGGTGTGCACGTCCCATTGCATGCTTGGTTAATGGAAGCCCTCATGTGGAACGTTTCGTCATACCGCAACCACCCAGGGCCTTGCAAAATATTGTACGCACTGTGAATTATATCAAAAATATTTTCGCATGGTGGATGCCCTCCAAAATTCCTGCTTGCAATACCACTCCCATGTAGATTGTGTAGGCAGACAGCCAATTATTCCAGTTTCTGTTGGCTTTAGAATTTTTAACTCGGACATTCTTCCTTTTATTGCTTTTCTCATTCGGATCAGGGACTGCCTCATGAAAGAGCAGTAAAAATAACTCTTCTCCCTTCCATATCCACTCCCTGGTTGCTTGTAAAAGGTGCCCCCTAAGGGGGGCAGACACCTCTGTCTATGACAAAACTGACCCCACACACTGTTGAGGGTGCCTGCCCCACCTGGTGGTTGCCCTTTGGGGGGGGGTTCTCCCCTCCTGCTGCTGTCCAGTTGTAGAGGCTCCTCACCATACCCCAGCACAGCCCTCTGGGAGACCCGTGTACAGAGTGGGAACCCAGGGCCCGCTGTGGCTTAGGGGTGGGAAATCTCCCAAGCCTCCACCTGGTCCATCTCAGCGGGTCATGGCAGAATGGCTTGATTTGGGGGTACGCTGGGGGGCCGTTGCCCCAAATTAGAGGTAGGACTATGATTGACACACACGCCCTTTCCAGGATAGTTCTGGACTTGTGATTCAAAGGGGGCTCACCTGCTGGTGCATGCTCCTGTACCCACTGCTCTTTGTGATCCCGCTCACACCTTCACACCTGCTTTTGGGCCGTCATCTTTGCACCAAGGTCATGAATTGCAGCAGTCAGCTCTCACCTTGATGCGGACCCAGGTCCTGCGGCTGGTGAGGGGTGGTCTGATCCTCTTGCTCCTGCCATGCACTGTCAACATACCTCCATCTAACTCCCCTTGTGTCTCAGCATCCCACCTGGTTTGGGGGGGGCAGAAGGGGTCATTAGCCCTGCTGCAATCCAACACTTGGAACAGGTCTTCAAGTCACATACTACTGCTCCAAATCCTACACTGAATATTTCAGAATACCCCCAACAGGAGGACCCTTGGCAACTCTGTGGGACATAGCTCACTCTCCCCCCCTCCCCCCCGTTATGCCTTTCTATATGTTTCTACTGAAAGTTTATGTTTTCTGTTTACAATTTTATTTTTTTATCTGCCCCACCCATGAGCCCTAGGGCTAAAATGAGAACCATGCACATTTATTTATTTATTTATTTTATTTTAAAATTTTAATATCCTGCCCCTTCCGGCAGTTCAGAGCGGCTTACAACACAAATCCAACAATATAAAACTATAAAATTATAAAAACATATCATTCCCCCCCATCCCTCTCCCCCCCCCACCCTCTTACCCATCTCCCCCACCAAATGCCTGACGGAACAGCCAAGTCTTGCAGCTTTCTTGCAAGAACGTGCGAGATTCTCACAGCACTTGGCAAGATCTCACGGGCTCTCGTCAAGATTTCCGAGAATCTCACGAATATTATTGAAAATCTCAGATGCACTCTGCACATGCACAAAATGGCCACCGTGACCGTTCTGCACATGCGCGGTCACTAACAGCCATTTTACACATGTGCAGAGCATTTTTTGAGGGTTGTCAAGAATCTCACTAGTTTTTCAAAAACCCCAAATGCTCTGCGCATGCGCCAATGGCTGCTGGAGGCTGTGCATGCACGGAATGGCTGCTGTGGTCATTTTGCACATGCGCAGTGCCAGTTTTTGGCCACATGAGTTTCATGTGAGAACGGGCTGAGAATCGGCTAATTCTTGACCTGTTCTCATAAATTTCAGTGAGAAACCAGTTCTCACCAAGATTTGCAAGGGTGGGTTTGCCCTAAGGCAGCTTCTGCTGTGGGATGGCCAAAGGAAGGAGCAAGGGGTGTGGCCTCAGAAAAAAGAAGTCGCCCTGAGATGATTCTCTAACAGTATGCTGTGGGAGAGCAGGGGTGCCTCACCAGGACCCTACCTGCCCTAACCTGGGAGGAGGAGGATATGGAGTTGGAGGGACCAGTTGCTTTTACCTCCTGCTCAGCCCCCGTAAGAAGGCCGCAACTCACTCCATGCTGCGGCAGGCTTAAATGCAACACATAGAATCTTGCGAGAGTGCCTGCTGCTCAGAGAAGCGGGAAAGACGAGCTGCTGCACCTCATTGGATCAAATCAGAAGCTTCCGCCCACCCTCAGAGCTCCTCAGTATCCTCCTGAGCTTGCTGAGCACAGGGAGCATAAATCTCGCTCTGCAGTCTGCATCTGACCATCAGCAGAGCATGCAGAGAATTTGGGAAAGTGTTTTTTCACTAGGGATGTGCAAACGTGGTTCGGAAGTTCGGAGTTCGAAACCAAACTCGAATAGTTCGGTTGACCGAACCAAACTTTCAAACCGAACTCGAGTTTTGAACCGAACCAAATTTTCGAACTCGGTTCTGTTTGCACATCCCTATTTTTCACACACATTAAAAGTTGTAGCCCACTGTCAGGAGAAGTGCTTCTCTTCCCCTTTCTACTGATTTTTTGGTAGTGGCATTGACATTCGAGAACAATCGCAGTTTAAGTAAAACATCAGTAAGTCATTCATTTGCACAGTGTAGATTACTTTAATATTAGCTGTCCAGTTACGTTGCCAGGGCATAACAAGGTAGATGATTTTTAGACCCTCCTTAGCCAGAAACACAATTTAATAGTTTACTATTAAACCTGAGTTATTTGAATTGAGGAATCTGAAGCCTCAGTTAACGGTAAGATGGCTGAATTCCATAAGGAGCTGGTGGGGATATTCGTGTCAAAGTTTTAATGTGACACATTTGCAAATCTGAAAGTTAGAAATTTGAATTTCCGTGCTCATTTTCCAAGTCTGTATGTGGCGTTTACATGCAGTTTTGTTATTTGGTCACAATCCCATATCAAGAAAATAATTCTCTGAATTTGTTTCTAAGCCAATAAGAAAAAATGTATCTAACTGAAATGATCAAACTAGGGAAAGGCAAACTAATCAAAGTCAATGATGTTGATGTAACTGAGCACAAACTGCAGTCAACCCTGTGTCAGGCACCAAACCCCTGACCCCAAGGCTTTGGCGTTCTGCCCCAACTGCTAGTGCCACCACTCAGGCCTGATTTCCTGTTAGTTCCCTTCTCCCTGTGTCTCTCCCTGTGTTCTCCCAATCCTTGCCAGGCCACGCCCATTCCCAGCTGTGTCCCATTACTCCCGTCCTGCCTCCCAACTTCCCGATTGGCTACCAGTCAATACTTAATGCCTGGTGGGAGCTACAGGAAGCTGGGTGGAGTAACTGCTCTTCTCCCCACTCTGTGACTGTCTTTATTATTGCCACCTGTGTTCTAGCTGTGTTCCCAGTCCCTTGTGCTCTCCCCTCCTCTCACTCCCACTCTTCCCTAGTCCCTCTAGCCCAGAGGTTCTCAACCTTTTTCCAGTCACGAGCACTGGAGTGATGGTAAGGGACTACTTGAGGGCACTGCATAATTTGCATGCATGATTTGCATAAATATGCATAGATTAAGTCTCCCCTCTGCAATGCAGTGTAATTCAATTCAATGGAAATTGAGATAATTAATTAAATCACAGTTCACATTGACTTGAATGGACGACGGACTGTTTCAAAGTGCTCCCGAGCACTCCTAACAGTTTGCTTGGGGAGCACTTTCACACATTGCCCGATCACCAGGCTGAGAATCCCTGCTCTAGCCTATTGTGGTGGTTTATGTGTGTTGCTTGTCTTGACCCAGTTGTTTCCTAGCCTTGGTCCCTTAAACTCCTTTAGTTTCCAGGTTCTCTGTTTCCCCCTTGCTTCCAGACTTCTTGCTCCCTCCTTGGCTTATGTTCCTTGAGCCATTTGTTCCCTGTACCTCAATGATGAGACATAAACTCTCGGAGGCTGGCAAGGCTAGTTCTGGGTTATAAACTTCACTCTCCCATAGATTGGAGAATGGCTGAGAGGTTTTCCCTTGCCTTGTTGCTACTCCTCTCTAGGTCCAGGTTTGCCCCCTCCCAGCTGTAGCCCTTCCCTTCAGCCGCCTCATGCACTGACCCTTATTCCCCTGGTGCCCTGAGCCAAAGTACATGATCCACAAACCACTTACTCTGGACTAGTTCCCATTGCAGCCTGGACTATTGTGGTGTGGACTGCGTCCAAAGTACTCAAAGGGTATGAATTCAAATCAGAGTATTTGTTAAAACAGAGGCTTCCCAAAGTTTTGCCTATATGAACCCATTTTGAGTCATGTGTCCAGTGACCCCAGACTGCAAAACAGACATGCAAAGTATATCAAATAATTATAAATCAGGATCATAACCCCATCCGTAAATGCTGTGACCACCTCTTGGAGTCCACAGTTGATTCAGAGTTAGGGAATCTCTACATCAGGCATGAGCAAACTCTAGCTTGGGAGTCACCATGGCTCTTAGGCAATTCAAGCATAGCTCTCAGCCAGGGCTGGTCCTGGGCCCCACGCTGCCTTAGGGTGTTTTCAGACGTGACGAGATCACAGTGAACCATGCTGAATACCTACATGTGGTCACTGTGCCCTGCACGTCTGTTCGGCAGCTGCCAGTGATTCCAGGCGGGCATAAAAAAAAAGTAATGTCTGGTTTGCTATCCCCGGCGGGATTCCGGGCCATGGTGAACTCGGCCAGACGCTGCGGCAGCATTGGCTTTGCCGCCCCGCCCGTCTCCCCAGAGGGCAGGTGGCGAGGCAGCGCGGAGGGGGTGGGGCCGTGCAGCTGCACGTTGCGCTGCGCAGCCCCTCCCCCTCCCTGATTCTCCGCCGGGATCCCCGGCACGTCTGTTTGCCGTGCCTGGGTGATCCCAGCGGGGAATCTCTGGGTTGTTTTCGGGATGGGGCGAAGCCGCCCCATCACGTCTGAAAACACCCTTAATGGCCCTGCGTCTTGCTTCATTGCACCCAAGTCTCAGCAGCTAAGACCGCAGAGCAACAGCTCCACCAGCCAATCACAAAACAGGAGACGTTTGTGTGCATGTTGATGACTCAATACATGCAAAAATGGGTCTTGTGGCTCTCAGTCAAATGAAGATTTTGGTGCATGATTCTTCAGGTCAGGAACTTTGTCCACCCCTGCTCTGCAATAAAGAAAATACATATTTCGTTTCAGATTCATGCATTCATAAAGAACTATGCATTTTCGTTCAAAGATACGTCTAGAAGGAAGTGGGAAATGTAAGCTGAGAGTGTGCATGAGTGTGGAGCAGGAAGGGGCAGGGATCTAGCTGTAATAAAAACCAAAATAAATCTGTACATACACCATTTCCATTCTGTGCCTTTCCTCCCATTAAAATGCCTTCCCTCTTCCTTTTGTGTGCTTTGGTTTCTCTTTACTAATCAAACAAATGATTAGACGCAAATGAACTGTCAAGAAGCTAAATAGCAGGACAATGCCCCAAACACAGGGCACGTTTTATTATTTGTCTTGTCTTTTCACTTTCCCACCCCTTCTTGAAACTGATGAGACTGTCTGGTGAGGAAATGTTGCCCAATCAGTGTGGAATTTATTACCAGCAAAAAGGCCATTGTGATAGCCAGCCACGTTGGATTATCATTTTAATAATCAGAATTGAATCAATTTGTCAGGTCACTGCCGCCGTGTTTGCAGGAGTACTATTCACCTTGCTGTCTGTTTCTGCTCAATTTCATTTTTTAGCCCAATACAAGCGCTGTGGTAATAAACATCTCACAAAAGGAAATATTGTCATCCAGTTCTGTTGTCCCCAGCCACATAAATTAATGCAATATTTCCGAGAGAATCACATGGTAACATGTTTGAGGGCCAGAGAAGAATTCTATTTTGAGAGAAAATTAGAATGTAATGGGGGTTAAAGTCTCTGTTTCCCCCCTTTTTCTTTTGTAGAACAAGTCGCACACATTGTTAAATGCTTCAAAGCTAACAATAAGAGCATCTTCTTATTCAAGTTGCAGTCTTCAGTGCTTTTGTTCTGAAAAACTGTTTTGCTGTACGTAAAGGCTTTCTGAAGAGTTAATATACGCTGAACGAGTGGTTGGTTTTTTTTTCCTTCTAAAAGAATTATGCCAATCTAAAAATAGTGGTAGCTTCATTGCACATGTTTGAGAATTTTTTTAAAAAAATTGGGAACAAAGTTTGCATCTATTAAACTGAGAAAATTACTTTCAGGAAACAAGAGAAAAAATGTAAATTATGCTTTCTGTCCTGTCCCTGTAAGTACTGAAAAATACGTCACTCACATGACTCCCAAACCACATCAGGTGATTATGGCCACAGGACATAAAAGACCAGTCTTTTTTGCTGGCACTTTGGTATCTCAGAAATATAATACACTTCTATGTCTGCAAAAGTCTCGAACTGTGAAGGAGATCCATAATGTTGTTCTGCATGTCTACCCACATGTTGGTAGAAAAACACATTTAAATGGAAATAAAAGACCAAAAGCTCTTTGTCCAAGCTTTCAACGCCACCGTTTACTAATCTGTGTGCTTGCTTGTGTGCCGTTCCACAGAAGAAATCACCACATCAGCATGGAAGCCAAACTGGTTTTCCTTTCCAAAGATTTCAAAAGTTATTATTTTATTATTTTTAAAACAACTTGTAGAGCTCCAAACTTTAGCTTGGAATGAACCCCTGATCCACCAGACATCAGTGCTAAATTGAGACTGTGGTACTGTATCAAAAAGCCCCAAAGATATGGCCATCTTCACACAAAGGCCCTTTTCACACAGACACCCCAAAATGGGCATTACATTTTATTATACATGGGTATTTTCAGATGTGACGGGAACGCTGTTCACCACACTGAATTGCAGTGGATCTGGTGTGGTGGCAGTGATCCCGTGCACGTCTATTTGCTCCTGGCCAGATGTTCACCACAGTGAACACCCAGCCGGGATCAAATTGACTATGGTCCTGGCTCTCAGGCCGGCCTGAGAGCCAGAACTGTGGTTAGATTGGCCACAATCCGGGATGGGCCAAAAGTAACATCTGTTACCTTTGGCCCATCCTGGATCATGTCCCCAACCACGGGTAGGATCGGGCACAGCGGCCTAATTGGCCGCTGCACCCACCCGTCTCCCCATGGGCAGGTGGCTGAGGGAGCGTGGGGGTGGGCGTGACTGCACATCGTGCCGCTCAACCCCACCCCCTCTGAGATTCCTCACAGTGATCAGGCCAGCACGTCTGATGGACGGCCGGTCTGATCATGGACCGGGATCCAAGACGGATCCCGGTCCAGGGTTCAGCGTGGCGAGCCAAAAGGCCCATCACATCTGAAAATACCCCATGTTGCAGGACACCCATAGAGCACACCTGCAGCATGTATAATAAAATGCAACACCCATTTTATCAGTGTTAGAGTGTCTGTGTGAAAAGAGCCATAGGCAGCAATCCTAAACCAGCTGAAATCAGTGCAAAAACACCCATTGTCTTCAGTTGATGAAGACTGAGCTGGTAAAACACATTATTATTTAAACTTTACATAGCACTTTCAGTGTTCAAAGTGTTTTATAGTCCTTAGTTTACCCTCTCAAGAACCCTATGAGGTAGGTCATTATTATTTCCACGTAACAGATGGGAAACCAAGTGACTTGATCAAAATAGTGAGTTGCCCAAGGCCACCCAGTGAGTTAATTAATGGCTTAAGGGATTTGAACCCTGCTCTCCTATGTTCAAGTCTAACAACTTAGCCACTAGGCAATGCTGACTCAGCCTTTATGTGGTATTATAACATTTCTTTTTTAATAGGTAATTTCTTTTTTTCAAATGTACAATGATTGTTTTTTAACAATTGTCCATTTGTTTACCAAAAAAATGCAATTTGGAGGTTGTTGCTGAAAGTTTAAATGGGAGGGTTTGATTATTTTTTTTTGGTGAAAACTCCCAAATTTCCAAGAACATATTCAGAAAAATATTGTTTTTTAAATTTTTCAGGACAAAAACTTAAAAACCATTTCTAATCCAGCTTGAGAGTCAGAGTTTGCTCACATGAGTCATCACAGAAAACTAATTCATATCTGCATGTGTGATTGTGTAGCAGAGAGACTCCCAAACTGTGTGTCAGGAACCCAGGTGTATCTGAAAACGGGGTCATAATCCCATTGATATTTTATAAATTTGGCATGTCTTTACTGCTGTCTGGTCAGATAATTATATTTAAGTCTCAAAATGGAATCCCATAGGCGAAACTTTAGGAACCATTGACTTAACATATTTGGGCCCCATCCTATCAGTATCCTTGCTAAAGTCAGGCACTCAAATCTAGATGTGGTACTTTAGAGGAGGCCTGACCAGGCACAAGACACAGGATGACCCACCTGGACCAGAAACTTACGCAGACTGCCAGATGTGGGCCTACTTCTGCCTGGACCCAGGTAGGCAGCTGGCCCGGAACTGGTTCTCCAGATGATCCTGGACCCATAGCCCAAGCCTAGGGCCTCCCAGGTGGGCCAGTGTATCTGTTTGTGGCCCCATCCCTGAAGGGGATCAGGGGCTTCCCGTTATGATGGGGGACAGGGTGCTGGGAGCACGCCGATACCAGGGCCACCTGGTTGCACATTTGTTCTGTTCCCCCGACCCACCCTAACGGGGGCGGAGGAGTACTCACCAGCCGGCACAGTCAGGCACATGTCAGTTCTGTGCCTCAACCTGATCCCACCAGGACTACCCCCACCCCTCCTGGAGCGTGTAGCTGCCATGCTGGCTGCTCGTTTATTGTCACCCATGTAGTCTTCTAGGGGTTTCTGGTAACCTTTTTATAAAAGGCAACTGGATGATTCAAAGAATTAAGCGATAAACGGTCAGTGGTTTAAATCGCTGGTAGCGTGTTATAGTTGTCACTACATAAGACCATAGAAGAAGTAAGGAGACGCTCGAGATTTGCTTTCAGTGAAAAATAAGAGCTGAAACGACAAGAATAGCAATGAGACAAAAGGGCATAAAATGCAGCCCTATTTCAGCAAAATGCTATTGCATCTTCTCAAAGAAAATTACTCCGTAGCATATTCATAATGGAGAATGGGTAAACAGCAGACCAAGGAGGATAGACTCCCGGTTGTAAACTTCAAACCTCAATACAAATTGAAACCCTAATAAATAAAAGTGTAGATAGGAACTCATCAATTACAGTATTCCGTTCCAGATTTAACCACTATTTTGGGTCCAGAAATGCCAACTGCCCTAGCTGATTACATGCTAGAAACTGTGCACCAGGGATTTGTGATACCAAGTACATAAAAAGCATCCCTCCTGACTTATTCAGAACTCTTGTTTTAGCACTTTATTAATAATAATAATAATAATAATAATAATAATAATAATTAATAACAAATAGGTAAAAAATAAACAATAAATATGAAGGGACATAAAAGCAGCAACATCCCATTACATCACCACATGATGTTTGACTCTCTAGGCAAGATGATATTACAATTCACTTAATAAAACATCTGTAGTATCAAATTAAGGTAGCAGAAGACAATCAGCTATTGGGAAACTGCATTTTCTGCAAGCATCACAGGAAAATTTATCCCCCTTTAGTTCCCCCAGCAGCCTATGACCCAGCTCAGAGTCCCAGAAGACAAACACCTTCCTCTTCATGTGTAAGTTTGACTTGAACTGGGAGAAGAAGAATTATAACTTCAACTCCCTGTTTCTATTCAAGGATATTAAGCTGCTCCTTCCATCTTGCCAGTAGATGCTAGGTTCATATCCCAGGAGAATTCTCTTTAAACCTTTGCTGCCTCTAAGATGCATTCACAGTCATTGGAATTTAATCTAACCTAATCCACAATGGCAGATTCTCCAAGAGTACATGCACTATTATTTTTAAAGATAAACTCCTGTACCTTTTAAGGCTCTTTGATTACAGCCTGAATGTCCTCATGACTTTCAATGTGAGCCGGATAAGAGGACTGAATATTTCTCAAGTATGGGTTGGGAAGTTTCCAGAAAATCTTTTTTTCTCCCTCCAAAGCGAACGGACCTTCAGTTAAGATTGCAGGAATATGATCTTGCTGCGATATATTTGTTTATTTGTTGGTACCTTCTTGATATGGCATTCTGTAATTATTGGAAAAGACTAGAGAGAATGAAGTTAAAGAGAGAGAGTCCCAAATGGGTCCCAAATGCATTGGTCCCAAATGTAAGAGATGGAAACATAGGGTAAGGCCACACAAGAGGTTAACCCACATGGGTCACATTACCCTACATTAACCCATGATGCATCTGACCATCAGCCCATTTAAAAGTGCCCCACGAAATGTGGAAACAGAGCAGGTGGGCAGCCCCACTCGCACCACTCTGAAACGTCCAGAAACACCGCCTGCAGAACGGGGCAGCCGAATCTGGGGCGCTGGACCGAAGCAAAGCTACTGTCTGTCTGCTTGGTGGACCCATGGTGCAGCTCTGCTTTTGGCTGGCTGTTGCCCCATGCAATGGGTATAGAGTTGCAGGCACCAGCCTACAGCCTTGGACGATCTGCCTGCACCTCTATGGTGAGGATGGGGGTGCCATGTGGGTGGGCGACAGTCAGGGAAACCACCGGATCCATCTAAAACAGGCCCTGGTGGGGCTGCAAGTGGGCAGACATGGGCATATACCCCTGGAGCAGCTCTGGGGGCAGGCAGCCTCTGCGTCCATCTGTTTACACCCATTGACAAGTAGGAAGGGCATAGGGGGCAGTGGAAATCCACAGTTGTTGCCCTGCACTACATCCTTCCCATTTCCCTGGGTCTCAAGGATAAGTCAGCAGTTGCAACAGGAGCACTTCCAGGTCCTGAGACACCACCCCATCACTGATCCTACCACCACCATTAGCTCCTCCCCCAGAATGGGGGCTTCTCTTGCACTGCCAGAGAGGCAGCCTCTCTGACAGCAGCAGGTAAAGCAGTGGCAGGGAGGCTGGTCTGAGAGAGCAGCAAGTATCCCCTGCTTCCATTGCTGCTCCCCCAGACCAGGGTCTTCTCCTGCTGGGATCTACTTTGTGGTAGTAACAGGAGAAACACCCAGTTCCAGGGAGCATCAAGTAGTGGGAACAGGTTGCTGCTCACTGCTGCACAGGACCAGTAAACCCCTCCTCACCTCCCAATAGTTTTTGGACAGCTGCTGGGTAGCCAGTGGCTACCCACAAGCTGTTATGTGTACACGTTACACCATCACCTACGTGCTCAGGTTTGCCCATGCTGACAATTCTAAATGTGCAGAGGGCATGATGTGTATAATAACCTTTCGTATGTGCAAGCTAGGGGTGTGCAATTTGTTTTGTTTTGTTTAGTTACTAAAACGAATGGAACCCCGTTCATTTTAGTAACTAAGGACATGAAAACAAATAAATACACAAACGACATTTTCTTGCTCTCGTTAGTTTTCATTTTTGTATAAAAAAATAATGGGAAAAAAATTGAAAATCACTGTGCATGCACAAATGGCCTCCAGACTATTCTGCGCATACGCACCCTTTTTCAAAATGGCGATGGCAGCATCGCTGCCATTTTGAAAAATGGCAGCCAGTCTGCGCCTTGCCAAAACAGCCACTGCACATGTTCAGACTGGCTGCCCTTTTCCAAAACGGTGGTGATGCTGCCACCACCATTTTGGAAAACGGTGTCCATGCACAGAATGGGCTGGTGACCGCTGCAATTAAAAATTATTTTAAAATTAAAAAAAGATCACTGCACTTTCGCAAAACGCTCATGCACATTTCCCAAAATGGTGACAGCAGCATCACTGCTATTTTGGAAAAGGGCATCCAATCTGCACATGCTTTAGTGGTCATTTTGTGCATATAATGGTCTGACATCCATTTTGCATGTGTGTAGTGATTTTTAATTTTTAATTTTTTTAAATGCTAATACTTTTTAAAATGAAAAAGTTACAGCAACGGATGGTTTTTGTTAAATGAAAACAAAAACTAAAAAGAAAAAGAATGAGGTCCCTTCTGCACACCCCTGGTGGGAGCTTCCCTCACTACATACTTTGTTCAGGACTGGAGAGGAAGGTTTGAAGACAGGAGCACCATGTCGGAGAACTGTACAAGGATTGCCCGGAAAATGGCCAGGAATTAAAGTCTTGCTCATCAGATTTCTGTTTCTTCATTTCCCCCATAGGGAAATCTGGATAATTTATAATCTTTTATAAGCAGCCAATGTACAAAATAGAAGGCAGGCATAGTGCAATCCTGCTAATTCAAACTGTTCAGGGTAGATTGTAAGCCGTAGGCAGGGACCGTTTCTATCTTATTGTTCTGTAAAGCGCCAGGTACACAGCTGGCGATATACAAATGCTTATAATAGTTAATAATTAATAGTTAATAATTAATAATTAATAATAATTGTTAACTTGTTAGTGGGAGACCTGCACCTAATGTATAGCAGTAATCTAGCCCAGGAGTTCCCAAGCTAGGGGGTCAGTTCTCCAAACAGGGTCACTACATTGCAAGATGGGATCCTGATGAGGCTGGATCTGCATAATTGGATATGCAAATTCCAGAGCTTTGGTACAAGATAATTTCTTTTTGTCCCTCAGTGGGGACACTCACTGCCAGGAAAGAGTTTGGGAAACACTGAACTAGCTCTACAGGCACAAAAGCATAAGATACTTCTTTTAAGGCTCTGCAGGTGTAATGCAACCTATGCTTCCAAGTCACTGAGGTTGGTATGAATGGTCAGGCCCTTGAGAACAAGAATGGATGAAAAGGGTGAATGGACTTAACAGAAAGAAAGGACTGAATTTATACTGCACAGTTCATGCCCCTTTGTGTTTGCTCTTCCCAAATACCCTGAAGAGGGATTTAACTGGTGGGAATGTTTGCAGGAACCGTTCCTTTTAAATGAGTATCACAGATTGTGAATTCTGAACTTGTATATGTGTAAATTATTATCGTGCGCACTCAGCATTCAAAGTGCTTTACAGTCCTCGTCTAGTTCACCGTCACAACAACCTTGAGAGGCAGATGTGGCAACTCTCTCCCTGGACCAGGGTCTGTGCCTCAGTTTCTTCCCAAGCCAGGCACCAAATTTATGAGTTATTGTCCAGTTCCTTTCACTGTTCATTGCAGGGTTCCACCAGAACTCCGAAGCGTACCCAAGACCACCCAGAAAATTCATGGCTAAGACAGGATTTGAATCCTGGCTGCTCAGGTTCAACCAAGTACAAGGATATTCTGTTTCGCGGTATTCACACCAGAAACAAATCTACACTCATCGACTGATGGAACTGCCATCCAGAATCAGAACACCACGTAACGCACCAGGGCATCGACAGTTCTGGCAGGATTAGGACTGCTGTAGAGTCAGATGACAAACCAAAGGGGCAACCAAAGCATTCTCATGATGAGGCCAGAAAGTCAGAGCCAGAGGATCAAACCAAGCTGAGTAACAGAGCCAAAAGACAGTCCAAAAACATGTCAGGAAGTTAGTCCGAAGGAGCTGGGCCAAAGGGGTGAGGGCAAGGAGTAGAGCATGGGTTGGACAAGGGCTGTGGTTCAGGGCTCGGATAGGAAGGCTGACAACTAGGGGTGTGCAATTTGTTTTCGTTATTATAACAAAAACCAAAATTTTTAGTTTTCGTTATTGTAACAACAAAAATGAAATATAATAATGAAAAACAAAAACAAATTTTAGTTTTCAAAATAATGGGGGGGAGGGGGGAAATGAAAAACATATTTCTGGCTATAACTTTTTTGTTTCTTATTCAATTCTGATGAAACCTTGAAATACTGTACCCCCAGTAGAGGGCACTATGTGTACCAAACCTCAAAAAGGTGAGCTAAAGGGAACCAATTTTATAAGCAATTGAATGTTGTGATTTTAAGAAAAGCTGCATACACCTTCCTGGCTACAACTTCTTTATCTTCCAATTTACATGAAACCTGGGAAGATTATGCCCCTTCTCAGGATTACCGACACTGCCAAATTTAAGAAATATTAGATAAAGGGTCCTGATGTGATAAGCCATTAACTTTAAAATGCATTTCCGGCTGTAACATTTTTATATTCCATCCTGTTTACAAGACTTTTAGCAGGAATATATCCCACACCTTTCCTGTTATCTCTGACAAAATACAGGACAATTTGATAAAGGGCCCCAATTTTATAAGCAATTGAATTGGTTCCCTTGAAGACCATTATTCAGTTAAATAGTAGGGATGTGCAAAGAGATCACGCTTCAGTTGTTCAGTCGTTCAGTCATTCAGTTCGGGAGCTGAGTTTGGGTTTGGTCGTTTGGTCCAAGGTCCAGGTTCGGGTTTGGTCGTTCGGTTCAGTGGCATTCGGTTCAGTTCGGTCATTCGCAAATCGGTTTCAGTTTCGGTCTAGGTATTGCGTGATCGCGTCGGAAACCGGAAGCTTGAGTGCATGCGGAGCTTGTGTGGAGAGAGAGTGTGTGTGTTGTGGCTGACTGGCTGTTTGGTTTTGTTTGGTGTGTTTTGGCTGTGTTGGACTGTGTGTTGGTTTGACTGTGTTGTTTTGGCTGGTTGGTAAGTTGGTGGGTGTGTTTGTTTGGCTGTTTGTGTGTATGTTTGGGGGGGTATGAAGAGGGTGAAGCTGAACAGGGGGGACTGGAGGAAGACCAAGGTGGAGGAGGAAGAGCCTGAGGTTGCTGCCGCTGGACCTTCAGTCGCTGGCTCCTCATTAGAGGAGCAAAAGCCAGGCACAGGAGGTGCTGCCAGCTTTGTAAACTTTATTTTTACTTTGAGGATAAGAAGAATACTATCCTTTAGAGCAAGCTCACTGGCGTGTGGGTGGGTGGGTTGGTGGTTGGCAGTCAGGCACAAACTGTGGGAATCAGCGGGTGGCAGTGAATGTCTGCCACAGAAAGAGGGTGTGGAGGGCTCTTCCAGCAGTCAGGCATGAGCCGAAGGAAGCACCCACCCAAATACGTGCCAGCGATCCCTAGCAAGGGTCTCTCATTACCATCCCTAGCACCCCAAGGAGGGCAGGATTTGCATGTGCCAGCCACGGTCTCTCCATTGTCATCCCTCCCTAGCACCCAAATAAGGGCAGAATTTGCACATGCCAGCCAGGGTCTTTTAGATTTGCATGTGCCACTCAGGGTCACTGTCTCCCATTGCCATCCCTAGCACCCCAAGGAGGGAGGACTAGCAGCAGCATCATAAATGCATGATATTACTTAGGTGTTGCTTATGTGTTCCCGTTTCAGAGAGGATGATGATTAGGAATGTGTGAATGCGGTTCGGAGGTTTGGCATTCGGACAAAACTTGGTCCGTTCGGATGACCAAACCTGAACCCGAACCGACCGAACCAAACCCGATACCAAACTGTGAAATGACCGAACAGTTTGGTGGATTCGGATCGCGTTCGGATGGTTCGGGCAGGAGAAACGTGACCAGTGAGTGACCAGTTGACCACTGCCTGACCCAGGGAGGGGAGGGGTCAGCTGAGGAACAGAGTTCCAGGCACCAGGGGTGGAGAGGCTTAGAGTAGCAGCCAGCCTGCCCAATCACCATCCCTTTTCTCCTCAGACCACGGGCTTGGCAGACTGAGATTGGCCACGAGCTAAGCTGCATGGAGCCAATGGGGCTTGCGGTGAGGCGGGCACAGCAAGAAACAAAACTCATTGACCTCCCCCCTTGCCAACACCTTCTGAGCTAGTCACTGTTCCTGACAGCAGGCGTTTTCAGAAGGCTCCCTCTCCCAGCAGTTTGTTCTCCTCAATCCATTGTCATCCTCCTCCTATTTAACCCATCCAACCCATTTACCTCCATATTATCATTTATTTAGATTATATTAAATAGATTTAGGCATTATTTTTATTTTTTACCCCTCCCTGTGTTCTTCCTCCCCCCTCCATTGAATCTTTTCCCTCTCCCTCTATATATTCCACCCTTGATTCCCTTCCCATCTTTTTGGATTTATTTAGAGTAGGATTATTAAATTGATTTAGGTTTCAGTTCAGTTTTGTACCCTCCCTGTGTTCTTTGTGTTTCCCCTCCCCCCATCCCTGTGTAATATTGTATAGATAGATAGATATTAGATATAGTTATTAATTACTATAGATAGATAGGAGTTAGCTTAGTATAGAGATAGTGTTAGTTCAGTTTTGATAAAGTGTGTTTGTATGACTAGGCCTTTAGATATATTTAGTTACATAGATTTTAGAATAGTTAGTTAGTTTTAGTGTAGAGATATATTAGAGAAAAAAATTGAATAAAAAATTAAAATATATATATAAAATCTTTGTGTGCTGCTGTGCTTTGACTTGGAAGCCATGGAGAAGGGAAGGAGAGGCCGGTCTGCTGCCCATAAGACAGGCAATGTGGCACGTTGTAGAGGTGGTAGGGTTAGGGGCCATGCCAGCGGAGTGGCAGCAGGCAGCAGCAGCAGACTGAGAACATCACCATGCCCCAAACTCCACAGGCCTGTTTTATGGCAGCAAGAGGCTTCAGCAGCTCAGCGTCACCTCCTGGCAGTGCCCTCCCCCACTGCCACGCAAGGCACTGGAAGGCCTGTAGGACATGGGGCTGCATCTGTCTCTGCTGCTGCTGGTGCTGGTGCTGGAGCAGGTGCTGCTGCTTCCGATGTTCCTCCAGGGCCACCAATGTCCCCCATTGTCAAGGTGATCCCCAGCAGTCCAGAGCTGGTGGATCCCAACCTGGCTGCTACAGGCAGGGCCCAATCCCCGGGCAATGGCAGTAGGAAGAGGAATAGCAGCAGCAGCAGCAGCTATAGAGGGGAGCACATGGAGAGTGCCAGCAAATGGCGGGCACGGGCAGTCTAGCCTCAGGGTCCCAGTACTCCCCTTCATGGGACATCACCGTGATTGCGGACAGTGAGTCAGAGGCAGACACTAGTGCTGCAGAAGAGATGTGTGGAGCTGAGGTGATGGCTGACCCTCCTCCCAGAGCTGTGTCACCAGTGCCACCATGTTCTGCCCCTCCCAGCAGCGCTGGCAGCAGCGTGTCACCCGGGGTGGGCCAGAAGGCGGGGGGGAGAATCCTCTGTATGGGAACATTTTAAGCTGGTGCGGGCAGATGATCCCAGAGAGGTGCAGTGCACTTTGTTCAATAAGCTGGTGAAGTGTGAGCCGGTGCTTGCCAACCTTGGAACAACTGCAATGGCGAGGCCGCCTCGAGCCGACTTTGGTTGGGAGAGTGCGGGATATAAATTAAAGATGAAATGAAATGAAAAAAATGGAAAAAAAAGTCATGCCACAGCGCTCTGCTGCTAAGCGGGAAGGCAGGGGAAGTGGATGCCAGCGGGTTCCCGACTGCAGCAGCGGCCAGTCTCCTGGCTCCTTCAGCGGGAAAGCATCTTGCACCAACTGCTGCCTCTACCAGCAGGAACAGGGGGGAAGAACGGCAGCAGGAGCCTCGCCAGCAGCATCAGTCCACCATGGAGGAGCTGGGGTACCTGGCAGCTGCCAAGGCCATCAAGAGCAGGGCAGAGGGCAGCGTGGCTTTCAAGAGAAAGCCAAGTGCTTGTTGGCTGAAATGATTGCACTGGATGGGCAGCCCTTCTCAATTGTAGAGGACATGGTCTTCCAATGACTGATTGGGTTCCTGCCCCCCCCCCAAGTTTAAGCTGCCATCCTGCACCACCCTCAGTCAGACTGCGGTGCCAGATCTTTGCAGGGCTTTGAAGGAGCGGGTGAGGGAGCAGCTGGCAGGGACTGTGGGGGGCCATGTCCACTTCACCACGGACCTGTGGTACAGCAGGAATGCCCAGCATGCGTACCTGGCGGTAACAGCGCACTAGTGGCAGGACCCAGAGGCAGCTTTGGGGAGTGGCAGGAGGGGTACCGAAGCAGGGTATAGGTGGGCCCTGCTTCAGGCACAAGTCATGGACTGCCCCCACACCTCCAGGAACATAAAGTTAGCCCTGGCCACCATGGTGAGGGGGTGGGTTACACCAGGCGCAGCCTTCACCGAGGGGTGTGTGGTGACAGACAATGCCACAAATGTACAAAAGGCAGTCCGTGATGAGGGTTTCACCAGCATCCCTTGCGCCGCACACACCCTTCACCTGGTGGTCAGGGATGCTCTGGGCTTGGGGGATAAGGGGATTGGGGAAGGCACCCTTAGCTCCCTGATAGAGCGGGGGAGGAAGGTGGTGGGGTGATTCAACCGGAGCGTGAAGGGCAGCAAGCTCCTCCGGGAGAAGCAGGCTGAGCAAGGCTCCGCAGGGCACCAGCTGGTCTAGGATTTGGCCACAAAATGGAATTCCACCTTCCTGATGCTCAAGTGGCTTCTTGAGCAGAAAGCCATCTTGCATCAGATTCAACTGGAGATGGACTTCAGGGCACCGGAAGGGTTTAATGGGGCAGAATGGGAGCTCCTGGCTCAAACGGTCTTCGTCCTGAGATCGTTCCTGGCCGTGATGGAGACCGTGAGAAGCTCCACCACCATCCTCAGCCAGGTGACCCCTCTGTTCCGGAGTCTCTAGAGGAGGCTGGGCGAGATTCCGGGGGGTGCAGGATTGTGGCCCTCAGGGCAGGAAGCTGGCCGATGAGGCACTTGACCTGGTGTGGAAGCTGAAGTCAGGACTGGAGGCGCGTTTTTACGTGCTTCTGCAGAGGGAGGAATATGTCCTGGCAACAATGCTGGTCCCAGGGTCATGGGCAGCATGGCACGCCACACAGCGCTCTATGCCGTCCAGAATGATGCGCTGGTGGAGAGGGTCCAGCAGGCAGAGCGGGCTATGCAGCAGGACACCCCTTGGGATGGTGGGAGTGGGAGCAGCCACCCCTCTCAGCCAGGTAGGTCTATCCCTGCCCCCAGCCCTAGCGGTGGCAGCAGCAGCAGCAGCACCCCTGTTGCCAGCAGCAGCAGAGTCAGCTCGGCCTATGTTCAGGCCACGCTGGGGAGCATGGGGTCCCCCATAACAATAGGGCAATCAGCGTGGCTGAGGGCAGTGGTGGAGGTGGTTCCCTGGCAGAGCTACGAGAGGGAGTATGACGGCGCCTCAGCAGCCATGGAGACATACCTGGAGGAGGAGCCATGCATTGATCCCAGCAGCGATCCCTTGGCCTGCTGAGCCAGCAAGGCCAACGTGTGGCCGGCCCTGACAAAAGTGGCCATGGGTATACTGTCCTGCCCACCAACCAGTGTCCCCAGCAAGAGGGTGTTCTCAATGGCAGGGGACATTTGCTCCCCGCACCACCTGAGACTGGGGGCCAAGTTGGTGAAGAAGTTGCTGTTTATTAAGGTGAACCTTCCGCTGCTGGGATTCCCCAAGCTGCCCCTGAACAAGGATTGATGGTGCAGTGGCACACGCCATCCCATGCCAGGGGCAGTCATGGGACGGGGTTCCTCCACCTCAATCTGGGATAGGGCTTCTGCTGCTGTGCTGCTGAGGTACTGTCCATCCCTCCCAATGCCTGGTGCCCACTCTGCCCCCCCCCTCATGCTAGACAGCCTTGGCTGCCTTATCTGACTGACCTCATGACACAGGGTGGCATTGGGAAACTGTAAACCTGCCAGCTGGCCTATAGCTACACAATCTCAGCCCGCCTATGTGACACTGACTGACTCTCGCTCTCTCACACTGCACAGTCTTTGCTAGCCTATCTGAGTTCCCTGCTGCCAATGTCCCAGCCTGCCTGCCCTACTGCCTCTCATGCCACGCTGCCTGTCTGCCCGCCCAGCTTGCCGCCAAGCTGAAAGCATGCCTCAGTCCGCCTTCCTGCCTCCCATGCCAAGGTGTCTGTCTGCCCACCCAGGTTGCCTAGCTCAAAGTCTGCCCAAGCCCACCTGCCCTACTGCCTCTCATGCCACGCTGCCTGCCTGCCCGCCTGCCAAGGTTGCAAAGCTTGAACCCTGCCTCAGTCTGCCTGACTGCCACTCATGCCATGCAGTCTGCCTGCCTGCCCTGACAACCAATGTCTTCTGCTGCTGCCAATGGCCCCCAGGCCTATATGCTGTCTGTGCCAAGGGTTCTGTACCCTGGCAATCCACTGTCTGCTGCTGCCAATGGCCCCCAGGCCTATATGCTGTCTGTGCCAAGAATTCTGTACCCTCAAAACCCACTGTCTACTGCTGCTAGTGCCAATGCCAGGCCTATATGCTGTCTGTGCGAAGGATTCTGTACCCCAGGTTGCCGCCAAGCTCAAAGTCTGCCTCAGCCCGCCTTCCTGCCTCTCATGTCAAGGTGCCTGTCTGCCTGTCCAGGTTGCTCCCGAGAGAGAGAGAGAGAGAGAGAGAGAGAGAGAGAGAGTCTCCCCACTACTAGAAGAAAAGAGAGACACGATCCCATGCTGTCACCTGCACTATATGGCCAGAGAGAGAGAGAGAGAGAGAGGCTCCCCGTCAGAACAAGAGAGATGGGGTGGCGGGGAGGCCAGCTCAACCTGCCACCTGCTAGAACCAGGAAGAACTCCCATCTGTGCCCAATGCCCACATCTAGCAGCAGCAAACCTACCAGAATGAGATGGAATATAACAAAACGTGGAACGTATTATGTACCTGCCTGTGTGCGTTCCTATACCTACCTATCGCATGAATGAATGAAGTGTGCCCAAACATGCACTAATTCTAGGGACATCATTCAGCTCCCATAAACTGTCATTCCACTGTACCTGAATCAGTCATGCCTGCCCGTCCCAGGAACCATCAATGAGATTCTGGGACCATCATTACAGTCACTGGGGGCTGTCATTCCATTCCACTGCATCCATAAACCCGGTGCCTGGCCCGCATGCCAGCCTGCCCCCACCACCACTACCAGCCTGCTCCTCAGCACCCACCCATGGATGCCCGTTGAAGCTGCTGAAAAAAAAGTCCCTCTGACCACCAGCACCCGCCGCCTGCTGCCCGCTGCCAAGGAGCCTGTCTCTCTTTTTCTTTGGCACACCACACACAGACACAAGCCCTGCCCCTCCTGGGGGGCTATCTTCAAGTTGAGAGCCTGCTGGTGGCACATCTTTGGGGGTAATACTTTGCCGGTGCTACATGTGGAGGTGCCAGGTGCTGTTGGTAGGGATCGATTAACTGTATGAGATTCTGCCACTTCCCAGAACTTCAGCACAGAGGGATAAAAGATTGGACGTTTGAAACAAAACTCGTAACAACAAATATAAATTTTATGAACAATTTTTAAACAATAAGAACTACAACATTATAAAACCCAAACCAAACATATACACAAAGAAAAGAAACTTTAAACTTTGGGGTCTAGCCTACTTGTCTTTGGGCCTGTCCCCCAGAACTTGGGGGAAAGGCAAAAGGGGCACAGGACAGGACTGAGGGGTGGGCACCCTATGCTCCAGCATTTCACACCCATTCTGAAGGGCCAAGTCCATGCCCCCTGCCACTGCTGCATGCCACCTGGAGACCGACTGGTGGTACAGTTCCAGACATTCCATCTCAGCGGAGACATACTGGGCATACGCCTCCACCTCCTTTCTCTCCACCTCGAGCGCCTTGAATTGTTCCACCAGGTGGCTGCATGCAGCCGTAGGCCATCCACAAACTGCCGCGTAGGCCTCTCGACTTCCACCCAAAAGGCTCTTGCCGCTGCAGTCTCCCGGGGCCTGGGGGAATCCACATCAGAGCTGGAGGAGGGGAAAGGGCTTACATGGCATTGCTTCTGTTGTGCCTTCCCCCCCCTTCTTATGCCAACGATGATGCTCCATGGCCACGATGCCAGAGTCCTGCAGCTGCCGCCTCACCGTCAGCCCATGGAGCTTCTCGCTGTGGGCTATCAGCCCTGATGTGGTCCCCTCGCGCTGCCTCCGAAACTGTTTGTGGCAGACCTAAAGAACATAAAAAGATAGGAACATAAGAAGTGCCATACTGTGTCAGACCAATGATCTGTCAAGCCCTGCCTGCATTCTGTCTCCACAAGAGGGTGGGTGGCCAATCTCTCTCTGTAGGGGACTTCCTAACAGGTCATAGGGTAATCCATTCCCTGTTGTTCCATCCCCCGTGCCTTACCTTGCATTCTGCAGATCCATCCTCATGCCTCAAGTACCACTGCCAGACATCCATCCTTGTGCACCCACTGCCTGGCAGTGGCACTGGCAACCTCCGCCTCGGTATCCCCCTGGGCCTGGCACCAGTGCTGTGGGTGGCATCCGATTCCTCGCCCTCTCTGAAACAGGAACACATAAACAACACCTAAGTAATATCATGCATTTATGATGATGTCTCTAGTCCTCCCTCCTTGGGGTGCTAGGGATGGCAACGGGAGATGGTGACCCTGGCTGACACATGCAAATCCAAAAGGCCCTGGCTGGCATGTGCAAATCCAAAAGATCCTGGCTGGCACGTGCAAATCCTGCCCTCCTTGGGGCGCTATGGATGGTAACTGGAAAGACCCTGGCTGGCACGTGCAAATCCTGCCCTTATTTGGGTGTGCGTAGGGATGGCAACTGGAAAGTGGAGACCCTTGCTAGCCTGGCACATGTTTCGGTAGGGGTGCTCATGCCTGACTGCTGAAATAGCCCCCCACAGTACAGTACCCTCTCTCTCTGTGGCAGACATCCACTGCCACCCAATGATGCCCACTGTTTGTGTCTGACTGCCCACCACCCACGCACCCACCCTCACGCCAGTGAGCTTGCTCTGAAGGATAGTATTCTTCTTGTCCTCAAAGTAAAAATAAAGTTTACAAACCTGGCAGGAGTGGCAGCACCTCCTGTGCCCGCCGGCTCTTCCTCCTCCTCCACCACCGAAGGTCCAGCAGCAGCAGCAGCAGGAACCTCTTCCTCCTCCACCACCAGCTCCGCCACCTTGGCCTTCCCCCAGGCCCGGCATTTAATGATCACCCTCTTCATTATTCCCTTCATTTTCCCCACAAAACAAGCACTCCAGCCAACAGTCACCAAACAACACTCACCAACCAGTCAAACCAACAGTCAAACCAACACACAGTCTAACACAAACACAGCCAAAACACACCAAACACCCAGCCAGACACAGCATACACTCTCTCTCACCACACAGCTCCGCACACACTCAGATTTCCGGTTTCCAGTTTCTGATGCAATCACGGGATCATGCGATACCTAGACCGAAACTGAAACCGATCGTTGAACCACCGAACCGAACTGAACGCCACCAAACCAAACGACCAAACCCAAACTCAGTGACGGAACCGAATGAACGAACCCAAACTCAGCGACCGAACCGAACAACCGAACTTCTGAACCACGATCTGTTCGCACATCCCTAGTGATGATGCCAACCCTGGCACTGGTGCCACCACCACGTGCAGGACACCATTGAGGCAGAGGTTGCTACTGCCAGACAGCAGGCACACGAGGTCCAATATCTGACGGTGGTATGATAAACATACCGGATTCGCCATCTGCAAGGTAAGGCATGGCGGCTGGAACAACAGGGAATGGATTGCCCTATGACCTGTTAGGAAGTTCCCTGCAGAGAGAAATTGGCCACCCACCCACCCACCCACTTGTGGAGACAGAATGCAGGCAGGGCTTGACAGTCCATTGGTCTGACACAGTGTGACACTTCGTATGTTCCTATCATTTTATGTTGTCTAGGTCTGCAGAAAAACAATAAAAAGGAGCAGCCAGGGGAACACATCCGGCCTAATCGCCCACATAGAGAAACTCCACAGCAAGGGGGTGATGCAGCAGGACTCTGGCGTGGAGCATCATCATCACCAGAAGAAAGGGGGGCAGGCACGCCAGAAGCAACACCATCAAAGCCCTTCCCCCTCCTCCAGCTCTGCTGAGGAGTCCCACCAGGAGGAGTCTTCAGCAGCAAGGGTCTTTCAGGCCGAAGTGGAGAAGCAACCAAGGACTTCCTGGATGGGGTATGATTGCAAGCTGTCAGTATGGAGAACTGGCTGGTGGAAAAGTTCCAGGAGGTCGAGGTAGAGAAAAAGAAGGTGGAGGCGTACTCCCAGTACATCTCTGCCGAGATGGCCGACCTGGAACTCTACCGCCAGTCGATCTCCAGGTGACAGGAGGCCATGGCAGGGGCCGTGAACTTTTCCCTCCAGAACGGCTACCAAATTCCAGAGCATGGGGTGCCTGCCCCTAGGTCCCATGCCCCCCTTTTGCCTTTGCCCCAAGTTCCGGGGGAGAGGCCCAAACACTAAGAGTAGTAGACTCCTTAAATTTCCTTTCAATGTTTGGTTTGGGGTTTATAATGTTGTTGTTGTTGTTTAAAAAGTTTTATTAAAAGTTATATTTGTTGTTACAAGCTTTGTTTGAACTGACAAATCTTTTATCCCTCTGTGCTGAAGTTCTCGCAGGTGGCAGAATCTCATACAGCTTGTCGATCCCTATCGGCAGCACCTGGTACCATAACCAAGTCAAGTACATGCACCTGAGACCTCGCATCTTCATGAATGTTAGACCCCTTGTCTCTCCCTCTGTTCCCCTTCCTATGTCTCTCCCCCAGCTCCTGTCTCTCAGATTGTAAG
>QEPC01007499.1:9004401-9072213 GCA_003113815.1 Sphenodon punctatus | reverse complement strand
GCCGAACGCGAACGCGCGAACCACCCGAACACCGAACGACCGAACACGAACGCACAACCTGATGGCGAACGAACCGAACGGCCGAACACGAACGTACGACCTGCCCGAACAACCGAACACGAACGGCCGAACACGAACGCACCGAACCGAACGGACGAACGCGAACGCGAGGTACGACCGAATGACCGAACACGAACGCATGAACCGAACGCGGCCGAACCGAACGGCCGAACACGAACACACGAACCGATCGCGGCCGAACCGAACGGCCGAACACGAACCGCGATCTGTTCGCCCATGCCTATGGTACAAGTCTCATTAAAGAATATGGGATTTCTTTATTCTTTAGGTGGCACTAAAGGATAGTGTTGACATTAAACAGCCAGAGGTAACTCCTGCTTTGTGTTATTAGACAGGACAGAGCAGCTAGTCATTTAGACCTTGATTCTGGAAGGAATTTAAACACGGGCTAACTTCAAGCATGTAAAACCAAAGAGATTCCTTGCATTAAAGCTAGATACCGGCTTAAATATTTTGATGAATTAGGGCCTTAGACATGGACTCAATTGTGTGTGTGGGGGGCTGGATTTGAAGTAGTAGAATGTGCCAACAAGTGTCCAACTTGAAGCTGAGGGAAGTTCACAGCAGGAGCCAGGTTAGCTACACGGCTACTCTGTCTGTATCACTTAGATCAAGAAGGGGGAACCTCAAATCCAAGGACCAAATCTGCCCCACGGCTGTTTTTTTATTTGGCCCCTTTCCAATTCCTGGGTCTGGCCCATGGATCCAATCCCTACTGAAGCACTGATGAGTGAGTTCTTGGGAAGGGAGTGGAGAGGAGGACCTACAGTCAAGAACAGGGGATGGATACACGGCATCGATCGAGACCCTCCCTATCTTAGCACATCCCTTGAGCACTCAGGCCCCCAAGTCCTATCCGGTTTCTGGAGCTTGTACTCATTTTCAGAATAGCCTGAAGGAGGGAATGGATCCCCACTCCTGGCTTAGATTATATGTCAAATGTTTAGCATGTTCTGACTTGACATTGTTTATGATTGAAGCACCCCATTGTTATTAATAGGAATTGTCAAATGCAAATCCTTTCCCGGTGCAATTCAACTGGTTTCTATGTCAGTCCTTCTCCTCTTTCTCCCTATTCTCTTTCCTGTAAGCAAACCGAGTGTTTATATTAATTATATTCAACACACAGTGTTTCCATGATGTTGTAATCCCCCTACAGAGAAGAGCTGTTAACAAGCCTTGCTTCTCTGGTGTTAGAAAGAAGTGAGGAAGCTGCTACTAATCAGCTAACACCGCATCATCACTTCTCGACTGATGTGCGGGAGTAGAGAACACGCTGACTTCCCTTCCCAGGAGGTCACACATGTCATCTCAGCCCAGCGCCTCCAACTAAGCGCAGGCATCCTGATGAATCAATTGCATGTGTTGTGGAGAGGGTTGCAAGTCAGCAGTCGAGTTCAGTCATGCTGCCAGCTGCATATTTTAATAGAGCTCTGTGCTTCCCTTTGTCTCTTTCCCTTTAAAAGACAGTACTCTCCAACTATTTTTCAGAAGACTCTTTCACCAGGTTAGGAAGATTATTATCCCTCAAACTCCATAATTAAGCATTAAGACGTAATTTGACTGATGAGCGGTGATTGTACCTGTCAAGGCACTAAGAGTAAGGAGGCAATCGGATGCAGGAAAAATTATTTTCTTTTGAAGAGGTGATAAAAGTACAGAATGAAAAATGAATGACTTGGGAAAGATTGTCTAAGCTAATTAATTCCATTGGCACCTAGACATATCTTTTCATAAAGGATAGATTGAAAGCTATCGAGTGAAATCAGGGATGATGGGATTGAGATTGTTTTTAAATGGTTCATCATGTTGGGCCAGGTAGCCATTTCCCATTGTTAGAATGTCTTATACGTGTCATGATTTGTCTACCAGGCATTCAAATATAGCTTAGCCAAGGCGTTTTAAGCTAAGTTCAAATGAATATGCCTTTCTGCATTCATGACAATTATTTGCATATTCAGATATACCACTGAAAATCTGAATAATCCTTGCAAAGTTTGCAAATTCATTTCTTCATTTATTTTCCTTCAGTCAATTTGGTCGTTTCGGTTATTTTGAGTCAGTCTTTTTTGGTTATTTCAGTATTTGTTTCATTGTTCAGCACTACTTAGCACTGTTGCACACGAAACTGTTGTGCAAGTGATTGCTGCTCAGCAGAGGGTGTTTTCAGACGTTACGCGGCTCTGATTCACCACAGTGGATTCCCAGCGGTGGTGAACCGATCAACCACCCCCCGCGGTCAATAAAAGCCCCAAACAGATGTGACAGGAGCGGGACCACAGCGGGGAATCGGGCCACCAGATCACGGTCCGAGGCGGCACAACAGACATGACGCCGATTGCCGGCCGTGGTCAAAACACCCAGAAGGCACCGGGCAGGGGCGGCATACAGACATGGCCGGCCAAGGGCAAACGAAGCCAAAAGCGGCTAAAGGGAACACCCACACAAGGGAAACGGGAAGGGAGGGGGGAGAGGGAGAAGAGCTGCCGAGGTACCGCACACAACAGGCACAGAGACAATGAGGGCACTGTGGAACACTCAGCACAGACACATGCCCGGGCACACACCCACCCACACGGAAAAGGAAGGGAAGGGAAGGGAAGGGAAGGGAGGACACAGGGGGACAGACAACACACGGCACAACAGACACGGGGGGAGGAGGGGGGCACTGGACAGGGAAGGGGGGGGAATGGCCCAGGGGCAGGGCAGGACACAGGCAACGGCAGACAGAAACCCAACAACAGCACAGTCCACACGGGCGACCCCCCAGCAACACAGGCAGTCCCGGAATGGGGAGGGCCAGAAGGTCAGGGCACAGGCACTGCGGGAGGCCACATGGAATAGGCAGTGGTCCGGGAATGGTCCAGGAGGCACATTCATACCCCGAGCGCCGGCAAGGGTGCCATGGAGGGCAGGCAGGAGAGATGGGGCTGTGCAGCCGGTCCAATGGCGCAACCCCCCCCCCTTGGAAGCCGGGAGGAGCAGTCCGGGGGTCCCAGAACCCCTAGGTCACACAGGCACCCATGAGGGGGGGGCGCAGGAGGGAGCGCAGGCATCCGAGGATGGTCACCAGCACCCAGGGGAGCAGGGGGGCCATTCGGAGAGCTGGACATGGACACCAGAGATGGCAGGCATGGAGGGAAGCACCGGTTGCAGGGGTAGGCAGGGGGGTCGGAGGGGCCCGGAGCCACAGGCAGGGGCAGCGGTACCCTGGGAAGCAGGCAGCACAGCAACATGGCCGGGACATCAAGGAGGGAACAGGCAGCAGACCAAGGCACCAGGGAGGAGGCAGGAGCTCACAGTGGGGCCTGTAACCGGGGCCCGGAAGGCACAGAGGGACTCACAGCCAGCTGGAGGGGACCACCAAGGGGCCAGGGGCCGGGTGGCCCGCCAGGTGAACGAAGTGCAGCCAATGAAGCATGCCCCGGCAGTACCCCAGCACAGGCATGTGGTGGGCGAGCAGGTAGTAAGCCTCGAACAGATCCTGCATGGAGAGCCCCAACTGCACATCGGGACAGGACCACGCACCCGACAGTGCTGACAGCTCTGCTGCAGAGGGCTCAGACAAGCAGGAGTCAGCAGCCAAGGGCCACAGAAGGTGACCCAGCCCCAACAGTCGGTGATAAACTGCCCCATGAGAGCGCTGGTACCCATGGGCCCCGTGCACACAGTCAAAGTAGGACACGGCCAGGGCAGGGCCCCCCTCCGCCAGACAGACCGTGTAGGTGGCCAGGCTGCACACAGACAGGGCAGACACGGTCTCCATCACAGACCAGGCCACATGTGAGCACCTCATCTCTGGAATGCGCCCATCAGGAAAGGGAAGCAGCCCCAGCCTCTCAGCATGCAGCTGGCAATCCCGGGCGCTCGCCTCATAGCCAAAGTAATGAAGGCCAGAGCTCAGGCTCGCATAGGCACCCGACAGGCTGTCTGGGCAGCTCAGGAGCAATTGCATGGCCATGGTATACCACAGGTCGCACAGGGCCATGGTCTCGCAGAAGGTCCACGTATGGGGGGCCCCATGGGGGCCTGGAGCAGGGAGCCCGGTGGAAGCACAGCCAGCCATGGTCCAGCACGCCAGGGAAAATAACACTACAGACAGGGGGGCCCACATTCCCTGGATGGGCGGGAGGGGGCTCGGGGGGGGCACCAAGGCCAGCCGAGGAAGCCGCAGGCTGCAACAATGTATGGCAACAGAGTGAGGCGTGGGGTGTGGACCCAGCACAGCGGCAGGAACCAAGCACACAGACAGGACAGCTGACACACTAATCAGGCCGGCAAGGACATAATGTTGCTAACAGGGAGCGGTGGGAGGTGATGACAGGAGGCATGCAGCTGCAGCCTGCATGCCCGGGAGCGTGCTGGGCTATGCACACGGCTCCATGCCGGGACGGCAGGTGCGCTCCATAGCGCACCCCCGCTGCCCCGGGCTGCCCGCCCTGCAGGAGACGGCCCAGCCAGCTGGGGGCAGGGCACCACTCATCCCAGCCTATACCTGGGACTCTGCCCGTCACTTCGACCATGTGCAGCCTCTCCTCCTCTCCCTTCACTGGCTTCCCCTTCCTGAACGTATCCTGTTTAAACTCCTGGTTTTCATTCAAATCGCTCCACAACCAAGCTCCCCCTTACCTCTCGGACCTAATTTCCCTACGCACTCCTGCACGCGCTCGCCGCTCTTCCTTTGTCCCCTCACTCACTCTCCCTCGTTTCTCCTGCTCACCTAACCGCCTTCGACCCTTCTCCCTCGCTGCCCCCCATGCCTGGAACTCCCTCCCTGCCCACATCCGCCTTGCCTCCTCCCTCCGCTCCTTCAAATCCCTCCTCAAGACCCACCTTTTCCTTGCTGCCTTTCCCAATGCCTGCTAGTCTTTCCCCGTACACTTACTGTCGGCCCTCCTCTGCTGACTGCTGCTACCAACCTCTTTGTAACCAAGCCAAGCATACGCACCTGAGACTTCGCATCCACTTGAATGTTTGTTTGTCTTCTCCCCTGTCTCTCCCACTGTCCCCTCTCCCTGTCTCCCCCCACTTTGTCTTTTAGATTGTAAGTCACCGGCAGGGACCGCGTCTAATTCTATGTTCTGTACAGCAACAGGTCACACGACTGGCGCTATATAAATGTTTATAATAATAATAATAATAAAAATGGAGCGGGACAGGTTGGGCACCTGCACGATGCACCTAGTGCTCTGTGCCGAGTGGTACCATGCCCACACCGATCAGCTGCTCATCCTGACCGCTGAGGTGCACCTGGGCGCCTGCCTGCGGGTTACCATGGCCTGGAGTGCTGCAGGAGCCCACAGGGCTCACCACAGCCACAGGTGTGCCTTAGCCTGACTCAGGGCTCAGCGGGCGTCCAGGGCAGACCGGCAAGCCATGAGCCATGGCCAGACCAGGGCTGCGGCGATCTGCGGGGCGGCCGGGCACCTCCGATAGAGAAGGGAGACCGTGCGCCAGCCCACCCTGCTCACTATGCCCATTGCCTGGTGGGTATGGGTCATAGAGCGGGCACAGGGATGGTGGTCCTGGGCGCTGGCTCAGTGGGACGAGGCCGACTGGAGGGCGCACTTCCGGATGGACAAGCTCACCCTACTGTGGCTCATGGAGCTCCTCAGGCCCTGGCTGGAGCGGCAGCATACCCTGCATGCGGACCCCCATCCCCATGGTTCAGCAGGTGGTCATCGGGGTCTGGGCCCTGGCAACGCCCGACTCCTGCTGATCCGTCTCCCAGCACTTCGGGGTCAGGGTGAGCAGCATTGCCTGTATCCTGCGGGATGTCTGTGAGGCTGTGGAGGGTGTTCTCCTGGACAGAGCGATCCAGCCGGTGGATCAGGTGGCTGTGATGGCCGGCTTCGCGGCTGGAGGGATCCCCAACTGCATGGGCGCCATGGATGGCACCCACATAGAGATCCTCCACCCCTCAGCTGGGGTGGCTGCAGAGTATGTCAACAGGCACAGGTACCACTCCCTGCAGCTGCAGGCGACCATGCACCACCGGGGGCAGTTCATTGACATCTTCACGGGCAACTCTGGGTGCAGCCACGATGCCCAGATCATGACCATCTCCCCCTTCTATGCCCGGATGTACCACAAGGACTTTCCAGGCATGGGGATGGCCCAGATCACGGGGGAGCTGATGCCCCCCTGTATCCTGGGGGACCCGGCCTACCCCCTCACCCAGTGGCTGATGAAGGTATACCCGGTCGCCGGGAACCCGGTGGAGGCACTNATACCCGGTCGCCGGGAACCCGGTGGAGGCACTGTACAATTCCCGCCAGTGTTCCAGCTGGACCGTGGTCGAGCGGGCATTCGGGGCCATCAAGCGGCGCTGGAGGAGCCTCGCTGGCCGGCTGGACTACACAGTGGAGACCTCGGTCCTGGTGATCGGTGAATGCTGTGTGCTGCACAACGTGTGCGAGACCGATGGGGCTGCCCTTGAATACCCCATGCCTACCTGCCCTCCCGGCCCCATGCCTCTGTACATGAATGTGGACAACCCGAGGGAGTACCGTTATGCCAAGCGCATCTGTGCCACCCTAGCCAGGCACATCAGCTGGGAGGCCAAGCAGTGAGGGTGCCCACCACCCGGGCGATCCCCTTGGAATCCTGGGGGTCCCTGGTCAAGCCCCAGTTCTGCCACAGCCCAACCCCCCTCCTCTGGGCCCATGAACAGACCACAGGAGGTGGTAGTATGCTGCATGCATTTATTGTATCACCTGAAGACCCGTGCCGGGCCCCTTGGAACCCCCACCACCTCCACCTCACCAGTCGACCACCACCACCCTGCCACAGTGCATGGTGCTCCCCGCCTCAGACCGCCCTCCGCCATCCCCCTCATCCCCCTTGTCCCCCACATTTCCAGGGGCACCCCCTCAAACACCCTGTGGGCACTACAGAGCTCTGGGAGCTCCCCTTCCCCCCGCTGTCCATGTCCCCAACGGTGTCCTGCGAGGCCTCAGTGTCCTGAGGGACAGGTGGTGGTGAGAGGGAGGGAGGACCTGGGACCCGAGGGGCCCCCCTGGGTGGCTGCTCCCTCTGGAGGCCTATAGGGACCAGGAGGTGGAAGCGGGACCCTTGCTGGTGTGGAGGCGGCTGGGGTGGGGAGCCGGTGGGGGTTCCAAGGGGCCCGGCACGGGGCCCTGGGCAGGCAGAATGCCCGGCAGGGTGGCTGCCATCACATAAGCACACATTAGTGCCCGCGTGCAGGAGCAGGGAGGTCCCAATGTCATGGGACCTATCCATCTTGGCTGAGTGCTCCCGCACCATCCCCGTGATGGCCTATTCTAGCCACCCGAACAACTAAACCTGCCTGCTGTGCTCCCGGCGCTCCTGGCGCCACTCCAGGCACACCTCTGCTTGGAGTCTCTGGTCCCTGGCCTCCGCCTGTTAGACGGAGTTCTCTATGGCCGCCTCCATGCGGTCCACGGTCATGATCATCCGCTCCCCCTGCTCTGCCGAGGTCTGGACGATGTCCTCCACCTGGTCCTCCTTCCAGCACTGTACTCGTGCCTGGTGCTCCCTCATCCATTGGGTTGGGGGCACGGGCACGGCTTGCTGTGGCCCCTCTGGCTGCCCTGTAGGGTAAACAGCGGTTAGTCATTTGCATCCCCGGGCACCCACCCCCAGGCCGAGGGGGCCCGGGGGTATCCACCCTCTCCTTGTTGCCCGGTACCAACCCCCCCTTCTTTCTGGCCCTCCTGGACCCCCCATCCCATGAAGGGTGTCCTGGGTCCTCCTCCCGGCCTCACCGGGGGCCCGCCCACCCTGCCTGTGTGCCTCACCCTGGTCCTCCAGCTGCTGCCTGGGTTGCTCTGCACCAGCTTCCTTGCCCACCTGCTTCTGGTGTCAGGGCATTCCGTGCCCTGTGGGGGTATGTGGGAGTGGTTGGTGGGGGGCTGTCGGTGTGCCTGGGCGGCCCCCCGGTGCCATGTTCTGGGGTGTTGAGGCTGGGTGGGGCCACCCCCTGACCGGGCCGTCCCACACCCCACCCTCACCCCAGGTCCATCCCCCCATCCCATCTGCATGCTTACCCTCGATGCCTGTCTCCGATCCCTCCAAGGCCGGCCCCTCTGTGTTGCTGTGCTTCCCCTGAGACCACTGGCTGAGGGTGATGAAGGTGCCAGCCTCGGAGTCCGGCTGTCCAGCCAGGGGGTGGGGGCTCTCCGGGCTGCTGTCCAGGGGGGGCCTGCTGGTCTCTGATGTCTCAGTGTGTTCCTCCTGGGGGTCCGTGGCCCTGGAGAGGGTGCCTTCTTGTGGGGCGGTGACGGGAGGGGGTACCTCGGCCTATTCCCTGCCCTGGACCACGGCACTCCCCACGAGGTGTGGGGCAACTATTGATCCCTTCATATGGAGGATGCAGTCCAGGGCATCATAGAAGGGGGCGGTCCAGGCTCCGTGTCCAGACCGCTGGTTATTGTCCCGTATCGCCTTGTACCCCCTCTTCAGCTCTTTGGCCTTGAAGCAGCAGTGTGATGATCCGGTGATGCCCCGCTGCCTCCATTTCCCACACTATCTCCCAGAGCACGTGCTCATTTCTCTGATTGAGCACGAGCTCCAGCTGATGCTCCACGGTCCCCCAGATGCGGATGAAGTCCAGGGTCTCCTGGAGCCCCCACTGGCCCCCTCGGTGGTACGGCCTTCTCCCCCTTCTCCCTTCCAGTTCCTCCTCCTCTTCCTCCTCCTCCTGCTCCTCCTCCCCCTACTCCACCTAGCCAGGGGCCATCTCCTCCGGGGGCTCGGGTTCCCGGGTCCGTTTCCATGTCTGCGGGATGCAAGCGGGGGTGGGTGGGTGTTTGGTTGCTGTTCAGTCCCGGTCCCACATCCCTCCCCCTTCCCTCCCACCTGCTGGCAAGGGGACCGGTCCCCTGGGCCCCCCGGGTGCCTCTGTGCTGCCGGGCCTCCTCCCCCTTCGTTCCCCGTACCCATTTCCGGGGTGCCTCCTCCCTCAGCCTGGTCAATGTCCCCGGGGAGGCCTGTCCCGGCTGCTTCTGCTGCCTCTCCACCTCCTGCATGTGCAGCACGACCACCTCCTCTGCCTGCACCTCCACCTCCTCCTCCTCCTCTCTTGCCCTCTCGCCCTCCAATCTCCTCTCCCTTCCACCTCGCTCTATCCCACCACATCCCCCTGCTTCTGTGTGCCCTTTAAATCTCCCTCCATGCCCTGTGTTGTTGGTGGTTGCCTGGTGGCGACATTGAATGCTTTGTCCCCGACTGGGAATCATTTTGTTTAATTTCGGCCAGTGATTGCTGTCCAGACGTTTTTTTGTTGTTGTTTCCCGCTGGGAATCTCTTTGACCACACGTTCAGTGATGGTCCGGGCCGGAGGTCTGGAAGCGTGGTTGATTTTGACCTCATGTGGGTATTGACTGTGGTGAACATCTGGTGACTGCCAAACAGATGTTCAGGGTGCTTTGGCCCCGCAGCAGGATTGTCTGTGGTTCACTGTGGTTGACTGTGACCTTGTAACGTCTGAAAATACCCAGAGTTAAAAAATACCAAATGATGGAGTGAATACCAAAATACCAAAGTGACTAAGCTGAAATAACTGAAATATCAAAATGAATGATCCAAAATAGATGAAACAAGATAGTTACTGTCAGAGCGGAGACAGGTACCCAAAAAGACAAGTACATGTGTCAGATATACCCAACTCAAACTGAAAATAGTGGTTCAGGTAATAACCAATACTCGTTTTTGCTGTGGGTATGCATCTTGGTTATTCCATTTTGGTTATTCTGGGTTTGGGGGTTTTCTGATTTGTTTAGTCATTTTGGACATTTCACTATTTGATTTATGCCATTTCAGCAATATTAGTGCTATTGAAGAGGAACAAATGCTGGAAATGACAATGCCAAAATGACTGAACAAGCAAAATAACTGAACTGAAAAATACAAAAACACTAAAACAAAAAACCCCCACAAAAAAAACAGAAGTGGAATACCCGCCCCCCCCCAAAAAAAACAACCCCACCACAGGATATAAGAGTATGTTTTGCACCTCCACTGGTGAGACAAAGGGTAAACACACATGTCACCATCACGACCAGGCCCGGGGCGGAAATCCACAATGGATACAGTGCGGGCCTTGTGAGGGCACTGAGCATACGCACCTGCGGGGTGGGGAGGTAGAAGGAGGTGGCAGCACCTGACCTAGGCCGCCCAGCCTAAGGGAAGATGCAACCCATCTATCCCCTCCAGGGGCACTGAGGTTTTGAGATGATAAGACCCCGCACACCCCAAGTCACAATGGGTCGAGTTTTATCTGCTCTGGGCTCAATTATCTACTGCAAGCAATAGACCCACTGCTAATAGGGCTGCTACAACTAAATATTACTCCACCACCAAAAGCAGACTCAACCTGATGAGTGCCAGTCAGCACACATACAAACTGAAGACACTGTGGGGAAGGCGAAACCCCATGGTCACTTAAGGCCAATAACGGCTGGTGGTAAAAATTCCACCAGCTATTTAAACTTGGCGTTGTTTTGCATCTCACGGGGTCACCTGGGAGCTCAGCAGAACGGGGTAGCTGATGGGACTCAGCTTGACTCAGTTCCCACCTGCCTCATAGCTGCGCCTCCTGTCCCACCTGCTCAGCAAGGGGAGGAGGACAAACATGGCGCTGCCTTAGCCCTGCTCAATCACTTGGGGTATCTTTACTTCCCCACATGTGTATTTCTTTACCCAAAAAATGAAAAGTAGTGGCTTTTATGACTTTGCCTTTTTAAGGCATTGTCACCTTAGACAATGTTCCCAAAGTACACCCTCCTACCATTTACCGTTTTCGTTCTGTAAGCAAAAAACACCGTCAGCAAATAACACTACCCCAGAAAGGCATTGATTTTCCCATGGGGTACATTTTCTACCCCAGCCAATGTTAAGCATAGGGGTATAAAATACGCCCCATGTGTTTTTGTAAAGAAAAGTGCCCCAAGGCACGTTGTAAATACATCTATCAAGCTTGGTTGATGGCTCAAACAAACATTGCTGTCCTTAAAACACTCTTAATGGATCTTAGGCAGAGGCTACCTACAGAGACAAGCCCTAGGGAGTGGCAGCCCACAAAGACAAGGTGTCTCTATTTTCACAAATTGCTAGCTCTCCCCACCCAATCACATGCATGGGGACTGGCACCAAGGTGTCGACCTCCCAGGAAAAGGAGCAAGGAGTGTTTGATCAATTTCCTGGAGGTTTTGCCTGCATGTAAGGGCCCTTGCAGGTTGGCTGTCAGTTCTGCAGGGCAGTGGGAAGGGTGGGCAGAAGCCCAGCCTTGGGGACTGGCACCATGGTTCCAACCTCCTCAAATATGTAACCATGTGTTTGCAGGGCATGGGGTGTGTGGGTATTGTGAACACACACTTACTACTTTTACCACAAAGAAGGCTATCTGAATGGGATAACATTTACACCCCAAACCATAACAATGAGCTTGGGGTAGAATACACACCCCAAACACTAAAAACATGTTTACATCAATCATGACAGTGGAGCAGGGTGAAAGCAGCAGAACAGCATTTTGGTCACTGATATTATTTGCGTACTTGAAGTACGGCCAGAAAATGCAAATAGTACACATGAATAATAAACCCACCCACTAATCATTTTGGCTCTAGCAAATAGGAGATCATATCCTTCTTACAGAAACCGTTGTGAAGCATCCATATTCATCAATTTAAGTGCTCGCTTTGGATATTCATTTCAGCCCTCGTTATGCCACAAATCTTTTCTTTATTGAAGAGCAGCTTTAAAAAGGCTCCTGCTGCAAGCTCCTTTCTGCTGAGCTCTGCATGAGTAATCTAGAAGAGACAGTATCCCACCACACTACGACATGTATCCTAATGAGCAGAGCGGTCTGTCGAGGAGACTGCAGTCTACTTTACTTCGGCTATGTGTAGCTTAATTCCATAGGGTCCCTTATAAAACTTCTTCCACAGGTCACACTGAGAATTTATTTCTTAATGTGACCTGATAAAGAGGGGTGTTCCTTTTAGAAAGGGTGCACTTGACTGGGGTGCGGACTTTGTTTTTGTTATTTCGATAATGAAAAGTATATTTTTGTTTTTTGTTTTCATTATTACAATAAAAAAACAATAATAACAAAATCAATAACAAACTTTTGTTTTTGGTTATTGGTGTACCTTAATGTCCAGCTAACAACCCAACAACTGGCCTGATCTGCTTCTTTACAGCTGGATCTAAAACAGGAGTTCTTGTGGTTTTAATCTATATAATGAACAGGTATTGGTATCAGTATCAGTATCAGTATTGGTATCAGTATCGGTATTGCATGAAACCGAACATTTTGTTTCGGTTCCGTTTCCATTTTTGTCAATGCGTGTGGGAGGGTGTTGTGTGTGTAGGGGGGCTATAATGACATGCAGTCTTCTGGCATTTCTGCCACTGGCACTTTTACCGCCCCCCCCCCCACACACACACAGACACATACACAGCCCCCCACAACACACATGCTGACAAAAACGGAAACAAAACCAAATGTCATTCTCATCGTAACCAAGCCAAGTACGTGCACTTGAGACCTCGCATCTTCATGAATGTTAGACCCCTTGTCTCTCCCTCTGTTCCCCTTCCTATGTCTCTCCCCCAGCTCCTGTCGCTCAGATTGTAAGCCCTAGGGGCAGGGACCGTGTCTATTTTATTACTTTGTAAAGTGCCATGTACACTGCTGGCGCTATATAAATGTTTGTTAATAATAATAATAATAAATGTTCAGTTTCGTGCGATACCGATGATGATACCAACACCAATAACCAAAAACAAATTTTGTTATTAACAAAAACAATATCAACAGTTTTTTTAAATGAAAACAAATAATGACATGGGTCCCTGGTCCCATGGGTCCCTGGTGAGCGGTTATCAAACTCGAGACAGCAAGACTCCTGCATTCTGTTTCTAACTTTGGTGGAAGGTTAAAAACTTCACTAAGTTGTTAAAGTTAAATTTTTCAAACAGGAGATTCTAATGTTAATGTCAGTATCTACAGGGATTGAATCTAGTCCCACCAGTTCCGAGGTGGACATCTTTCCCAGTGTCCCATTAGTAGCTCTAGTCTATAAGTCTGAATTCCTTGTGTCCAATACCAGCCTGGTCCCAGGGCTCCTGCCTTGATAGGTATCACCCATTTAGGAACCGCTTATCATACTTCAAGTGTCCTGGATTTCCCAGGACATCCCTGAGTTAACAACACCTTTCTCGTTATCTGTCTGGCAGTCATGGAAAACTGCTGCAGAGTCTTTAGGAAGGGAGCTGTGAAAGACAGACATTTGCAAAGCCATCAATGGGACAAATCAGGGATTTTAATGCAGGGGTGTCCTGGAAAATCCGAGACACTTGAAAGGTATGTTGGCTATGTACTCAGGGTTTAATTTATTGGGGGGGTTGCAAGGGCTCAGCCCTGGCAGCTAAATTCAAAGTGGGGGCAGAGCCCTGGGGAATGTTCCCAGTAGGAGTGTGCACCCAGAAATGTGAAACACCAGGAAAAGGCCAATATTGGCTATTTTGGGGTTGAAAACAAAAGCCAGAAAAAAACAGAATCATTTACTTGGCTTTCATTAATGACTTTCCTGTTCATTATATAGATTAAAACCACAAGAACTCCTGTTTTATATCCAGCTGTAAAGAAGCAGATCAGGCCAGTTGTTGGATTGTTAGCTAGATATTAAGTTTCAGTCCTCTGTCCTGACAAGATCTGGGGCAAGAGGCATGGCTTCTGGAGCAGGGGGTGTGGTCTCTGGAGCAGTCTTGGGCCTCAGCAATTCATTTTTTACAAATTAAGCATATGTAAAATGTGCCAATATGCTCATATGTACCATTAGCAATTTAACTTCCACGTCTTCACTCTGACTCTTGTCAATGCATGGATTAGCTTCTTGCCATCTAAGGCTGCGTTCTCACCTGCGGCGGTGGTGGCGGCAGAGGGAGGGGCGAGGGAAGACACGGCAGCACAGAGGAGCCAGCCAATGGGAAAAAAGCCGGTGTGAATGGGGATCTGCCGCGGCTTCTCTCGTGCAAATCAGGGCGCAAAATCCTGCCCTGACAAGTGTGAGAGAAGCCGCAGCAGATCCCCGTTCACACCGTCTCTTTTCCCGTCGGCCAGCTCCTCCGCGCTGCCATGTCTTCCCTCGCCCCTCCCTCTGCTGCCACCACCGCCACAGGTGAGAACACAGCCTAGGTCTCTCTGCGGTGCTTCTCCCAGTTCCTGTCTCTAGTCTTCACTTTCTCCCTGGTCCCAGCTTCTGTCTTGTCTCCCCTTCCTGTCCCCAACTCTTTCACCCAGTTCCAGCCTCAGTCTTCATCCCAACCTCTCCATAAACCATGTCCTAGCTGGTGTCTCTTCGTAACCTTGCAAAAGCCCCTCCTTGGTCCAGACCACCCTGCAGATTGACCTCCTGGAGGAATTTGACCCTTTAGACCACATCCTGATGCTGCCTCTCAACTTACCCTTCTTGTGTGTTTGCCTAGTTCTATGCAACCCTCCCCTTTGGCACACCAGCCCTCATCCATATTCTACTTCTTGGTTTCCCACTGTGGTTTGTCACTTGGTTTCTACAATGGTTCTGCTCTCGCTTTGACTCTCACTTGGTGCTGGTCCTGCTGAAACCACAATCCAGTCCTTATAGTTAGCAGATAAGTGACAATGTTTGAAAGTCAGTGAGTGCCTGAAAATTATAAACTGGAGTGTGAAGTTTCCCAGCATCAATGGAAAATCTGAACACGTTTATTTACTACTATTTATAATTTCTATAGCGCTAAGTGTACAGTCACAGATTTTTGGAGACAGGTCCCTGCCAAGTGGACTTACAATCTAAGATTGACATGAGTAAGAGGAACACAGGCAAAAACAGACACACACATTCCCATTTTACAGATGGGGAACTGAGGTTGAGACTTGCCCAAGGTCGCTTAGTGAGTTCATTGGCTGGGTGAGACTTGAAGTCTGGTCTGAGTGGTCTCTTAAGTCCAAGTCAAGTACCTTATCCGCTACACCACACTGGCTCTATTATTTATGTGTTTGTGTACAGGGCAGTCCTATGTTTGGAAAAGCAGCTGTTTAATTCTTTCACCTTTTTGTAGAATGTATGAAATATGCACTTCCTCACAATCAGGTGCCATACGGTGAAGGTGAAGCAACTTATTTCTTCATGTGTTCCTGTTAGAGGATCATTCTCTGACGCTAGAGGCTACTCTGCAGAATATGAAACAAACAGTGACACTGAGAACATGACCCAGAAAGAAAATACCTGACTGTGAATCAGCAGCCAAGAAAGGTTTATTCACCACCTTGTGTGGGGACAGCTACTGAATCTGTGAAGAAAAGTTTTCTGTTCTTTTAAGTGAGTCTGAAAGTTGCCGAAATACTTCAAAGAATGTCCATGAACAGAGAGCCAGCTCTCGCCATGCTCTGACTCTATGCCAACCTGAACACCTACGCACAGAGCATGGTCCATCCATGCTCATGTTCCTCATCCAGCCGCTTCTTAGGAAGATAACAAGCCTGCCCTGCCCTCCTCCCACCCCATGCAGTTGAGAGAAACTAACACTGAACTACTCACTGCTGAGAGGCCACTAAGGTCAGTCCTGTTTTAGCTCCTGTTCTTATGACAGTGGCAGTCAGGTAAATTGAAAAAGCTTGAGGAACAATTCTCAACTTCCACACATTTTTCTCACCTCAGTTTTTCATTTATAAGTGACCCTTCGTTGTTAGTCAATTGTAGGGACAGTGTGGTCTAGTGGCTAGCAAGCTAAGCATGAATCTAGGAGCCCAGGGTGTTTTCTTTCATTATCCCCAACCCCCTATCAAGGGGTCGACTAGCAACACACGTGAACACCTATTCGCACATCTGCTACAAAAATCCCCCAGGCCTGCTCACAGCACTCAGCAGAGCCCTTCCATTTTCAGAAGCCCCCAAAGCCAGGAGGAAGCCATGGATGGTGATGACAGATGTGGACACTTCCAGCCAACAGCAAATGAGTGCTATCAAGACTGCTCTGCTTCTCCGTGCCTGACTTGTAAAACAGGATTGCTAATGGATGGCAGTTGTCACCAGACATGATAATGAAGTGGCTACAAAAGTATCGTATGTTGAATTTGGTGATACCACTTTTACATACAAAGTAGGGGTGTCACATTATTTGTTTTAGTTTTCATTTACAAAAAAAAACACCTGTTTTCAGGAGTTTTCGTAAATGACCACTTCCTTTTAATTTTTTGTTTATTTTATTTTATTAAAAATAATAATAATTTTTAAAATCGCTACGTATGCACAAAATGTCCACCATCTCATCAGTGCTGTGTTTCCAAAATGGCATTGTCAGCATGCCATTTTGGAAAATGGTCCCAGCAGCCATTTTCTTTTATTTTAAAAATTCATTTTTACATCGTTGGTGCTATAATAATAATAATAATAATAATAATAATAATAATAATAATAATGAAATCAAACAAATTTCATATGCTTATTCGTTCACTTTTGTCACCTTAGTTACAAAAATGAGTGGAACTCCATTTATTTTCGTAACTAATTAAGACACCATGAATTTCACACCCCTAGCACGGTGAAACCAAATGGGACAAGGGCCCACTATGGCCCGCTATAGCCCGCTTGGGCCAGGGACTCACTGTCACGTCAGTTTCCATATTGCCAGATGTGGGCCCACTGCTGCCCCAGCCCGGGTAGGTGGTTGGCTGAATGTGGTCCTCTGGATGATTTCAGGCCAACAGCCCAGGCCAAGGGCCACTCAGACAAGCCATAGCAGGCCCAACATTTGTTTGTGCCACCATCCCCGCCACAGTGGCGGGGAGGCGCCATTGCCGACCACCATGGTTGTCTGTTATTGGCTGCCATGGCTGCCCATCATGGTGGAGGGAGGGGTGCTGAGGACACGCTGGAGGCAGGGCCACCTGGCCACACATTTTTTCCATTACCCCACAGGGGGGTGGAGGAGTGCTCACCAGCCAGCCTGGTCAGGTGCACGTCAGTTCCATGCCCTGACTTGACCCTGCCAGGGCTTCCCCCCACCCCCTCTCGGAGTGTTTAGCGGGTATGCCAGCTGCACATTTGTTTTCACTCATAGACAGTTCTACAGATGTTACTGCAGCAGCATATTGGACCAGCGACCCAACAGTCTCCTCCCACCAGCCATGTGACAGTTCTCCATCCCCACACACCCCACACATGCACACATAGCTTTCAGTTTTTCCCCTCCCACTGCCACACATTGCTATCCCCCAGTATACTGGATTAACTGTTGGTGCTGGCCTCACAAGTAATTTTCCCCTCCGCCCTACTCCCAGCAGTTTCCTTTGTCAGTCCCCTGAAGTGCAAAGCAACCAACATTAGCCCTCCACCTCTGTAACAGCAGCAACAACAAGGAGTAAATCTGTTCACAAATATTTAATTGTAATTTTGTCTGGCAAGTCCTTTCCCGGAAAGTCTATGCGTTGGCTGCTTTTTTGCCATCTTTGAGATGGATCAGAAGGTGTGACTAGCTAGTCATAACTGCGGTTACATGCTGCTACAGAACTCATGTTGTCTTCTCACCCAGGACTTTTCCAAAGCCAATCTGGGCTGAATGTGTGGCTGGTCAAATATCCAGCATTTACAAATGTAACAGGAAGCTTTCTGTTTACAGCCGAAACAAGTAACCAGCCTAATATCTGATAACAGTCAATGCCATGCCCGGTCAGGGTAATGTGGGGACCACTCTGGTGCTTCTGATCCTCGGCTCTGATGATAAGGCAAGGATGACATCCACATGTCATCTTGTTAGCTACTCACCAGGTCATCTTTTTCTTAATTGTTTTTACCATCTAAATTGACTCACTTTCAGACACTAGACACATAGGTTCAAGAAGGTAACGCTTATATTGGTGGCAAGCTATGGTCCCTGAAATGCTGCCAGTTTTTGGCCTTATGTTTCCCCTATTACTTCCTTTTGCAGGTGTGTAGGAAAAGCCACAATGACTGAATTTAGGGCTGGAAGGGACCTTGTGGGCCATCTAGTTCAACCCCCTGCTCCAGGACAAGGTGCTCTATACATACAGCATCTCAGAGAGATGCTTATCCAGCCAATTTTTAAAAGCTTCCAGTGAAGAAGATCCCACAACCTCCTTAGGCAACCTATTCAATTGCCCCACATTTGTTACAATTAGGAAGTTTTTCCTCACATTTAACCAAAATCTGCCCTTAGCTGTCCAACTGTCCCCTGATATCCCACTCCCACCACCAAGTTCCCTGATCATTTTTGTTCCTCTTCAATAAATTACTCCCTCCAGGTTAATTCCACTTCTTTAAGGGAAAGTTGTCAATCCACACTGGAAAGTGAAGATGTTGATAATGTCAGAAGTGCAGCTTTTGGCTTTGGGGTATACTTAAAAATATAGGCACTTCAGCAGGTAGTCCCACAGGGAACCCACCCGTCCACCCCCCCACCACGCACTGAAATTCAGAAGGACAGCTAACTTCTTGTGGGTGACAAACTAAGCATCCCAGAAGGATGTTTGCTTTGAATGTCTCTGAAGATGCAAGGCAGAGAAACTGCCTTTGAGTAGCTGTGGAGAAGGGTCAAAGACTCCCCTCTGCAGTACCTTCCCTGCTCCTTCACATTGCGGAATGAGGAAACCGATGGGTCTGCTGGGTTTTGGCAAACCAAATACAAACACACCCGGAAAATGTGCAAGATCGAGAACTAGGGCTGAAAGAAGCAGCAAACGTTTTACCCATGAGTAATTTTGCCATCTTGGGGACCGGGACTGATTTCCCGATAATTTTCCAATACCAATACAACTTCTTGATCCTCACAATACTGTAAAATACTAACCTGATTTACTGACTTTTTTCTATTAACCGGTTACCGCGTACTGCGTCCAGTTCATTTACCGCTTATCACATTGCCAAGGGTACCAGTTTACATCCAGGTGTCTGTCTGTTTGTTGTTTCTGCAGTTCTGAGCCAATCACTGTGCAAATAGCTCGTTCCTTAATCACCACCACCTGCCCAAACACAGTTTAAAAAAACAGTGCCTCCATTCTAGTGCCTCCAATCATAATTGTATTATATGTTGTTCCCTTTGCTTTGGCCAATCTGCAACTGGTTTGCAGATTTGTAAAGGTATCTGCATTCCAGGCAATGACTGACAAGGAAGTACAAATTGAAATGGATTTCAGAGAAGACAGAAGAAATGTGGTATTGTGTTGGTACTACCTCTTGGGATCTGACAAAGCAGTAAAGAGCAAAGTGGTATGCAAATTATTGGAAAATCAAGGAATGAAATGTCAATTGAGTCATTGTCAAGTACTGAGAGGTTCCATGGTTCAAACGAGATTGTATCAGGAATCAGGATTTCGATGGCAATTCCCATTTTTGTGAAATCTCATTTCAGCTCTAATGAGCACTCTTTAGAAACAAAGGGTGAGAGGGGATAAATGGAGAAAAGGCATCCCTTGGACAAAATGCAATAGGGGGGGATCCTAAGTAGAGAGTTGCAGCATGTTCAGAAGCTGCTGCCGAGTATTAATACTGTGTGAACCTGGACAAGTAATGTACACTCTCCATGGCTCAATATATTATAATATTTAATAAAAATAAAAAATGTCCCCCTACTCTTTCTCTGACTGTGCTAATTAAAATGTTAGCTCATCAGGGTTCCAATCTTGGGTATAAACAGAGCAGCACCCTCCAACCTCTGCCCCCCATAATTTAGGGTATTTATTTATTTATTTATTTATTATTTTTAAAACTTATATGCTGCCCCCTCCTGCCTCAGGCATCTCGGGGAGGCTCACAACATTTTAAAACATATTAAAACATACAACAAACAACAATTAAAACAATAAATTAAAACCCATCCCTTCCCACTCTAACCCACCCCACTGCCCTCGGGAAAGGCCTGGTGGAACAGCCAGGTCTTACAGTGTCTGAGGAAAGAGGGGAGGTCAGTAATTAAGCAGACCTCCAACGGGAGGGAGTTCCACAGCCGTGGTGCAGCTACAGAGAACGCCCTCCTCATGGTGGCCACCCGGGAAACCCGGGGGACCCCAAGGAGGACACCCCCAGCTGACCGCAAGGGCCGATCCAGGACCTGGAGAGTGGGGCGGTCCTGCAAGTAGGTGGGGCCCAAGCCATTTGGGGCTTTAAAGGTTAACACCAACACCTTGAATTGGGCCCGGAAAACTATCGGCAGCCAGTGCAGAGAACAGGTCACTGGTGTAATGTACTTGCGTCGGCCCGTCCCAGTCAAGACTTGAGCCACCACATTCTGCACCAGCTGTAGCTTCCAAACCAGCACCAAGGGTAGCCCTATGTAGAGTGCATTGGAGTAATCCAGTCTCAAGGTAATAAAAGCATGGACAATTGTGACCATGACCAGATCCAAGTCCGAGACATACAGCCTAAGTCGATGCACAAGATGTAACTGGTGAAATGCCCCCTTCGCCACAGCCTCCACCTGGGCATCCAGGTGAAGCTGCGTGTCCAGGAGCACCCCCAGACTCCGGACCTGCAAAACCAGGGGAGGATGGACCCCATCAATTATGGGGGTCACTACCCCATGGGCCCTCCCCACAACCATCCCCTCTGTCTTCTCAGGATTTAGTTTCAGGCAGCTCACCCTAATCCAATCCCCCACCACTGACAGACACCAGGTAAGCATCAAGACTGCCGGGCCTGAGTCGGAGGAAAATGAGAGACATAGCTGGGTGTCATCAGCATATTGATGACACCTCTCCCGGACAACCTCCCCCAAAGGCTGCATATACACATTGAACAAGAGAGGGGATAAGATGGAATCCTGCGGAACACTGCGGAACCCCACAAGTGAGGCCCCAGGGTGAAGATGAAATATTCCCCAGAACCACACGCTGGGTTCTCCCAGCCAGGAAAGAGCAGAACCATTCAAGAACAGTCTATCCAATCCCTGCCCGGTCCCACAGCCTAGTCATCAACAACTCATGATTAATGGTATCAAATGCAGCCGAGAGATCTAACAGGATCAACAGGGTCGAGCGACCCCAGTCCAACTCACGGGAGAGGTTGTCGACCAAAGCCACAAGCACAGTCTCTGTGCCATAACCCGGACGGAAGCCCAACTATGAGGGATCAAGAAAATTTACCTGGTCAAAATGCCCCTGAAGCTGCCAAGTCATCACCCATTCAATAACCTTCCCTAAAAAGGGAAGGTTAGAGACTGGCTGATAGCTGGTCAGAGCACCAACATCCAAAGATGACTTCTTGAGCAGGGGCCACACCACTGCCTCCTTGAGACAATCCGGCACCCTGCCCTCCCTAAGGGAGGCATTGACTATCCCCGCCAGCAAAGGCCCCAATGTCTCCCGGCTAGCCTTAACTAGCCATGACAGGCATAGATCTAACTCACAATGGGTGGCTCGCACAGTCCCAAGAGCATCCCTTGCATCCGAGGACAACACAGCCTGAAACTCATCCCACAAAACAGGATGGGGCTTCTACTGCCTCTGACCCGTCCTCTGCTAAAAAAGTTGCATCAAAACCATGGTGAATTTGAGCAATTTTATCCACAAACAAATCACAGTAAGCATTTGATGATTCTAAGTCCAGGCGGAGGGAAGCCGGACTGACCAGCCCTCTCACCACCCGGAACAGCTCAGCCGGGTGGGACTTAGAAGATGCAATGAGGGCAGCAAAGGTCAGTATAAGAGTAGTCTCCCAACTATTATGGTGAGTAGTTCCCCTTAATAATGTGAAATTATAACAGTCATAATTTCAGTCATTCATGACTCTGCAGAGGTGAAGGGGGGGGGGGTTGAAATATAATGCAGGGAGGACTACTGCCTATGCCACAATGGTCTCCGACAGCATTTGAATTTCCAAAAACTGGATGAGCTGGCAGAGCCTCCACCATGGATGGAGGGGAACTAAGAGGTCAGGGATTCTGTCAAGGGGGAAAAGGTTCCCCCCCTGCCCTGTTGTCTCTCTAGGCCAGGGATGGAAATCCTCAAGCTCAGGGATCAAAGGCAGTCCACATCTAGTTTTAATTTGGTTCCTTTCTGGAACTGTTCCCTGGATCCAGTTCCTACCTTCAAGAACTGAGGCTGAGCTCAGGATAAGGGAGAAAAGATGAGGGATGCACTTGAGGATAAGGGACAAATCAGTGGCACAGATCTATGATTTGGACCCTCCTCTTCCTAAGCACACCCCTTATGCATTCCCGTCCCCAACTTCTATGACGTCCTTAGTTCTCACACCCATTTTCAAAATGGTCCCTGGGAGGGAAAAGGCACTAGTGGTGTGTAATACCGATAGCAGAATATCATTCTTCTGTGTTCCCCAAACAACCAAAATAACTGTACCAAAAAATCCAGAAAACCAGGAAAATGAATTGAATAATCAAAATGGACACATGATGGAGAGTAAACAGATATTATTACCTGAACTACCATTTTTGGCTTGGATAGGTGTAGCCAGGTGTCCAGTACATACTGTCGAGGGCGTTAGGGAGCCTTGTGGGATTGTCAGGAGCACCAACACACACAAATTGGCTACTCAGCTCAATAATACGTATCAAGTAATAACTCATGGCCCTGGTCCTGCATGCAGTCAGTAGCGTTGGTCTAACCCTCAGCCCCAATAGGGTTGAGGGTGGTCCCTAGTGTCCAGCCACCCCTAAACCCAGGCCTACGGCACCAATAGTGCAAGTAAGGCTTACAGCTACTAGCTGCATCACCATATATTTATAGTCTTAGGCCCCCTGGGCCAATAGCCAGAAAAGTCCCACCTTATGAGTCCCATGCCTGAAGTTTCCATTGCTCCAATAGGATAGCACAACAGGACCCACTGGAAAATGCTGGGGTGAAGGCCTGGTCTGCTCCCAGACCTCTGCAGCTTCTGGTTCCTCCTAATGAGAAGGGGGAACTCCTTTTCCTTCAGCCTCTTCAGTAGGGATGTGCGAACAGAACCGAGTTCAGAAATTCAGTTCAGTTCGGTTCAAAAATCGAGTTCGGTTCTGAAGTTTGGTTCAGTCGAGCAAACTAGTCGAGTTCGGTCAAATTCCGAACTTCGAAACCAAATTTGTACATTCAAAACCGGTGTTTTAAGCTGTTTTTGGCCTTCCGAACTGGTTCGGATTCGACCGAACAGTTCGGTCAAATTCGAGTTCAGTTCGGAAGTTCGGTTTGGTCAACCAAACTAGTCGAGTTTGGTCCAAACTCCGAACTTCCGAACCGCTTTCGCACATCCCTACTCTTCAGCCAGAATGACAAGCTTCCTTATATCCCTCAGAAGAAGTCTTAGAGGCTTTGTCCTGTGATTGGCTGATTATGTGATCCTACAGCCGCTGTTGGGCCAGCACCATAGCACTGACCTGATTGCAATCCTACGGCCAGAATTGTGCCAGTGCTGAACCCGGTGCTATCTCTTAAATGGCTACGAGTCTTGGGTAGGTGCTCTGCCACAGTAAGGTTTGTCTGTTTTTGGTGGGATACTTATTTCAGCTTTATATAAGACAATTATGGAGTAGAAGCAAAATTATCTAAAAACTTGGGTCTCTGTAATGTGACAAAATTGCCTGATGCCAATTAAGCCAATGGAATCTTTTCCATTGACTTTAGTGGTCTTTGGATCAGACCAGATAGTACTGATTTGTGCCTAAATTAAGGTGCTTTATATTTGCATACAAAGCTGCTTAATTTTGAATAACTAAAATTCCACTCTTGCTTTAAATACCTAGCCAGTACTACGGAGCTACAACATGACAACTAAAGTGTTACAATTTAGCAAGATTCATTTCGTTAATCGTTGCTTTGTATCTGAACCGCTGTCTATCCATGTCGAACAACATCTGGCAAACAAGCATTGATGTATTACGATGTTTGTTGTGCCATATGGCAATATGTCTTCAATGTCACCTGCAGGTGGGAAAAGAAATCTTTGCTATCACTATTCCTTCCTAAATTCCCTCCTACAAATAATCATGATATTAACTACAAGCTAGAAACATGAGTAGTTAACTATTTAAAACAAATGTTGGAAAGATGAACAACGTATTACAAAGCCAGAAATTATCAATGGATTCCAAATCATTCATTATCATGAAGCCTACTAGACCAACAATACACTTTGTTTTCACCACAAATGCCAGCATTACTGCATTAAAAATGTGTACTAAAGTATCCTTCTGGTTGGCTTTAATTGTACACCTTCAGAGATAAGGGACCAGAATATTCAAGGTCATTCATCCAAACCAAGGGGAAGCATTTTAATTCCTCTATCCAGCAGTCTCCCATGAAATACCAACTAACTTCCCCTTCCACTTGGGATTCTCCATATGTTTCCACCCACAACACAGACAGTTGGAAATCATTTTCATCTTCCTTTAATGGGGTTTTCCACATAGTCTAATACATTTTCTAGAAGCACCTTTTCCTTCGGAACTTATGAGGTATTTTTGGTGATGGGGGAGGAGAGAAATTTAGTTGTCTCTTTAGATTTATTCATCAGGGAGGGTTTTCTACTCATTTCCTTTTGTTGTCAAAGAGAATATATCCTATTATGCTTTATCAACAAAATCTGTGTTATCTTCAAGCTTTGGGTGATTTATGGTGTCCATTTTGACTGGTTGAGAGAAGCGCTTTTATGGCTCTAAAACATATGTTCAAGACTGGAAGGCATTTATTTTCAAACGCCTGTATCACAAGAAATCAGACCTCATGCACTCCTGCAGTTTTTTTCATATTTTAAGCGTTCAACTGACTAAATTAATCCATTATATTACATTGGGAGCTCTCTATCTGCTAGCAAGAAAATCAGACTATTAGTCATTCATCGGAGGTCCTGGATTTCATACTGGAATGAAAGTAAAAACAACAGATGTGACATCTTTTTAACACATCTTGTGGTCACCATCTGTGACAGCAATAGCATTATTTTAAAATGTATGGCCCAATGCACTAAAAAGGAACACACAAAAAAGATATTGAAATGCTTAATTTGGCATCTTTGCTTGGATGGGTCTGTATCCACTGGCCTGTATTGTACGGGACTGAAGAATCACACAAGAAGATACTTTGTCCACTAATTACTATTTAACTTTCACTTTAGCTCTCACAAAATGAGCACTAAAAATGAGAATTGAGTAGCAATTAGGAGACAAAATACTTAACTGTGGGGCTCTTAACATCTAGCAACTTTTTAACAGTGACAGCAAATCATGCATGACAGGTGAGCAATCCAATCCTACTTTTGGTCAGCTGGGGGACAGATGATGGGCTTGAACCTGCTCCCACAGAAATGAATGGGATTTTTGCCATTGACTTCAATTGCAGCAGCACTAAGATCAGACGATGTAGGAACTATAGTTTAAATGGTGCTTGTAGACATGAGGTGACAAGGGAGCATCACTGGAAGAGAATTGCTGTTAAGTGCCTACAGGAGAATTTCCTGTAATTCCTTTCAGGATAAGATCTTGTGAGGCAAGAAGGTATTTGGAAAACCACTGCAGCAGATGCAGATGAACTAGAGCCAGGTGCTCAGAGAAGAGGACCACAAGGGGAGGGAAGGGAAGGCCACAAGGTAGAAACACCCAAACAGAGGACTAATGGGGCTAAGGAAAACCTAGGGCTTTTTTAGATGGGCGGGCGCTGCTTGCACCTGTAATCATGCGCCCGGTAAAAAGGCAGCGTTTAGATGTGCCTAGACGCACCTAGATGTGCCGTATTTCCGGCCGTGCATTCTTTAAGAGCACCAATTAAATACCTCGATATCAAGGTATTTAATTGGCGCTCTTAAAGAATGTGTGACCGGAAATACGGCGCGTCTACGGTGCGTCTAAATGCTGCCCACGGCATTTTTACAGGGCACATGAGTGGTGCCTGCTGGTCTAAAAGCAGCCCTTGTGTCTTCCAGGATAACAGAGACAAAGAAGTAGAGTGATACCATTTATTAGACTAACTACAGTTTGTGGAGGTATGCAAGCTTTCACAGGGTCCTTTGTCGGGCAAATCAGGAGTTAGAACTAGAGACTGAGCAAAGCAGTGAGGTCTGTGTTACAGTGATTGGAAACAATGGCAATAGCAATGGCAAAGGGTAATGGCTTGTGAAACCAATATCCAAATTGAGTCCATTGTTCTTTCTATCTAGTCATTATAGAGATGTAAATCTAATGACTGTCTACAGCTAAAAGAAGCTTTAAGTTGACTTACTATCAGCAGCTCTTACTCTTTCCACCTTGCTTTACTCCATCCTTTTGAATTGCAGCTCTCCTATCTGGGTCTCATTCTTACCTTCCCCTTCCCTCCCTTCCCTTTGCCATTGTTTCTAACAGCTGCAGTCCTATGGCCCGCAGATCCCCGCACACAAGCTGCTCACGCGTGCATGCGGACAGCACAATGTGCCATCCATGTGGATGCATGTGGGATAATATATGGTGATGCAGCTTGTAGCTGTAAGCCTTACCTGCACTATTGGTGCTGTAGGCCTGGGTTTTGGGGTGGCTGGACACTAGGGACCACCCTCAACCCTATTGGGGCTGAGGGTTAGACCAAAGCTACTTACCGCATGCAGGACCAGTACCATGAGTTAGTACTTGATACATATTATTGAGCTGGCTCTTTCCCATTTGCCTTCAAGCATGCCACTTTCTCTCCTATCCTCAAAAAGTCCACTCTTGACCCCTCTGACCCTTCTAGCTACTGTCCTGTCTCGCCCCTTCCTTTTGCTTCCAAGCTTTTTGAACATGTTGTCTACTGCCGCTGCCTCGACTTCCTCTCCATCAACTCCTCCCTTGACCCCCTCCAATCTGGCTTCGCCCCTTCACTCTACTGAAACTGTTCTCGCTAAGATCACCAACGAGCTTCTTGTGGCTAAATCTAATCACCTCTATTCCATTCTTGTCCTCCTTGACCTCTCTGCTGCCTTCGATACTGTTGACCACTCACTCTTGCTGGATTCACTTCACTCTCTTAGCTTCCATGGCTCTGTCCTTGACTGGTTCTCCTCCTACCTCTCTGACCGGTCCTTCAATGTGTCTCTTGCCAACTCCACCTCCTCCTCCCTTCCACTCTCGGTTGGTGTTCCCCAAGGCTCTGTCCTTGGCTCTCTCCTCTTCTCTATCTATACCCTGTCCCTAGGCAAACTAATTGCCTCCCATGGCTTCCAATATCACCTCTACGCTGATGACACTCACCTCTGTCTCTCTGCTCCCTCTCTCTCTCCATCTCCACTCACCAGCTGTCTCTCTGACATCTCTACCTGGATGTCTCAACATCAGCTCAAAATCAACATGGCTAAAACTGAACTCCTTATCTTCCACCCTCATCCTTCCTTCCTCTCCCTCTTCCATGTCGATCCTCATCGATGAGGTCACCTTCCTTTCCGTCCCCTAAGCCCGTAGCTTAGGCTTCATATTTGACTCACCCCTTTCTTTTAAACCCTACATCGACTCTGTTGCCAAATCGTGTTGCTTCTCCCTCCATAATATTTCTAAGATTCGCCCTTTTCTCTCTGTCTCCTCTGCCAAAACCCTTGTTCATGCCCTGGTCATCTCTCGCCTCGATTACTGTAACCTCCTTCTCACTGGCCTCCCCCGGGCTCTCACCTTTCTCCCCTTATCTCCATCCAAAACTCTGCTGCTAGGGTCATCCACCTCGCTCATCCGATCTCTGACCACTTCCTTGCCTCTTTCAATGTCTCCCACTGTCCCCCTTCCTCTTCCCCTTCTCCATGCCCCCTCTGTGACCTGCAGGCCATTAAACCTCTGGACTTTGCCTACTCTCTCCCCCCCCTTCTTCCCTCAGTCTCCTCCTTCTCCTCCTCCTCCTCCCCTGAATCTGCCATTTCTGCTTTCAATGCCTCTCTCTCCACCACCCTTGACTCCCTTACCCCCTTCTCCTCCCGCCCTGCCCACTCCCACAACCCCCATCCTTGGCTCACCCCTAGTATCCGCCACCTCCGCTCCTTCACTAGTACTGCAAATCCCACTCTCATGCTAACTTCCTTCACTTCAAATTCTGCCTCTCCTCCCTTACTTCTGCTGTCTCCCTCGCTAGACAGAATTACTACGCCTCCTGCATTGAGCCCTGTTCTTGAGACCCTCACCGCCTGTTCTCCACCTTTGACTCCCTCCTTAAACCCCCCTGTCCTCCTCCTCCCTCTTCCCTTTTTGCTCAGGATCTTGCTTCCTTCTTCACCTCCAAGATAGACAAAATCCGCCTCGACATCGCTTCCCACTCCGTTCCTCTTCCTACTCCCGCCCCTCTCCCTCCTCCTTCTCTCCATTGTTCCCACTGTCGTCCCTTCCCTCCTGCACATCATCAACCTCTCCCCACAGTTTGACAACTCCTGTCCTACAGAATCTGCGTGTGCTGCTGATGTCCGCATCACACACAGGGGATTAAACTCAACAGTTGAAATTTCAAGCTAAAAAGGCTCCATAAAGACAATCGGCAATCTCTAGTTATATAATAATGCAGCAGAGTGACAGTTCAGACATCCAGGAGTGATAAAATGAGGACAATTTCTCTTTCCTCTTCTTTTATTTCAAACACAGAGAGAGTAGGACCTGATTGACTAAACAATGAGGAGGGCGTGCCCTGTTTGGAGGCATTATACAGCGTGGCAGTGAATGGGAAGGTATGCACCTGTACTCTGTCAGTGGGAAGTTGCTTAAGCTTTTCAGTGCTAGGGGCCTGTCAGAGGTGACAGGTCACAGCTGGAATAGAGAGGTAATAGGTGCCATGTCTTTCACATTACTGACATGCACTCCCTTCTGCTGTCTTTTGCAACCAAACCCTTCAGAGTTAGTAAATATGCCCTGATGGTGGGGAGGGGAACCAGCTGAGCAGCTATATGATTGCTTTTGCATAAGTGCTAAGTGCTGACCTCTGAAAAATAGTTGTGGGGTGAAATAATCCATTTTGGGAGCCATTATTGGGATTAACTGTTTTAGTCCAAATTTACACTCAAACACATGCGAGTCAAAGGAAAACTGGATTTTCTGGTTGTTCAAGCTGGGGAATAAGCAGAGACTAACATGATTTTCAGCATGGCCAAGATATGCGATTTTGTCTAAACTGTTTTTTGTTGATGTTTGTTGTTGTATTTTTTCCTTCAGGAAAAGGAGAAATTAAGAGTTTAATTTCTCTGTAGAGGTATTCCAAAGTTGGTGAAAGATGGGAAAGTACTTTTCATGTTGTTTTTCATCGGGGCATGAGAGGGGCGTGACTAGTGGTTAACGTGTTGTATCAAGAACAAAAGTTACGAAAATCTACCTTGCTGCTATTTAAGCCAAATTCCTGGGGGTTCTGTCTTCTGTGGCAGTGGTGAGCAACTGTTGAGAACACAAAGGGTGAAAACAGACATGAAGCTAACCATCCTTTAACCACCCTTGGTGGTCATTTATGCATGTTTCAGGGCTGCATAGGGCACCAATACAGCCCTGCAACATGGGGTGATTTCAGACGTTATGAGATCACAGTCAACCACGCTCGATTCCGTGTGGTGGCTGTGATCGCGTAACGTCTGTTGGGGGAAACGGATGTTTCCCCCCCAGATGTTACCACGGCATGGGATTGCATTCAACACGCGAGCGGCCGAAGCGGCGGGACCTGAGGTCGCCGCGTGTCGAATGCAATCCCATGCCGGGGTGAACCCCGGCGTCTCGTCTGGTCGGGCGCCACGGCCCGGGATCACCGGCGGGACCCCGGGCCGTGGCGAATCCGGCCCGACGCAGCGGCCGCATTGGCCCCGCCGCCCGCCCGTCTCCCCAGAGGGCGGGTGGTGGGGCGCGTGGAGGGGGCGGGGCCGTGCGGCCGCACGTTGCGCCGAGCGGCCCCGCCTCCTCCCAGATTCCCCGCCGGGATCCCCCAGCACATCTGATATGGCGTGATGGGGTGACCCCGGCGGGGGATTGATTGGGTGATTTCGGTACGGGGCCAATGGGCCCCGTAATGTCTGAAATCACCCATGCATGAATAACCACCAAGGGTGGTTAAAGGGTGGTTAGCGTCATGACTGTTTTCACCCAAAAAGTGCCATACTGGGTCAGACCAATGGCCCATCAAGACTAGTATCCTATTTCCCACCCTTTTTTCAGCAAGCATTTAGATATTTGAGAACTGCTACCATATCCCGTCCCACTTTAGCATTCTTTTCTCTAGACTAAGTACTCCTAAATTCCTCCTTCCTTTCCTCATAGTCGCACCCAACATTCAAATATTTTTGAAATTATTTTTTTAAAATATTTAACTAAAAAGATACATGAGATAAAATGGCCCAGGAAACAATTTTAAAAACCATCTAAAATGGTTTTTTTAAAAACACAAAAAACTACAAAAACGAATTTAATAAAATGACCCAATATGGAAATTACACCTGGCCCTGGTGGACTTAAACTAAATATCCATCCTTATAACCAACATCCAGGAATTACTCTATACCCTGGCAAATGTGACCCTAAACTCCTGCCTACTCACTGAGAAATGGCCACAATGGCCAAATACCTAAACCTATTAATGAATGCAGGGCGATACAAGTTTTAAAAAAAATATTAACAACCCCAATAAAATAATTCATCCCTTCAGAAGAAGAGAAAAAACACAGGCAAAGTCCCCCTTTTCCATTTTAAGATTAACTTAAAAGAGGAAATTAATGCCTTTAAACAGAATAAACATTGGTAGTCAATCTATATTTATCAAAATTAATATGTTCCATAATTATAATCCAACATGGATTCCATGTTTGGTAAAATCCCTCCTGAGTATCCTATAACTGTCGCAATCTTTTTTCTTTGAAAAGAAAGATTTCTGAAATTTCTTGATAGGAAAATGTCAAGTGAATTGGGTGTTTTGTTTTTTTCCCTATGAAAACCTTTGCAGGAAAAATTCCAGATTTCTCACTGGTTCAAAGAATAATTCATAAAGCCCATCTAGTGTTAAGTCAAAAGGAAAAAAAACATATGTTTCGCATTATCTCTGTGTATGAGAGTATTCCTAGCCTAAACCTCATGTGTACGTGAGCTGGGCGCATCTTGCAATCCCTCCCACAAGACCACATCCACTGGGTGGACAGGAGTGAAATTAAGAATGATATTGACTGACTACAGAGAGATCTGGGGATGATTGGGATGTCTGCCCAAAGGCCTCTGTCTGTCAGGAAGATCAAGGCCCATGTTTGTTTAATTTTTAACCAATTTCCAGGCTACTTTGGCTGCCCAAAAATTAAGCACCAGACAGATTGTTCAGAGAGTTTCGATGGGAGGAAAAAAATAGATACACTGTGGGAAAAACTGGAGATGAGCCAAAAAAATTAATAGAAACAGTTTAGTTGCCACCTTGTTTCCAGCTCTAATTAATATTTATGCACAGGCTCCAGAGGGACAGCTGTTTATTTAAGAATATTTCAGTGATGCTTAATACAGCTGTGTTCTTGCAAGGGTTCGCTTAGCATAGCTTAACGGCCCCGTACAATACAGCTTGCTTTAGAACTACGAGCACGGACCAGGTAGGATGAGGGCTGGAGATAATATGGGGGTATTTTTTAATTGTTTTAAATATTTGTGTAGATTATTAGATTTTTAATATAGTGTGATAAATTGTTTATTTTATGTTGGAAGCCGCCCCGAGATGCCGTAGGTATAGGGGGCGGCATGTAAATGGAATTAAATAAATAAATAATAAAATAAATATTAAGCTGGAGTTTCCCAAAGTCTAGGCCAGGGCATACCATCTGCCAACAGGGGGACAATCATAGTTGATACTGGACACTCTGTGCCTTTTTTGCTGCCTTGGTTCCCAAACAGCACCCATCCAATAGCCCTTATAATAGTCATTTTAATTCTCATTTTACAGAGAGACAAAGTGGTTCAAATGATATATTTTATTGGACCGACTGTTGTTGGTGGAAATAATCAAGCATTCGGACCACACAGGGCCCTTCCTCAGGCATGTAACATAGCCAGTAGAAAGATATAAAGTGAGAAAATGTAGAGTGGGTAATATGATGGGGCATGGAATAGGTTGGAGTGGACAGAGCAAGGTGACAGGTGGGAGGCCCAAGACCACCCAGTGATTGTATGACTAAGATGGAATTTGAACCGTGGGCCAAGACCGCCACCTTTATTTACTGAGTTAAATTTATGTCCCACCCTTCCCCTCACACTCAGGGCAGCTTACAAGATAAGTCTGGGGGTGGTGCTGGATGCGGATCTCTGCCTGGAGCAGCAGGTAGAGGGGGTGGTGAAGGCTGCCTTCCGCCAGCTGTATCTGGTGTGGAGGTTGCGTCCGTACATCTCTGGCCCGGACCTGGCCTCCCTTGTCCATTCCTTTGTCACCTCGAGGCTGGACTACAGCAACGCGCTCTATGTGGGGCTGTCCTTGTTCCTGGTTCGGAGGCTGCAGCTAGTGCAGAATGCGGCGGCCCGCCTCCTTACGGGGACGGGTCGCCAGGACCACATAACACCTGTGCTCCAGGCTCAGCACTGGCTGCCAATAGCGTGCAGAACCAGGTTCAAGGTACTGGTGCTGATTTATAAGGCCCTTCACAGTCTCGGCCCCTCATACCTCAGGGATCACCTCGCCCTCCATGCCCCAGAGTGGCTCCTTCAGTCTGCCGGGGGTGCCTTCTTGGAGGTCCCCCATGTTAAGCGGGGGGGCACAATGGAGAGGGCATTCTCGGTAGCCGGGCCGCGCCCTTGGAACTCCCTCTTGGAGGAAGCCTGCCTGGCCCCGAGCCTTTTAACATTCCGGCGAGTTTGTAAAACCTGGCTGTTCGCCCAGTCCTTTTGGGAGTGTGGGTTAATGGGTTTTTATCACCCTACCCTTCCTTATTATTTTTTGTACATTTTTGTCCTTCCTGTTTTTGTAAGGTTTTTTATGATTGTTTTAATATTTTTTAAATTGTTTTAATTAAAAGTTGTTAGCCGCCCTGAGCTGTTTGCAGGAGGGGCAGGATATAAATACATTAAATAAATAAAATAAATTATAAAAATATAAAAGTCTCCTTAAAAAGCTCACCCCCAAACCAAAAGGTCTTACACTGCCTTCAAAAGATACTTGGGCTCAGGCTTAAATGAACCTCCAGCGAGTTCCACAACCCTGGGGCAGTAGCCGAGAATGCCCCTCCATGTGTCCTTGTGCACTGGACTGCACTCACTCTCATTTAAGCAGGGGAGTAGTTATAATATGGGCAGGTAGTGCTGCTGTATTGGGCCCACAGGCCTTGGGGGGAGGGGGGATAGCCATCTTTGGTGAGGTTGTGGGTAAAAACAGAAGTGACTGGAGTGGTGGTGACCCTGGCTGGGTCGAGTCGCCCCCGCACCACTGACAAGAACCTGGACGGGGAGCCATTCCACCCCCACCCCCGTGTTGTGCTCAGCGTCCCACCCCCTGCCATGATGGGTAGCAATGGTGGCCAGTCACACACCACCATGTTAGCCAGTCATAGCGGCCCCAAACCAGGAAGGGTCAGAACATATGTTATAACCCACTTTGCCCTGGTCTGTTCCTGTTGGGGGTGGGGTGGTAGCCCAGGCTGTGTCTTCGGCACTTTGCTGAGCGGCAGTCCAGACTAGCAGCCAACGTGCCCGGGTCAGTCTAGAAAAACATCTGGGGGCCCAAGAACAAACATGACAGTGACTCGCAGGTCACAGCAGGACAAAGCTGGCCAGAGCAGGTCACTGTCACATTGGTTTTTACCCTGTGTCCCTTGCTACTAGCAGGATGGGGGGCCCTATTCCATCTTCAGGTCTCACCCTAGCTACCCCCATGCATTTGAGCCTGATTTTAAATGAGGCGCTGAAAAGCACCTCCTGAGCCCGTGTTGAGAGAAAAGTTGCGCGGGGAGTGTTTACACAGTTCCCGTGCTGCCGGAAGTGACATGTTTCCCGTTGCTGGCAGCGGCAGCGGTTGGAGATGTGGTGCTTTGAAGAGACACGTTCTGAAAGCCTGAAAAGTGAGGCTTTCAGAACGTGCCTCTTCAAAGCACCGCATCTCCAGCCACTGCCGCTAACGGCAATGGGGAGCACGTCACTTCTGGTAGCGCGGGAAGCCTGTAAACACTTTCCGCGCAGCTTTTCTCTCAACACAGGGCTCAGGAGGTGCTTTTCAGCGCCTCGTTTAAAAGCGGCCTAAGTCTCAAAATTGGGACATGCAGGCAAAAGCTTGGAAACCACTGTATTAAGCATAAGCTCTAGAGCATATGGTTCCCAAATGTTTTGCCAATGATTCCGTTATGACACTTTAATATAGTTCTGTAATTTGAGACAATAATAAAGACATAAAAAATATGAGAAACAGTCATTGAGATCATGACCCCATCTGCAAATGGCATCATGATGAATGTCCAGGAACCTATGCTCAAGGGCAGCAGTTAATTTGAGAAACTCTGCTCTAGGGTGAAGAAGAGCCAAAGTCAGTGAACATGTGAGGATATTAGTTTTCCTCATTCTAACAAAATCCCTTGAATAGTGAATCATGGTAGAGTGTAAATTTGCAATTATTAATATTTACTAGTTTCCTTTAACATGACTTTGAGTTGGTCAAAAGTTCCACAATGAAAAAATTCCTAAAGGAAAATCTTATTTTATTGGAAATCAGAATTACTTCTAAGTCCTCTAAGTTTATGTCCATGCATGGGTCATAATAAAAATGCTTCATTCCAATTGCCTCAGCAGTGCCAAGGAGAACAAAATAATCATCATTACCCTTCTTTCTGTATATGCCGCATACCCATCTTCCTCATCCTTCTTGTCATTGACCTAGAGTACAGTATCTAAAATCCATGCAACATTTGTTCTGGTTCACATTAAGGTGTAATTACTCTGAGAATCAATTTTAACCCCTCTTTATTAAAACTTCTGAACTTAGCCGAACTTATTCACTGAAACGGAGATGTTTCAATCAAGGAATAACAGGTCTCACAATTACAACTATTGGCTTGTCCCCAAACTAAGGACTGTTTCTAAGGAATGAGGAACTAAGGAATGAACATCTACTCATAGGGCAGTCTCACAATGGCAGATGGCCCAATAACTATGAATGTTGGCCACTGGAACTCAATCTGTATTAATTATTATTTATTATTATTATTAATATTTATTTATTTATTTATTAATAACATTGATATGCGTCCCCTTCCTGCTAAAAGCATCTTGGGGCAGCTAACAACATCTTAAAATACAGATTAAAATGAAGAACACCAAAATACAATTTAAAACAATCCTAAAATCCCCCAATTAAAATAATTCAAACCCAACCCCTCCCTAACCCAACCCACCCAGCCCATCTCCTTCAGCAAAGACATGATGGAACAGCCAGCTTACATTGTCTATGGAAAGAGGGGAGGTCAGTGGTCAAGCAGACCTCCAGTGGGAGGGAGCTCCACAGCCGTGGCTCAGCCACAGAAAACACCCTCCTCAAGGTCAACATCCGAGAAACCCGGGGCACCTCGAGGAGGGCACCCCCGGCCGATCGCAGAGGCCGATCCAGGATCCGGAGGGTGAGGCAGTCTTGCAGGTAGGTGGGGCCCAGGCTGTTTAGGGCTTTAAAGGTCAACACCAACACCTTGAATTGGGTCTGGAAGACTATTAGCAGCCAGGGCAGAGAAAAAAGCACTGGTGTAATGTGCTCCCGTCTTGAGGGGAGATTCTTCTGACTACCACCCCCACTAACCAACCCACCCAGCATTCAGGCCTAAGATAAAGGGAGGCAGGATCCATTAATGATAACATAAGTTACTCTGAGTGAGTTCCAAAGAACAGTATTAAACCGAAGTAACTACTTTGATTTAATTCAGTCACTGCAGCAGCAAACAGCAGTCGTTACTTCACAATCTTCCTCTAGTGGTCGTGGCATACGATGTTACCCAAACACTAACAGGGTTCACACTACAGTTCTTTGAAAGTAAGGGATAGAAGAGTGCATACTTGCAAGGGATATGGGGTGAGGGGCACTTGGGACATGAGTAGACATAGGATTTTGGGGTATACGATCAGGGATAGGATTGACTATTTGGGGAGCAAGGCAGGCATGAAAAAAGGGGGCCAGGAACCAGGACTGAGAGTGTGAAGTTGTTCCCAGCTTCCTGGTGCTACCAGCAAGCCTTATATGCTGGCCGGCAGCCAGTCAATCAACCAGGAGACATGATAGGGGCTGGAGATGGACAGGAGGGGTGTGGCAGGGACAAGTCAGGGAGACCACGCACACATCCCCCACCCATTGCCCGCGGTGTTCATGTGAGTGAACACCCATCCCCTCACCCACAGTCAATCGTTTACAGCAGGGATGGAGAACCTCTGGCCCGCAGCAAGTTTTTATGTGTCCCCTTTCCACTTACTGGATTTGTCCCTTGGATCCAGTTCTTACCTCCAATCATTGAAAAGCTGAGCTCAAGGGAAGGGAGCAGAGATGAGGTCATGCAAACAAGGACAGGGGGCAGTTCCATGGCATAAATCCATGATTTGGGCCCACCTACCTTTCCTTGAGTTTATCACTTAAGCACCCCCGCCCCAACTTCCGTGTGACCCTCAGAGCTTGTGCAAACATTCAAAGAGGCCCCCAGGAGGGAAAAGGTTCCCCATCCCTGGTTTACACAGACACCCCCACTGGTGAGACACCCACCCAAAATATTAGCTGGGGGTGGGAGGCGTCCGTGTAAAAACAGCCACAGATCTGGTTTTTAAAATAGTGTGCGAGTCGCCAGGCGCCATTGTTTTCAATGGTGGTCGGTGTCTTCCGGTGTGTGTAAACGCTCCCTGCATAACTTTTTACTTCTGGTGTGTGTAAACGCTCCCCGTGTGATTTTTTTTAAGAGCAAATTTGTCAATCCGCAAGATTCCCCTGCTCGTCTAAAAACGCCCTTTGGCATTTTCTAGATACCAGGACACTTAGGCAGTGGAATAATTTGCCAAGGGGGGTTGTGGAAGCCCCATATCACTGGAGTCCTTTAAAAATAGGTGAGATGGACATTAAGATATAAGGAGCTGCCTAACTGAGTCAGACCAATGGTCCATCTTAGCCCAGTATTGTCATAAGAAAATAAGTAATGGCCTACTGAGTCAGACCAATGGTCTATCAAGCCCAGTATCCTGTCCTCCAACAGTGACCAATCTCGATCGTTTGGGAGAAGAACCAACAGTCACAATGGGCAATCCACTCCCTGTTGTTCACTCCCAGCTCCCGACAGTAAGAAGTTTATCCCGTAAGCTACTTGGTTAATAGCCATTCATGAACCTATTCTCTAAGAACGTATCCAGTCCTTTTTTAAACCGAGCTATACTATTCGCTTTGACAACATCCTCTGGCAAGAAATTTCATAAGTTAATTATGCATTGAATGAAAAAGTACTTCCTTTTATTTGTTTTAAATCTGCCGGCAGCTAGTTTCATGGAGTGTCCCCCAGTTCTAGTACTATTTTAGAGGGTAAAACTGTTCCATACCACTCAAGATTTTATAAACCTCTATCATGTCCCCTCTCAGTCTTCTCTTCTCTAAGCTGAAGAGACCCAACTTGTCAAGTGTCTCTTGTATGGAAGCCGTTCCATACCCTTTATCATTCTTGTTGCCCTTTTCTGTAGATTTTCCAGTTCAGCTCTGTCTTTTTTGAGATGGGGCGACCAGAACTGCACACAATATTCAAGGTACGGTCGCACCATCAATTTGTATAGAGGCATTATGACATCCTCAGTTTTATTCTCTATCCCTTTGTGAATAACTCCTAACATTCTGTTTGCTTTTTTGACTGCTGTTGCACACTGGAGTGAGGATTTCAGCGTATTGTCCACAATCACTCCCAGATCCTTTTCCTGAGTGGTAACGCCTAGCTTAGTACCCAGCATTGTGTACTCAAGGTTTAGGTGATTTTTCCCTATGTGCATCACTTTGGACTTGTCCACATTAAATCTCATCTGTCATTTAGATGCCCAGGCACCCAGTCTCGTAAGATCCTGTTGCAGTTCCTCACAGTCTGCTTGTGTTTTAACTACCTTGAATAACTTGGTGTCATCAGAAAATTTGATCACCTCACTCTTAACACCCTTTTCCAGATCTTGAATACATTAAACAGCACCAGTCCCAATACAGTTCCCTGGGGCACACAACTTTTTACATCTCTCTATTGTGAAAAGTGAAAACTGACCATTCAGTCCTACTCTTTGCTTCCTATCCTTTAACTAGTTACCGATCCATAGTAAGACACTACCTCCTATCCCATGCCTTTTTAATTTTCTCAAGAGTCTTTTATGTGGAACCTTATCAAATGCATTCTGGAAATCCAGATATGCTATATCTACCGGGTCTCTCTTGTCACAACCTGACACGGCAGCAGGGTTTCAAATCTGGCCTCCAGGGTCTCTGGCAGAGGCCTTACCCAGGCAAGCTACCAGAGATCCTCCAGGATCCCTGGCAGAGGCCTCACCCAGGCATGCTGTCAGAGATGCCACGGAATGAACTTGGCACCTTATACATACAAAGCATGCATTATATCACCTGAGCCACCCACCTCTATCGCCTGAGCCATGGCCCACAGTGGACAGCTTGAGCATTTTGTGGGGGCAATGTAAGTCCTGTTTACTTGCCCACACCTTTAGCAAGCAGGGATAGGGTTCAGAGGAGTGGTTTTAAGGTGATTTTATACAGTTTATATTTCACAGGTTGCACTTTTGTATATTTTACCCATCCGTTTACATCTTTTTTATATGATAAACCACCCTGCACTTTTGGGGTGGTTTGGGATGGACTAAAAAACCAAATAAATAAATAAATAAATCCCTCGGGGATGGCATAGGTACTGTGGATCCTGTTTAATGCCCAAATGGCTGGGCTAGATAATCCCTATGATGCTATGTATCTTGCACATTCTGCTTCCTCATTCACTGACTCGCTACGCAGGAGTCTCTTATTTGCAAGTCCAGGACCAGATAGTGATCGGGGCTAAACTAATTCAGAATCAAAACCACCACTGAAGTCAATGGAAGACTCCTGAGAAAACCCCTACCTGTGCCTAAAGTTTTGCTGGTTTCATGGATGGTCCTGCTGCGCTGCAGACACGAGGAACCTAACAGAACTATTAATTTCAAGCTCCACTGGAAGCAGAGTATGCTGATCAGTATTTGCCCAAGAGAAGAGAAAACAAAACTTCTTTGGTAATACTGTCCCAGAGGCTTGCAAATGAAATATATTGCAAATAAACTGAAAAACCCCGGCAACTACAAAATTAAACTAACCCTTTTAAAGGGGCATTGTCATGATACCAAAAAAGAATTATGGTGATTATTTAGTTAGTTAGTTAGTTAGTTATATAATGCAAGCAATGTACCTGGCACTGTACAGTCAGTAGTTACAGAAAGGTCCCTACCCCAAAGGGCTTACAATCTGTCACCTTTACACGAGGCATTTAGAAGCACCTTTGGAGCCCCGTATTCAAGAGGAAAGCCGCACGAGGGGTGTTTACATGGTCCCCATGCTACCAGAAGTGACGTGCCATCCATTGTCTTCAGCGGTGGTAGCTGCAGACACAGGGCTTTCAAGAGGTGCATTCTGTAGACCTCAATTTTCAGGGCTACAGAATGCGCGACTTGAAAGCCCCACGTCTGCAGCTGCCACTGCTGAAGAGAATGGGCGTCACGTCACTTCCAGGAGCATGTAAACACTCCCTGTGTGGCACTTCCAAGCGCCTCATGTAAAAGTGGCCTCAGAGAGAAGGAAGGGGGAAATGAGCAAGAGAAACGTTGAAGGAGCAGTTCGAGAGACGGGGGGGGAAACCAGTTGAGAACAGAACACCAGAAACCAAGGGGTTTCTCCTAGGTGCTGCCTTGCACCAAATGGGGAGGGCAGGAGAAGGAATTGGGAGAACAGAGGCACAGCCTTGCCTTCTGCCCAACCTGAAAGAAGACTACCAACCAGGAGAGAAAATACTAGCATCCATCAGTGGGAAGAAAAAAGGGAGCAGGAGAGGAGGGAGAGATGCAAGTTTGTGCTAATGAGAAGTAGGTCTATGGCCACGGGTGGGAAGAACCCCCCCTAGTTGTGCCTTTACATAAAAATCTGATCTGTAATTGCTAATTATTTATTGTTCGTTCATTCATTCATTCATTCATTCTAAATGTTTCTATCCCACCCCTCTCGCACAAGCAACTCGGGGCGGCTCACAACCAATTTAAACACCATAATATAATAAACACAAAAATATAAAAATATAAAATCATAATAATACTAGCATAAAATTATATTTGACGTGCAGAAAACACCCCCGTAACCAATCCCACTCTCCCTCTCCTCCCCGCCAAATGCCTGATGGAAGAGCCAGGTCTTACAGCTTCTTCACAAGGTCAGGAGATCCAGGCCTCTAGATTAGGGCTTCTAGATTCTAGAACAGGGACTTCTGTGACTCCAATCCCAGAAAGAGGGGGTGATATGGGCATGGGGGAAAGTGAGTTGTGTGAGGGTAGGATTGCTCCGACCTTCCAGTGAGGGGTGGAGATACCAGCATGGAGGGGGAGCATGGAGGGGGAGCTCTATCCACACTCTGTGGATGGGGTGGATAGAGTCTACTCTTGGGGATTTAGTTTATTGTATTTATTATTTAATTGCAATTTTTATAACATATTGTTTAAGTTCATTGCAAGCCACTGTGAATCTCAAAGGAATATGACAGGGTGGAAATTTAATATGTCTGTATGACAGTACAAACAAAGGACTACAAAACAGTCATATGATCATTGTACCGTAGCTGTTCTTCCTCCCCCACCTAATGTTTGTTCCATTTACCTGTCCCATCAACCGTTTTAGGCTGTGATTAGACAATCTGAGCAGCACGGGAGGACCTTTCCACACAAGAGTACTCCTTGTGAAGTGAACAGGACCATGTATTAGATCATGTGTCTGTGCGTGCAGCCCCGATAGCAGGATTGGGATCAGATGCTGTTGTATGCCTGATGGCACTGACAGTGGCTTTCTGTTTATTCCGCAAAGCACTTAACACACTAATAAGCAATGTACAAATAATAACCAAAGCTTAACAGTTAAACTGGAGATTACAAAGATGAAGGCAGACAATATTTAGATCTTAGCTGCCCAAGAGGCGGCGTGTTTTGGTGGTGGGAGCACTCAAGTGGGTATAGAGGCTGGAGAAAGTCATTTCACTTCTGTGTGTCTCGATAAGCCACTATTTAAAATGAAAAGATTAATGATCAGGCCCTTTAAGATGTCTTGATTAAAAGTACTGTAGAGACGGAGCTCTGTGGTGTAGCCTGGTGGCTAAGGACTTCGCCCGAGGTGATAAGGGTGCAAGTTCTGTCTTAATCATCGTGTCACTGGATACTGTTAAACTAGGAAGGTGATGGGGGTTCCGTGGCCACAGTGTAGCTCTGCCACGGAGCACCCACGCAGGTGGAGTTAGGGGGGGGAAGAGTTTCAAATGGGCAGCTCCCAGCGTGGCTACCGTTGCCATAGAGGCAGCCCCCATGCACTCCCCCTGCGATGGACCATGCAGGAAGGGGGAATGGGATGAGCTGACCTTTGCAAGCGACATGTCCCCGGTGTGAGCATTGCGGAACTCGGGCTCCCCAGTGCTCCCAGCCAGTTCTTGAGACTTGCAATAGCTGCTTCCCCAGTGCCCACAGGCGGAGCTGTTTACTGTCATGGCTGGCTGCCACCATTGATACAGGCAGGTGCTCTATGGCCACCTGTTGGCATGGAGCTATTTGGCTTGCCCTACATGGGGTACTCCAGATTTCCCAGCAGTGCTCCGAGGCTCACAAGAGCATGCATCCAGCCGCTCCACCTTCGGACAGGTAGTCGTCTTCATGGTTCCTGGGTGGCCCATGTGGGGTAGCACCTCGTCTGAAAACACCCACTATCTCTTAGCCTCAGTTTTCCATCTATAAAATGGGAATAATTAAGATCTCCCTCACAGGGGTGTTGTGACAATGAACTAGACAAGCCGGATTGAAGGGCACTTTGATCACTGAAAATGCTACCTACATAATATTTATTTATTTATTTATAAAATAATTTAATATCCTGCCCCTCCTGCTCCACGCAGCCCGGGGCGGCTTACAATATTAAAACACATAAAAACAATAAAATCATAAAGTACAATTAAAAGGGAGGCACCAAACCAAACCGCTTCCCTCCCCCTCCTCCCATGCCACCCTACACCCTATCTCCCTCACCAAAAGCCAGGCGGAACAGTCAGGTTTTACAGATACTACAGAAGGAGGGGGGATCCAGGGCCACCCGGGCCTCCACCGTGAGGGAGTTCCACAGCCTAGGTGTGGCCACCAAGAACGCCCATTCCATAGTGGCCCCCCGGGGCCACACGGGGACCTCGAGAAGGGTGCCCCCAGAGGACCGCAGAGGCCACTCCAGAGCGTGGAGAGCGAGGCGGTCCCGCAGGTAAGTTGGGCCACGGCCATATAAGTCTTTATAAGTCAAATCCAATACCCTGAATCAGGCCCGGAAGACTATAGGCAGCCAGTGCAGTGCCCGGATATGTAGCAATATGGATTGCTACAGATATGTAGCAATCCAAGTTTTCCATGAAATTTTAATTTCATGAATTTTTTAATTCACATTTAGTCCTGTCAAAATAATGGAAGGTATTTTTTTAAATCACTTTTACAACAAAGATTTATTGCCACGTGCGTAATAACAGTCTCTGTAACCCACTGCTACAAGCAGTAAATATTTGTTGCTCCAGATTTCACACATCTCTCTAATTGCAGCTCTTGGTATGGTGTAAGCACATAGCTAGAAATGTGAGAAAGAATAGCTAGAATTATCGACAGAACCGAAAGACTGGACGCTGGGTTATATGATGCCAGTATCTAAGGGCCACCCACAGCTCTTTCCTGCTAAGCATCATTCAGGTAAATACTAAGAAGCCAACCCTTCCTGCCACAAAGTTCAAACCATATGACATAATACAACAGGTGGATGAAACAGCTGCATGGGGAAGTGGAGGTGTTGGAGGCCGGGGGGAGAAGTGGCAGGCCTCAAGCAACATATGACTGAGCTCAGGGTAAAGGTGAAACATCAGGTGCAGCCACACAAGCTGATAGTGCCCAATCCCTCCGTGACCCCATGGCACACAAGCACGGCTGCTACGCTGTGGGGCCAGTGCAGGGAGCTGGGTAGACAGTCGCTGGGAGCCAGAGCTGCCGCGTTCGCCAGGGTGGGCTGCAGTGCTGTACACACAAATGGATGCCCAGCCCTGCTCCGCCTCCCTGGCCCAGCCCAACTGAGATCCCACCCTCTCTATGATGTAGCCACGCTACGGTGACAGTACCCGCTGCTCAAGGCCTCACAGTGGTGGCCAGGTCATTGTGACCTGTTGGACGCTACTTCCAAGTAACTGAGGTTGGCCACTGTCAGAGACAGGTGCTGGACTTGATTGATCATTGGTCTAACCCAGTATGGCACTAATTATTTTTATTTATTTCCCACCCATCCTGCCTCTGGCAGCCCTGAGCAGCAAACAAATATAAAATACAATCCCATACAATCAATAAAAACAACATCTATATAAAATATATACAAATTAATATTAACCAAAAAAAATGTTCTTATTAGTGCTGAAACAAGTAATGGAATTTATATTCATGGATATTATTTGCATTTTCAGATAGCCCTTTAAAAATTCAAATGATATCTGAAGCATCCTAAGCGGATATTCACATATACATTTTTTTATTTGTTTTGGCTGTTCAGTTTCCTTGGGTTTTTTTGGTTACTTGATTTTCAGCTACTAAATTTTCACAAATAGCCAAAATGAAGTAACCAAATATCTGAACAAGCATATGACCAAGTAATCCCCCTCAAACAACCCCAAAACACAAAAGAGGTATCCAGTTAGGATGGACTCAAATAGCAGTTAGTATCAGTGGATACAGTTTGAAAAAGGCAAAACCACTGGATAGGATGTTCTCCATCGATATTATTAATTCCAGCTGTAGACAGAATAAGCAGAATAGTTGGGGTTAGTCTTAGGCCGCTTTTAGACGAGACAAATTTACACGATTGGTGGAAAATGCGCGTGTTTTAATGTGCGTTTAAACACCTAAACCATTTTGAATGCACATTTGCCATGATCGTGTAAAAGCCAAAACCATTTTGAATGTGGTTTTTAAATAATGCACATTTTTTAAAACTGGTTTTGAGCCCCTTTGATGATCGGTGGATGCCAAAACCGGTTTTTTAAAAAGTGCATTATTTAAAAACTACATTCAAAACGGTTTGGGCCTTTACACGATCATGGCAAATGCGCATTTAAAACAGTTTAGATGTTTAAACAAGCATTAAAACATGAGCATTTTTCACCAATCATGCGTAAATTTGTCTTGTCTAAAAGCGGCCTTAGTTCCTCACCTGCCCAACCAAGCCAACCGAGCTTCAGGGATACATTGCTACAGTGCCTGGTTCTTCAAAGAGTATTTTTGATGGTATAATCTGTTGTAAATTGCTGAATCAGCCTGCCTCCAGGAACAGAGATTAGGCTCACAGCCCTTTCCAGTAACAGTGCATTTTCAAGACAGTGAGATTTCCTGGCATATCCGTTGATGGTTTCTTATCATTATTTCCCTTCCATAGGGAGGAAAGGATAACTACTTACAACAGACTTGAACAGCCAAGACAAAAAGGTTGCATTAAGAGTGGAACAAATGGAGCAGATTTGCTCACTCAATAAGTAGTTACCTGAAGCATTAGGATGATCGAATACTTGCCTGTTAGGTGAGGATGAGCAAAACTAGCCCCTTGAGTGTTGTCCCTCATAAACCAAAGTTGAGTTTGCTGAATGATTAAATATTAACCACTGTAGTTTGTGCTTGCAGAGTACTTTTCAAGTTTTCATATGTCCTATGGATCTCAAAGCACTTTACAAAACTGTCTTGGAATTATTGTTCTTATTATAAAGATGGAATTGGTATCATCAGTATTTGACTTTGGCAAGGCCTAGATGCCCCAGTCATGATAGCAACATGTAAGAATTTGAGGTCCATGGCCTCAAAGGCTTATAGACTGGAGTTATGATCCACTGACCACTTTCTCTGGCATAGCCTCATTGATGCCCTTTGGGTTTCAGTAGGGCTACTGTGGAGTAAATGGATTATGGCCTAAATCGCCATAATTTCACAGATGACAGTAGGTTTTAGATACTTGTGGAAATATGGGACTACCTTCCAAAGAAGATTGGTTTCCAAACAAACAGCAATTAGAGAGTATCCTGCTGGCCTCTGTCTTATATCCTTGGGTCTATTGTATTCTGAACCTTAGGAACGACATGTAAGATTATTGTAGCACAATAAGATAGTGAGCTGAGCTCTATCTGTACCTGCTTCAGACAGGGCCGGGCCACATTAGAATTTGCAGGGTCCAAGGTGAAGATAAAATGCAGGGCCCTTGGTGTCTCCTCCTCCATTCCCAACCTCTTTAGGGGTAGAGGTGGTCATGTTTGGGGCCGTGCTGGGAGGGAGAGGGGGCCCTGCCTTAGTAAAAACAGATGGGGTCTTTATGGGGGCCCCGAGAAATCAAGAAAATACTGGTTTCACTATTAGGAATAAGACCTTCATCCTGTGGTTAAGACCAGCTCTGGCTCCAGGAACCTGCTTAGCTTATTGAGCTTAATTACCTCAGACCCAGGGGTGGAAAAACTGATTGGGAAAGGACTGTAATAATAAGTGAGGTGATCTGAAAGCCCTGGTTTATAAAGCTGGGTTGAGAGCCTGGACGAGAGGACGATAACCAGGGAAGCCTGGAGAAGGGTGGAAGTTGTAAGGAGCTGCCTCTGGGCTAGGGAAAGGCCTGGGGAATCCTTATGTAATCTGTGCTATTTTCACTGATGCTTTTAATCAGCAACAGCACTCAGAAAATAAAAATGCAGACATACCTTTTTCCAGCAGAGGGTAAGGCAGCTATCACCCACCAACACCTTCGCGGCTCCAGCTATTTGAGGTGGTCTGATCAAGTGTGAAGTTTGAGAGACCCACTGGGCATGCTCAGTTGGATATTTCAAGTCAGTTCACCCAGGCCCAGCAGGAGGAGAGCTACGCAAGATGGGAGGTGAAGGCCTAGTCCTTGAGTCTGGTGCTCACAGCCCTGTTTTGACTGGTTGCAGTACCCTACTGATTCAGAAGGGAAGATTTTATTCTCCTTCATTGCCCGCAAGGACAGCTATAAGAAGAAGGGAAACAGCCACTCAAGGAATTGATTTATTATTTATTATTTATTATTATTATTATTATTATTATTATTCCGTTCAAGACAAGACCTGTATGGTAATGTTGGTGCCAGAGTAACGACATACGTACTCCCCCAACAAAGCTTTTCCTCCTTTGTCCTGTGTATCTCTTTGGCTGGTGAAGAAAGCTGTGCACTTGAATGGTTTTCTTATGTTTGTATTTGTGAAAACACTTGTTCTATTTCCATAGTGATCCGAGTGTACTCAGATCACTGAAGGATATTACTCTCATCTCTATCATTATGGTTACATACATAAAAGAATCCCCTCCAATATAGTGTCTGTTGTTTTCCTTCCTCACTGGAGCAACTCAGGGTGTGCTTAGCAGTGCAAATTTGCACACCCAGTTTTGTGTGTCTTCCACTGATGAGAGCATTCTCAAAACAGACAGCATGTTCACAGTTCCTACAGACACTGGATCCATAGTGAGTGCTTGTGTAATCAGGTTTCATGGGTTCACCTAGAATAAAGGGTTTGGGGGAAAATATTATTTGTATTTAACAGACCTGAGTTTCTTTGCAAGACTTTCCTCAGAAATGTTGTTAGAAGGAACAATAAAGTCACTGTCAAGAATTGCAAATCTGGTGCTTTTCTTATTTCGCCCAGGCCTTTGGGAGGGAGGGTGAGTGGGGGGGGGGGGGTTAGTTCCCCCACCTATTTTTGATTTTTGGTTTTTAGATTGTATCTTAGCCCTGTTCTAATATTTTATAATATTTATGAAAAAATTTAAGTGATTTTATTGTATTTAATGTTTGGAAGCCGCCCCGAGCTGCATGGCAGGAGGGGCGGGGTAGAAATTTATAAAATAAATAAATATATACATTTATTTCTTTTTTCAATATTCATATCCTGCCTCTTCTGCTCCCAGCAGCTAACAACCAAAACCACAAATACAACAATAAACCCATAAATTAATAGATTAAAACAGTACACCATTGATTAAAATTCAACTAAAACCGGAGGGGAATAATCAACCCCTACCACCCTAACCTATCCTACCCATCTCCCTCACCAAATGCCCGGCGGAACAGCCAGGTCTTGCATCTTCATCAGAAGGAAGGGAGGTCTGAAGCCAACCGGACCTCTGCCGGAAGGGAGTTCGACAGCCTAGGTGCAGCCAACGAGAACACCCTCTCCAGAGTCGTCCCCCACCCGCAGGGATACCCAGGGGACCTTCAGGAAAGCGCACCCGGATGACCGCAGGGGCCGCTGCAGGGTCCGGGGAGTGAGGCAGTCCTGCAGGTAGGCATGGCCCAAGCTGTTTAGGGCTTTATAGGTCAATTTTATTTGAGCAACTCAGGTGCAGAGTAGAGCCAGGAATCATAGGATCACAGAATGACAGAAGAATCGGAAGGGATGTGATGGATCATCTACTCCAGCCCCCTGTCCTGAGGCAGAATATCATGTACCTAAAAGCATCCCTGACAGTGCCTGTCTAGTCTTTTCTTGAAAATACCTTCGGAAGGAGATTCCACAGCCTGCCTAGTTAACTCATTCCACTGTTCAAACAGGATGTTTTTCCTAATATTTACCCTAACTCTATCTTTCTATAATTTAAACCCATTGCTTCTTGGCTAGAGCTGAAACAAGTACCTGCAAAAACAGGTCCACGCGATGAATCTCCAGTAGCCAAAGCAACCTGATAACATCAGTTACAGATCGGTACCTGATTGTGACCCAATTTGGGTCCCCAATGTCCTGGAATGTCACTTCCAGCACATATTTTTTAATTTTCCATCCCAGAAAGCAGACTTTCAGTCCCAGAAAGTTGACTTCGGTCCTGATTTTTTTTAAAATTTCTTCCCAATTTGTGTGTTTTAGGTGCCAATATACTGATCAGGAATCAGAAACTTTTAAAAATCAGTACTGAAAGTTACTGATTTTTTTAGTTTTGGCTACCTGATCAGTACCAGGTAGCCTGTCGAGTACCAGATGTGGTACTCAAAAATGTGGATATTACCCATGGATACTAATTTAAATATCCAATTTTAGCTCTATTTCTTGTCCTATCCTCGGTGGTAATGGAAGATAAATATTCTCCATTTTTATGGAGTCCTTTTAGATATTTGAAACCTGTACATCTATCTCCCCTTACGCTTCTTTTTCCTAGGCTAAATTGTAAGATCCCACCAAGGTTACCTGTGGGGGGCGGGGCCGGAGTCAGCGTCTGCGGCTGCTTCTTGACTGTGGCAGAACTCCGAGCCCTGACAACAAGGCCAAGGGGACGGAGCCAGAAGGGCCCACCCCACGCACAACCGGCAGCACAGAAGCCGGCCCTCAGGGCATGCAAGAAGAGCGTAGCAGCCGATTGCCCTTTGGCGCTCGGCACGCCTGCGCTCAAAGCAGGGCAGGGTCAGCCTAGCATAAAAAGGAGCCGGCAGCAAAGAATGCTGCCGGTGATCAACGTTGCTGTGAGAAACTAGCCCTTTGTGAACTGGTGCTTGTGCTGACTGAAGGTGTGGAGAGAGTGAAGGCATGACTGAAGTGTTTGGTAAGTGTGTGACTGGGGGTGGGGGTGTGTGTTAATTGTGTGTATGGTGAATCCCTATCCCTGTCCCCTCGCAGTTTGGGCCCTTTCCTTTGTGTGACTCCCTGGGAGTGTGTGTGTCTGTGGGTTTCCCCTTCCTTCCTTCCTGGAACCTATTCCCTTGACCCTCACCACTGCACTAATTTCTTCCCTGGAGAGCAAGAGAGGGAACGTGTGTTTGGGTATCGGGTGGTGTGGTGAGACTTGTGGACGGGCTCCACTCAGCACTTCTGACCATTGTCCTTGTGATGATCTGGCCTCATCCCGTAAGGGACAACTAGGGCCACACAAGATCCTGAAGGGCTACATTATCCTCAATAGAGTGCTGAGTTTGATAGACGAGAGTGTGGGCATTCCCTTCTTTCCTTTTCCCTCCCCTTCCTTAACATCAATATGCCCACTTCCATCAGCCGTTTCCTCACATGACTTGTATTCAAGACCCTTGATCATTTCTGTTCCTCTGCTTTAAAACCCTTCCAATTTGTCAACATCCTTCTTGAAATACAGAGCCCTAAACTAAACACAGTACTGTGAGAGAGAGGTCTGACCATTGCCAAGTACAGGGGTACTATAACTTCCTGAAGGAGGAAAGCATAAGCTACCTACAGTCACAGTAATGGAATGCTTGCTTTTCACAAAAAAACACATCACAAAATGAAAATTGTAGCAAAGCAAATATTATATACACATGTATAGAGAGAGTTAATAAATGCCTGCTAAATAAAATCTGCAGCACAAAAGAGTATGCATTTTTTTTTATCAACAGCTGACAGCAAACATACATTTGCTCTTACAAATATACATTACATTCCAAGGGCTCATTTAGATAGCTTATTGCTAATTCTTAACTTGCAAATGCTGTTGATACTTCCAGAAGCTCATTAGCATATACTATATGCTCTGTAAATTATACAGTCTGTGCTCTGAAAAAAAAGAAGAAGAAAAAAAGAAGAAGAAATTACTCAAGGAGATTGTAGAAAACCTGAACACACAAAAAGATAGTTAATATCTAGCATTTTTTTAAACAGCAGTCACAGCCCTACATAGATCAAAGATGTATTCTGGTTCAGGGTAATTATGATCCTGTGCAAGTTAAGAATAGGAATCACATGGTCCGAGAGAAAGCCTGGGCATTTAATTTCTGTAGACTAAATACACTTGTAAAGGAAAAGGAATTGAGAGACATTAATGTGCTGCTCTGCACAGGAGTTTCAAAAGAGATGTAGCTTAACACTTCTCAAACCGAAAAAGGATCTGTATTAATGCTTTCTGCTTAGATTGTTGTGATCCTTTTAGGATGCTTCTTTGTTTAGACTATATTTATTTGTGTATTCAAATTTGCATCCTGGCCTTTCTTGGTGGCTTTGGGCAGGTAACCGCATATAAAAACATATTAAAATAAAAATATATAAAAACATGTAAAAATTACCCTCCTAAATCCTACCTAATTCTGCCCCTTTCCCCTCCTACCAAAGGCTTGACCAAACAGAAAGGTCTTACATTGCCTCTGGAAAACACCCAGCCAAGGCATGGGAATGGCCCCACCAACTCTAGTGGTGAGTGTGTCCACAATTAGGCCCAACCTTCCGGCAACTGGCCCTGTCTTTGTATACACCCCTTGTTTCAGTCAGCAGTTCAAGGTGCCATCTACTATGTTTTTTATTCAGTCAGTGCTCAACATAAGTTGGTTTGTAACAGCACGTACTTTGACGTTCCTTCCCCGACTAAACCTCTCTCCCAGAAGCTGGGGATTCCTACTCTGCTTTTCCTCAGCAGGTTCTCTAACTTCTTAAGAAGTTGTGTCTGCTTATTCAGTTGTGCAGTTGGATATGAGTTGGCCACAACCTAGGCCTGACAGAAACCATTTGGTTCCATTAGGCCTGTGTCAGGTCACACGTGCTTTCTCCCCAAACTAGGGATGGGCGAACGTGGTTCGGAAGTTCGGAGTTCAGACCGAACTCAGTCTGTTCGGTCGACTGAACCGAACGTCCGAACCAAACTCAAAATTCAAACCGAACCGAACCGAATTTCCAAACTCCATTCTGTTCGTCCATCCCTAGTGGCAACACACACCAAAAAAACTGGTTTTGAATGGCCGAACTTGGTTCAGAAGTTCAGAATTCGACCAAACTCAGTGTGTTCGGTCGACCAAATCAAACTTCTGAACCGAACTCGAATTTCAAACCAAACTGAGTCGAACCAAATTTCCAAACTTGAATTTCAAACTGAACCGAACCGAACTGAATTTCCGAACTCCGTTCTGTTCGCCCATCCCTATCCCAAGCCCCTCAGGCTAAGGCTTGCTTGAGTGCTTCATCTGAGGAGACACACACACACCAAATGTTGTGATGTCGTGACTCTCTGATGGTGTGCAGGGCCATGGCAGAAAGGGGTGGGAGATTCCATTTCTCTGCTCCTTTCTGACATGGCCCTGCCTCCCAGAGAACATTGTGATATGCCTCATTGCCTCACATTCCTCTATTTGTAAAACAGGAATAATAATACTGACCTACTGTGGCAGGACAGTGCAACAAGGGATTATATGTCTTTACACGGTCTCGGCCCCTCATACCTTAGGGACCGCCTTGCCCTTCTTGCCCCAGAGCAGCTCCTGCGGTCTGCCGGGGGTGCCTTCCTGGAGGTCCCCCGTGTTAAGCGGGGGGCCACGATGGAGAGGGCATTCTTGGTTGTGGGTCCGCGGCTGTGGAACTCCCTTCCGGAGGAAGCTCGCCTGGCCCCTAGCCTGTTAACATTTCGGCTAAAGTGTAAGACCTGGCTGTTTGCCCAGGCCTTTGGGAGGGAGTGTTGTTAGGGAGGTTTTTAGTCCCCTACCTATTTGTTTTTGGTTTGGTTGTTTTCTAGCCCTGTTAATATTTAAAATATTTATGACTATTTTTAAAATTGTTTTTATTGTATTTTATTATTGTATTTTATTGATGTTGGAAGCCGCCCCAAGCTGCGTGGCAGGAGGGGCGGGGTAGAAATTTATAAAATAATAATAATAATAATAAATAATAATAAAGGAAGCTAAAATGGCTGCCAGCTGGCCACAAAATGGCCACTGATGAGTGCATCTGTATAAGGGCATGGCTGAGGCCAGCCTAGAGGAGTGCAGTTTGAGTGTCTGCTGAGGGAGCAGCAGGCAGGGAGAGAGCTTTGCTATGGAACTCTGAAAGTCTGCTGGGGAAGCAGCGAGGCAAACAAGGGTTGCCTGGGGAGAAGCCAGAGGGTCTGGCTACCTGGAGCGTGTGTGAGTACTGAAGGGTTCTGCTGGGGAATACAAAGCCCTGTTTGGCCCAGGAAACTGGGAGACACTGAAAACTGTATGGAGAAGGATATGTGATGGAGGACAATGTAAATAAATGCACATGGAACTAATTCCTGTTTGAGACTGTATTTATTTGGACCCTGGTCCTGACAAGACTGACTGTTGACAAGAGCCACCCTGTTACACCTACCTACTTCATAACGATGTAATAATTAATGAGAGGATTAATGAGAATCTACCATTATTGTCAGTGGGTGGAGGCCTGCACCCTGATATGATGTTTGTAAGTCTCTCTGACACTACAGTGACAGAGCCTTAGAAGTGCCTGAATGAATAGAATAAAAAATGGTGGCCTTCTTCTACTTTTTGCTCACAAAACAGCAGCACGATTGGCATGTCCAGTAAAACTTAGCTCCGAGTGGGTGTGGGCATTATTTTATTTTTATTTTTTTAATATAAATTTTTATTATAATTTTTTTCTTTGCGAGAAAAAGAAAACAGAAAAGATTTCTACAATACAAATCTTACCTTATCTACATTGCAAGGTTATACAACAACACAGTGAACCATGGTGAATACCCACCTGTGGTCACTGTGCCTCGAACGTCTGTTCGGCAGCTGCCAGATGTTCGCCACGGTCAATACCCACACGGGGTCATTTTCAACCACGCTTCCCGGGCTAGCCGTGGGAATTTCCCGGGAAGCGTGGTGAAAGTGATCACGTCTAGTCGGGCGCCACAGCCCGGGATCACCGGCGGATCCCGGGCCGTGGCGAAATCAGCCAGACGCTGTGGCCGCATTGACCCTGCCGCCGCCCGTCTCCCCAGAAGGCGGGTGGCGGGGAGCATGGAGGGGGCGGGGCCGTGCGGCCGCACGTTGCGCCGTGCGGCCCCGCCCCTCCCAGATTCCCTGCCGGGATCCCCCAGCACATCTGATACGGTGTGACGGGGTCATCCTGGCGGGGGATGATTTGGTTGTTTTCAGTACGGGGCCAAGCGGCCCCATAACATCTGAAAACACCCAATATTTGAGTCCCAGTACCATACATTTTACTCAGAAATGTCAGTCAAAAAGTACTGTTTTATCATTTTGGAGAAGTTCTTCCTCTTCATTTGCCAAGATGATTGGTAACCACGTTGTTTCTGAGTCCTTTTTTTGTTCTTAATCTCTGGCATCAACGTTTCATAGTGAACAGGTACTATATGCGGCTTATCCATTCTTGCAATGGCAAGGATCCGGCCGTTTTCTAATGTCTGGCAATTATATTTACAGCAGCAAGGCGCAGAATTTTGCATGAGTCCTGATGTGATTTAAATATCGGACTTGCCGGGTATACTCCCAGTAGGGCTATCTCCGGTTTGAAGGGCACTAAAGATCCGTTAACTTTATTTATGTAAGTCCATACTTGTCTCCAGAATTCCTGTACGTATACATGTCCCCACAGACAATGCAGAAGAGTACCCTGTTGGCCACATCTCTTCCAACATGTTCCATTGCCATGTTGTTTCCCATACTTTATCTGTGAGGGTGTCATATAATATCTCTAGTTGTTGTTTTTAGTTACATCTCTTTTACTTCCAGCACAGATGCACAACTGTGCATATGCCTCCGAATCGTTTTAATCTCACTTTCCATTTTTTCCAATAATTTTTTATTGAATTCCTTTTCCCATTCAGTGATATAGGTATATTGTATTGGATATAAAAATGTGTGTGGGCATTAAACTAAGGGCACTTTCACACGTTACCAGGGGAAGCAGGAAAACTCATACAATTGCAATCACAGCTCTGCTATTGCAGGGATTAGTGCCTCTCAGAATGCACTAATCCCCTTTTATCCCATGAGAACACACGTCCTTGTAAGAGCTACATTTGAGGACCCGACAATGCACGAGTGCTCTCATGGGATAAAGGGGGATTAGTGCATTCTCACAGGTGCTAATCTAATCCCCAGAACAAGAGCCACAACTGCAATTGTGCACATAATGTGTGAAAGTGCCCTAATTGCTTAACAACCCAAGGTTAGCACCACCGACGGGGCCTAGGATGGGCCAGATCCACAAGACCACAGCATACTAGGTCTACCACTACTGGTCTAGGTGGTAGGTTGCTGACATTGCAATGAAATCTTGCAGCGATTTAGGACTAAACCCCGAAATGTAGCACAGTTGGCTTCAGCGATATGAGAGAAGCTAGTCAAGTCTACCCTTGGGTTTAGTTTTGGCCTTCTGATTCATGCCTGAAGGAGAACATGATGAAACTCATAAGCTTGCACATGTTCACCAAGAACTTAGTCTGGTCCAATAAAAGAACTACTATTGTGTCTTTAGTTTCTCAGGACATATCTTGGTACAAGATACATTTTTCGTTTTTTGTCCTGCAGTGTTTTAATGAAGCATTATGACAAATACACAAGCAAGCACTTTGAGAAATTTAGCATGGGTAAACTCTTAGACATTTACTGTTGGAAATTGCATTTACACACATAGTGCAGCTTTCAGAACTCATTACAGGAGCAAATACGGATTCTTCTCACTTGAGAGACGATTGCATAGGCAAATTGTTGATTACCAGAATATGTACACTTCATTAAAAGCACATTGGACAGGCAAACTGAGCATCTGTGTACTTTTCAAGGCAATGTTGTGGTTGTGAATGGCACCAGATTATCAAGACTTGAGAATGAGTTCCTCTAGTTGTAAAATGGTTTCAGAAAAATCAGAGGCAGTGCAAGGCTTTCACGCTATACCGTGGCTGTTGTAACTAGCAGCCCGCACAGCAGGGTACCATCTGGCCCACAGCCTTAAAATCTGATTTTAATAAATATCTGTATTTTTAATAAAATATGGATTTTCAGAATGATGACTTGCAATAACAACTTAAAACTTTGCATGTTTAACTCACACAGTTGTGTTGATACGGTTGAGAGCAGAGTTTGATTACCTCTGTATTATACAAATTAATGTACTCTGGATACACAAGGAGAGATTTTTGTGCAATCCGACCCAACAGTAAATTGCTGCGAAGTGATCTAGCCTAAAATGGTCAAGAAGTTAGACAGCGTTACACTATACCGTTGGGACGTTAGGCATTTAGCTCAATGCCCACACCCACTCAGAGCTTGTAAGGTTTGCTGGATATGTCAATTCTGCTGCTTCTGTGAGCAAGAAGCAGAACAAGACCACCATCTTTTATACTATTAAGGTACTTCTAATGCTCTGTCACTGTAGTGTCAGATGGACTTAGAAACATCATATCACGGTGCAGACCTCCACCCACTGAAGACAATGGCAAAACCCCATAGACATTAATGGTGGAGGATTGTCCTGTTATCAGTGGGGCCAATCCCAATCCCCACAGACCAGCATGCGCAGCACATGCAGGGCACGTGCTTGTATGTGCACGCAGGTCACATGCACCCTCAGCACTGGGCCCATGCCACATGCACACACCATGCAGCAGTGCACATGAACATGTGCACATCAGTGCCCATGGGGTTTGGGATTGTGGCTGGCATCCGTTATATCATTATGAAGTAGGTAGATCAGTAGTATTATTTCTATTTTACAAATGGAGTAAATCGAGGTAGAAAGGTAGTGACTTGCCTCTCAGCAAGGCAATGGCCAAGTTGGGATTCGACCTAGGTTTCCCAAGTCTCCCAGCTTAGAGTCACATGTTTACCTCCTGGACCTCACTCCCCCCTAATTTTATTGATTGATTGATTTGAATTTACATCTCATCCTTTCCTAAAGGCCAATAGCAAGTAAAACATATTAAAAACAGCATATACAAATATAAATAAAACATTTGAAAATCCCTTAAAAAAAAAGCAACACCCTACAAATTCTATTAATAGACCATTAAGGATCTAGTAGAGCTAGTTTCATTGGGTGTTTTCAAACGGACGGGTTGCCTCAGTGCTGGCTGCGCCAGTCTGCTTCCCCCCCACAGGTGGCCTGTCCATCTAAAGGCAGCCCCACCAGATGTGCAGACGGAGCATTAGTCTGACCCGGTATGGGATCTCTTGGACCACATTCACACCTGACGATGGTGACTCCCACGAGGTAAAGACGCAACGGGGGGGGGAGGAGCCGGATGCCGGAAGTACCGCCAGTGAGAATGGGGTTCTGCTGCGACTTCACTCGCAAATGACAGGGCTGGATTTTGAGCTCTGTCATTCGCGAGTGAAGTTGTAGCAGATCCCTGTTTGCACCGGCAGTACTTCTAGCATCCAGCTCCTCCCCCCGCTGTGTCTTTGCCTCACTGGAGTCACCGCCATCAGGTATGAATGCAACCTTAGGGCGCTTTTAGACGATCCCGCTAACAAGCGGGATTGTTCAGAGGCGGGATCGGGCACCCGCCTTTATCTCTACGCTGTCTGATGCTCAGAAGAGTATCAGACCCGGCGTAGAGACTCAGTGCGCATGCGCTTCCTTCTGCGCATGCGCACTCGTCAAAATATCCCGAAGTGTGCCGTGAAGCCGGCACAGCAGCGATCCGCGTCGGAGGGGGCAGGATCGCCTGCCCAGTCTGACGCCAGCTTAAATGTAAGTTTGTCATTTAAACGAGCGCAAAGAAACGCGGCTGATCAAAGGATCAGCCGTGTTTCTTGTCTCGTTTAAAAGTGCCTTTAGATCTCAGGCTTTTCTGTCCAGAGAGCTTTGGTAGAACCTCCAAATCTGCCAAGTCAATTTGGCTACAGTTTCACTAAATTTATAAGGGGGAGTTGGAGGGCCCTCAGGGCACTTTTAGACGATCCCGCTCACAAACGGGATCATTCAGTGCCAGCATGGGGCACCCGCCTTCCTCGCTACGCCGTGTCTGATGTTCAGAAGAACATCAGATACAGCGTGGAGTGTTTGCATGCATGCACACCCTTCTGCACGTGCGCACTCGGCCAAAGAACCAGGAAGTGCGGCGTGAAGCTGGCACAGCGGCGATCCCCCTTGAAGGGGGCAGGATCGCCGGGCCGTCTTCACGCGGCAGAGATCCTGCATTCACACGCGCTAAGGATTTAGACGAGCGGCAACAATGGCGGCTGATAAAGGGCTCAGCCACCATTTGCGTCTCGTCTAAAACCGCCCTCAGACCGTCCAAACTGGGAAACTGCAAGAAAGCAATGAGCCACTTTGTAAATTGCACTGAGCCAGGGAACCAGGGAGGTGGAGAAGGAATAGCTAAGAGAGGGGGAAGCACAGACAGTAAAGTAGGTCTGAAGTGCTAGTAATATGTTGTCTTCAACCTCTAGCCTGCACCCTCCCACCTGCACTATTTGTGTGAAGGAATGCGGCTCATGAATTGGACAATTTAATCTACATACAATACCGTAACACACACTAACTGAACAGCCTCAGCACTTACAGCATCATCTTTCAGGAAGGGCAATTGCTTTCATCCTCTTCTTGCATTCATATTATAACATTTTCTTTAAAACCATATTACTTTACTAATTTGTCTTCTAGCTTTACACTTCTATCTACACTTTACAAAGGAGTCCAAATAGTTTTATAGGCTGCAATATTAAATGCACTTACCCAAGCATAGCATCACTGACGTCCCTGGGGCTTTGCTAGTGCAAATCTTCACAGGGACTCAGCCGCTATACGCCAACATGGCTTTGTTCACCACTATCATTAGAGATGTGTCCTTGGAAGAAACACAGCTCCAGCTATGTAAAAAACATTTCACAATTTTACAACCATTGTTCAAAGAGGAAATTAAGTGTTCTGGATGCATTCTCTCCCTACAGTGTGCCCATTTGGTAGGCAAGGTGCAAATTCTAATGTCTACTGTGCCACCAACTGTCTTCGCTGAAAGTTACCACAGAAGAAGATCAGGTTTTCATCTCGTGTAAATAGGCATGTCTTTTTTCACACCCTTTTCCTTTAAATCCATCAATGAATATATTACGTAGAATTGTTCTGGTTTCCATTTCAATAGTTTAGTTTAGGGATGATGTTTGAAAGAAAGGAGCCTTTCCATGCCTTCTGGGAGTCTACACCGACTCATGTTGGCTGCACTAATGACAAACATTCATGTGCTGAAACTTTTCCTGTGATCTCATTATAGTGAAAATGAATTTGGTTTGTTTGAAATGTTACAAAATTACAGTCCAACGTGCTGATAAACTGCAACTCTCACTGGGCCTAGAGTTTCTCAAATGCTTGGGTTTCCGACGTGTGCTTGGGATCATTTGACAGCCCAACAGTGATTAAGTTGCAGTTAAAACATCCATTAGTTGAAGAGATATCAAAATCGGGCTCCAGAGGTGTGGGGCCTGGTGGCTCAGAGGAATGGTGGCAGGAGTGGGGTCTGTGGAGCTCTTGAATTATGCCTCCATTTCTGCCACCTTCTTCCAGGCCTGGCCCTTGTCACTTTCTGCTGCTGTTGCCATACTGGATATCACCATGACAACCAGCAAGGCCTACCAAAGAGGCAGCATCAGGGGCCCAGTTAAGTGACAATAAGGATGTAAGCCTAGTGGCCGTAGTGTAGCAAGTCTGTGATGGGCCCACACTCATTTCCCATTTATGCCCCCCCAAAATGAAAGAGGATGGAGTCTCCAAGTTGGGGGCTGATCTTAGCCATGAAGTTATTACCACTCTAGTTCCCAACAGCAGCACCCCCAGTGTCAATCCCAGGAAGTATTACGAGTATACCACCCCTGCCCACTCTGAAAACTTCCTTTATGTCCATTTCTGGCTGGATTCTTTTTTGACAGATCTAGTTGGTTTGTTTGGACCTAACAAAAATTGGACATTCCAATTTTCATTTGATGGCCCAACAGAAAACATTTTTCTGTTTTGCGCTTGCACAAAATGGTGCCCGGCCTCTCTGCATATGCACAAAATGGAGACAGCCAAATGCAAAATGGTGGTACTGTGGCAGTTACTGCAATTTTCATCATACACAGTACAGTTGCTACCATTTTGCATGTGCACAATCCAGCAGCTCATAATTCCAGTCGATGTGCATTCTGATTGGAATTTTGACAGCCCTTCCTTCTTCACGGAACTGTTCCATAAAAACAGAAGTGCTGCTTTGAACCAGCTCTAGTTCCTGACAGGGCCCTTTACAAGTCGTCTGAGTTCCTCTACGAAATTTTCAGATGGCGCGAACACCATCCCCACCCCTCCAAAAATTTCCTAGCGACACTCAAATCACATGCAAAGAACTCCTTCAGAGTACAAGACCCAGACTCAGCTGAGTTCCCTTGCTCCATGGTAGCTACACCCCTGCCTAGCGGAGGAGTGGTGGGGTAGGGTATCAGGCCCAGAGGAGGAGGCGTGGGCATGGGGCAAAAAGGGAGTGGTGGCAACAGGGCAATTTGTTTTGGGAAGCTTATCCCTCCTCAGCCCCCATCATGCATCACTCTGGTTCTCAGAAGCTTTCATTTCCTGTATTGGAGAGATTTTGGAGCCCCCTTTTGGTTGGCTACTGAACTGGAACACCATGGTCGCCAATGAATCAGCAGGTTCATTTTGCTTTGTCGTATTTCTTTCTTGACTTTAATTAAAGCATGTTCCATATTTCTCAGCCAAGCCCTTTAAAATATTAGGGTTGTAAATTAGAAAGGTTTTTCCTAAACCTGTCCTAACCTATGTTAAACTGATATATCAACTCCTAACATATACGTGCCAAGGCACCTCATCTTGTAAATTGTCTCGTCAGCATGTTTTGAGTAGCAGAACAAGACGTTTTACAACCTTAAGTTGTTCCCTTCTGCAAATTATTTTCTAACAAAAGAAACTAAGTTCCTCAATCTGATTTATTTTGCTTAACAACAAACGCAGATTGTTTTGCAAAATTATTTCCGTGCACCTTCTAGGAAAAAAACAGAAGACAGTATAAATTAAAACAATCAACAGATACATAAAAATGTATCATCATAATTTGGGACCTAATTTTAATTAGTTTCCCTCTTTTCCTACCATTGGATCCCATAGAAAGAAGAACTGAAACAGGTAGTGGGTTTATTAGTTGCAGATATTCTTTGCACTTTGGAGTAGCCCTGAAAGCGCTCAAATAATACCCATGTTTGAAATAAATACTCGCATCTCTCCCCCTCACCCCCCCCAATCTTTTGTTTCTGTTTTCCAGTTATGTCATTTCAGTTCCTCAGTCATCTTGGTAACACCATTTTAGGAAATTGTGCATGCACAATAGTGCTAAGATCACCAAAATGACATAACTGAACAACCAAAATGTCTCTCCCACTGTCCCCTCTCCCTGTCTCCCCCTCCTCTGTCTTTTAGATTGTAAGCCACCGGCAGGGACCGTGTCTAATTCTATGTTCTGTACAGCACCAGGTCACACGACTGGCGCTATATAAATGTTTATAATAATAATAATAAAATGGAAAAAAACAAAATAGAATAACCACAATGGATGCCTGATGGGGGCTAAACAGATATCATTTATTACCCAAACTACCATTTTCAGTTCAATTTGAGCAGATTTACCCATATCTTAGGGTAGACGTTTCAGTTCTATTCATAAGCTTTCAGCAGAGCAAAGTACAGATGGAGTTGCTCCTCGTCTTTACTTATGGCAGATTTTTTAATAGCCTCTGTTTCTGGTTGGATAGATTTTTCTGTGCAGATGGTTTGAACATGGTGAATCCTGCATTGTTGCAGGGGGTTGGACTACTCTTGCGATCACTGCCAGCTCTACACTTCTGTGAGCTTATCTTTAGTCTGTAGCGTGAGGAGGGGAGGACATTTCTCCAATGGGACAATACTTTACTCTGGGATATTGGTTACAATTAAAGCTGAAATGAATTCCCAAAGTGAGTGCAGAATTCAACTAATTTGTCTGCTTCAAATCCATTTTTATGAAGCAGATGCAAAGCGGCACTCACTTCCCAATTTGTTCCATGATTCGAATATTCATTTTGGTTAGTTCGTCTTTGGTATTTCATTTACTTCAGTTCCTCATGGTTTTTCTTGTGGCATCAGATTTCATGTTAATGCCAATTATTTTCAGCGGGGACAAATCATTCCCTGAGCACACAGCCTAAGTCATGCATATCACGTGCCAGGGTGGCTAGAGGGAAGAAAGGCCTTAAACATCATAAGGTGCTCAGCTACTATGATAATGGGGTTCAAAAAGCAAAGCAGATAAGATGATCGAATATCCAAGGTTGTGAGCAGCTGCGGAAAGCACAATGCCTGTCATATTTCTTCACAAAGTCACTGAATGCACTATCAGCATCTAGTTCATTATTCTCAAGTGCTTTGGGACACCTTGAAAATGAAAGACACTAGATAAAACCATCTTTTATTCTGCCGAGACATTGTAAAACAAACTTTGTTCTTGGAAAACAATCCCTCCTGGCCTTTTCTGTCTGTTGAGTAAATTCTGTGACTAATGTACCTTGTATGCATTGACAGAATCAACACTTAAGCTTATTGTTTTCCTCTTCTGTGGTGTGAGGTTTTATTTTATTCTTTGCTGGTATCAAGGCAAGCACAAAGACCTGGACATAAATGAAAATCGCATATCAAAGGCTTATCCCGTTCACTATAGATGTGCAGGATTAAAATAACATCAACCTACAGGTGAGGTTTCTGCACCAACTGAATGACTTAAGGTGCATCAGGGAAAGATACAGGCCTTGTTTACATGAATATTTAATTCCACACCCCTTGGTACTGTAAAATTAAATCCCTGCACCAGCTTGAATATCACCTGACTACTATTAGTAACTTCACAATACGCAGAGGCTTGACATTATTGAGGTTCTGACAGATGCCCTCAGCAGTTTTGGAGGGCAGCTATAGCGGGACCGTATATGACCAGCGGTTCTGCTTTTGCTTTTGGGGCAGATTGAGGATCTCTCTCATTATATGTTTGGCTGTTTGGTCACAGCTGGAGTATGAATCAAATTAATGTCCCCTCTGCTCATGGGGAAATCACATTGGGACACTGCGTTAAAACTGTCCTACTTGGTGGCAAATCCCAAAGACCAGTTTATATTGAAAGTGGCTAATTTAGCTCATGCTCTTGCAGTTCAAAGATGTAATTTCTTGGCCAAGGTTAATGCTGACATGCCTCCATAGTGTAATCTACTTCCTCTTATTGTCATCGATAGTGTTTACTTCTGTATAAGATTCATTTTCAGGGGCCAGGCCTGGTTGAACCTGCTCTCTACAGAAGAGCAATGACTTTAGAAATAGGTCCAGTGGTTTATAACTCAATGATCGTGGTCCATTTTGCTTGTGTTGTGTAGATTGGAAATGTATTTATTTCCTTGCCATTCTTGATTCTATAAGAGTTTTATTCAGTAGCTATTTCAGGCTTTGATTCAATATGACCTCGACTTAGTATTTATTTCCTCATTTGTACCCTAGACTAGTTTAAAGTATTTTTATTTTATTTTCTGTGTAGTTAATGTTGTTTTATCTGTGTTGTTGTACTGTGTTTGTTATAACCTATGGTCAAAAGAAATAAACAAAATTTACATTCTACTTTAATTCCACATAACTGCAGAGTAAGTGAAATGAATTCTGCAATGAAGGCTTTTTATGTTTGTGGAGTGATTTTCTTCAAGTCATTGGGTAATTTCAGACGTAACACCACCACAGTCAACCACACTGGATCACAGTGGATCCAGTGTGGTGGCTGTCATGGGCGGTACAGGATCAGACGCAGCCGCCCTGAGGGCGGGCAGATGTGGGAGCATGGGGGGAGGGGTCATGCAGCCTCATGTCTCACTGCACGGCCCTGCCCCCTCCAAGATACCCCTACATGATGAAGCCGGGATGTCTAAAGGACAGCCAGCTTCATCACTGACCGGGATCCGAGACGGTCAGTGTACTCCCTGTGTACTCATTCCTAATTCCTAACATTTTGTTTGCTTTTTTGATGGCCACCGCACACTGAGCTGAAGATTTCAATGTACTGTCCACAGTGACTCCAAGATCCTTTTTCTAAGGACCTTTTCACCCGCAACGGGTGGGGGATGGGTGTACACTGGCGGTGGGTGGATCCGAGACGGATCCCAATCCGGGTTTCAGCGTGTTGGGCCTGGAGGCCCAACACATCTGAAATTACCCATTGTATTGCTAACACCTGGTTGTCACAGATGTTATAACCACTTCAGATTAACTATGGAGTTGTTTTTGTGTACACCTGCTCCGGAGTAAGATCAGTATTTACTCCACATTCCAGTCATTCATGCCAATTAAAGGCATATCCCATGATGCCCCATTGATCATCTATGCCACTACAAAGGAAATTAATTGGCGACGCACCGAAGGAGACAGGACACAGTGCTGGGTTTAAATGGCCGCACTCTTTATTGACCAGATTGCAATCAAAATTAGGTGGGGATAAATCGCCTAGTGCGATGCGGATCCAGTACTTAACCTTAAACAGTAACCCCAACGTTAACCAGGGGTGGTTTCGATGTACCCTGATTGCCACCCCTCAGACTATCACACGTCTCCCCCTCAAGTATGGTCCATCCGTGAGGGGGTCCTCTCCTTCAAATGCAAGTAAGCATAAAGATGCCTGCCGACGGGGGACCATACTTGTCCCTACCACCATCACACGACATCCCACCCAGGGAGGCTGCCCCACCGTTTGCCATCCCCTGCTTTCCGGCAGGTGGGCCTCCCCATCTCTTAAGTAGACAACTCTTAATTATAACCCCTCTAACTACTCTAACTTACAATACTGGACCCCTTTCTTCTACTGTTTGTGAATACACTACTGCGCAGTAAGTATCTTCTCAGTAAATAACACCTCAATTAACTCATCCACTGTAAAGTGATTGTATAAAAGCAGCTATCAGTGGACAGTGTTACTTTTAAACATAATCCACAATATTCTCCTAGCTGCACTAGTTTTTGGAGTAAAACTGAATTGCGTTCACACTGGTGCTTGATTGTCAGCGATACCAGTCACTTCCACTTTTCTTCAAACATTAGCAGAGATTCCCCCACCCCCCCAAACTCCTAGTTATTCAAGACTTTCTAAGACCTAATTCTGCAACACTATAGTCGATAGTGGCCAGTTTTTAAAAGAGCTCGACTAGATTTCTAAATGTTCAGCTTGCAAAACCAGTGTCAGATTTTGGTGTCCAACTATGGCTGTTTTCAGATGAACACTGTGGGAGGGACAGAGGGAGGGAGGGAGGGAAGACCATGTGTGCTCAGTGGAGCACACACACACACTTTCAGTGTGTGAGGGAGGGTTTAGATGGCCGCGGATGGGTGTGTGCTCGGAGTGCACCCCCATCCACTGCTGGCCACCCATGCCCCCGCATGGAGCAACCCGGGTTTCTCCTGGTTGCTCCATGCTAGGAGATGGGTGGAGATGCATTGGTCTCATGAATGCGTGCCCACTCATCACCACTTTTACATGGGCGGTACCACACATGGCCAATCTCAATTGTTTGGGAGAGGTATCCAACAGGTCATAATGGGGCAATCGATGCATTCCTTTATTCACTCCCAGCTCCCGGACAGTCAGAGGTTATGTCGCCAAAACCTGCTTGGCTAATAGCTGTTAATAGACTTGCCCTCCAAGAACTTACTCAATCCTTTTTTAAACCTAGCTATGTTACTGGCCTTGACCACATCCTCTGGCAACAAATTCCACAAATGAATAGTGTTTTGCGTGAAAAAAATATTTCCTTGTGTTTTCAGTCTTGCTGCTAGTAGTTTCATGGAGTGTTCCTAGTTCTAGTACTGTTTGAGAGGGTAAATAGCCGCTCCCTCTGTACTCATTCCTAATTTCTAACATTTTGTTTGCTTTTTTGATGACCACCGCACACTGAGCTGAAGATTTCAATGTACTGTCCACAGTGACTCCAAGATTCTTTTTCTAAGGCCCTTTTCACCCACAGCGGGTGGGGGATGGGTGTACACTGGCGGTGGGTGGAGGTGAGTGTGCAGTCATTCCCACGCGCACAAACCAATCTCCATGCATGGAACAATGGGCATTGGAGTCCATTGCTCCATGCATGGGTGATGGGTGGAGGTGGGTGGAGCATGGGAGGACGCACGCACCCCCACCCACCATCCATGGGGTTCCCATGGTTACCCACCCATCCCCCCCTGCACCCGCTGCGGAGTATGCCTGGGTGCCCACCACCACACAAACATGGGGGGGGGCATGTGAAAAAGTCCTAAGTGGTAGCTCCAAATTTTCTCGACACAGCAGGATTTCCCATTGATTCAGGAACAGCTGTTTTCAATTCAGCACTACCCAAGGTCCTTTCCCACTCTATGATTTTACAAAATCAGTAGTGCCCAAGAATTTTAGACCACACCCATCCTTCCTGTGATAGTTGATGCACCCCATACGACCACTCTCTCCCCAACCCCTCTCATACCTTCTGTCTCCCTTGTTATCCTTCTCTCACTTCTCCTCCACCTCTGTTGCTGCCAGTGCTTCCGTATCTCTCACAACTTAGAGCAACTTGCTCACTGCTGGAACATGAACTTTGTTTGGTGACTCCAATGCCAATCTGAATTCTTATTCCAGAAGAGGACAGGGCTGTCACCATTTTGAAATTTCCTCTCACTCAGCAAGAGCTGAGTTGGCATCTGCATCCTTTTTCGCATGTGCTCCCACTTTGAGAACCACTTCACTAAGCAAGTCTCTAACAATGAGATCTTGCTGCTAAGACTTTGGCTCATGCTTTAGAGTCATTTCTCAACTAGATCATGTTATCCAGCCCTTGGCTGGCCTTTCCTATTCATCCATCATGTGTCTGCAAAGTACTCAAAACTCTGTCGCATTTAATTTTCTGCTTGTCCCATAATTCTCATGTGACCCTTTTACTCTGGCAATGACCCTGGTTTCTGTCCTCCAGAGAGTTAAATTTACTCACTGGTATTCAATTTTTAAATACTTCATAAGTCGGCCTGCTCACATCTGCATTGCCTGAGTTACATTCATGTTCCATCTTGCATGTTTTGTTTTGCCTTAGCTTTTCACTTCAAACATGAAATGCTGGGCATTTCCATAGCGCTGCTCATCTGCAGAGCTCAGAGGGTGCAGGAAAGCATAAGTACCTTTTCTCTGTATTTTCCTAGTGGTGAAACTATGCCACGCAGAGGATAAAACTAAAGTTTTAAAAGTTTGGCGCCTCAGGTTAGAACTTGAAATGGGTGGAGTTACACCAGCATGAAACAGGAGTCACTCAATTTGAATCAGGCCCATTGGCAGCAATTAATAGGAATTACCAGACATAACTCTACCCAGTGGGGACATAGCGCATGGGGACATGATAGAAGTTTACAAGATCATGAATGGTGTGAAGCAGGGAGTTGCTATATTTACCCTTTCTAAGAACAATAGAACCAGTTAACAGGGAGCAGATTTACAACGTACAATAAAATTGTGGAACTCATTGTTGGAGGATGTTGTCCAGGCCGGTAGCAAGCAGGCTTCAAAAAAGGGACTATATGCATTTTTTAAATTCAGGGGTGCTGTCTAACTGTCAGAAACTAGGCGAGGATGGCAGAAAATGGATTATTTCATTGTAACCTGCTGCATACTCCTCTGAGGTAACCAAGACTGTTGGCCACTTTCAGAGAATGCTGGGCTCAATGAACCATTGGTCTGACCCAGTATAGCAACTTGTATTCTTAGGACTGGTTTGGGCTTTAAAAACATATCTGGTAATTAGGTGTGCAAACGCACAAACACACATGAAATATTTCCTTGTGTCTGCAATGGATTCCAATCTCCCTTTCTCCCTTACCGACCACATCCCCGCCCCCCAAAACTAGGTTAGAATGGGCCCTAGTCCAGAAGACAGAATGCCCCCCTTCCACCTCCCAACAGCAAAGAATGCAGCTGGACCAGGGAGTGTGGGCCCCCTACGATCGTAGGCCCTGGGCCCAGCTGCACCATCCTTTCTCACACACATACACACACACACACACACACACACACAACAGGAAGACATGATTGGCCTCTTTTACCAATGAAAGACCACATAAGAATACACTCCCAGTATTTCGCCATGGAGAAAGGACAATGGAAAATGAAAAGAAAAAAGAAATCCTTTATTTTATTTTTATTTTTTTTATTTAAAATTTATATCCCGCCCCTCCTACCCACAGGGCAGCCCGGGGCAGCGAACAACATTAATTAAAACAGTATAAAATTTTAAAACAATTTAAAAATACTTGGATGGATGGATGGATGGATTGACTGACTGATTAACAGCCTCAGTCAAAAACCACATGATTTTTATACAAAAATAAAAATACAAATAACCATTAAAATAAAATTCACAAAAGACAGTTTATACATCTTAAAACGCATCTTGTGTGCGCATCTAATATCGACATATGAATGCAAAAGTACTGCAGGGATTAGCACCTTTAGACATTGGGCTTAACCTTTACCATGTTCAGTGCCCTTAACCCTCCTCTTCCATTGCAGCTGCGCTGCATACAGAAATCTGGCCAAGGCCCTTATAGTCTCCCAGCTTTTGTCCTGTAAACACAGCACTGTTTTCCTATGTAATGTTATTCCCACTGATGTGGCCTATAGAGGGTCCAACCACTTTTTAAAAAATACAATATGTGGGGAAAAACCCCACCCCCACCCCACCCCTACCCCTTGCCAAAAGCCTGATGGAACAGCCAGGTCTTACATAAACGCTGAAACAGCAGGAGAGTGGGAGCCAGCCGAGCCTCCTCCGGGAGCGAATTCCACAGCACAGGGGTGGCCACCGAAAAAGATCTAACATCGGTG